>CALNHX010000693.1:0-297289 GCA_940337035.1 Agriotes lineatus | reverse complement strand
CCATTGCCGTGTCATTGCCGTGCCATTACTTTGCCACTGCCGTGCCATTGCCGTGCCATTGCCGTGCCATTGCCGTGCCATTGCCGTGCCATTGGCGTGCCATTGCCCTGCCATTGCCTTGCCATTGCCGTGCCATTGCCGTGCCATTGCCGTGCCATTGCCGTGCCATTGCCGTGCCATTGCCGTGCCATTACCTTGCCATTGCCGTGCCATTGCTGTGCCATTGCCGTACCATTTCCGTGCCATTGCCGTGCCATTGCCGTGCCATTGCCCTGCCATTGCCGTGCCATTGCCGTGCCATTGCCGTGCCATTGCCGTGCCATTGCCATGCCATTACCTTGCCATTGCCATGCCATTGCCGTGCCATTGCCGTGCCATTGCCTTGCCATTGCCATGCCATTGTCATGCCATTGCGGTGCCATTGCCGTGCCATTGCCGTGCCATTACCTTGCCATTGCCGTGCCATTGCTGTGCCATTGCCGTACCATTTCCGTGCCATTTCCGTGACATTGCAGTGCCATTGCCGTGCCATTGCCGTGCCATTGCCGTGCCATTGCCGTGCCATTGCCGTGCCATTGCCGTGCCATTGCCGTGCCATTGCCGTGCCATTGCCATGCCATTACCTTGCCATTGCCATGCCATTGCCGTGCCATTACCGTGCCATTGCCGTGCCATTGCCGTGCCATTACCTTGTCATTGCCGTGCCATTGCCGTGCTATTGCCGTGCCATTACCTTGCCATTGCCGTGCCATTGCTGTGCCATTGCCGTGCCATTGCCGTTCCATTGCCGTGCCATTGCCGTGCCATTGCCATGCCATTACCTTGCCATTGCCATGCCATTGCCGTGCCATTACCGTGCCATTGCCGTGCCATTGCCGTGCCATTACCTTGTCATTGCCGTGCCATTGCTGTGCTATTGCCGTGCCATTACCTTGCCATTGCCGTGCCATTGCCGTGCCATTGCCGTGCCATTGCCATGCCATTACCTTGCCATTGCCATGCCATTGCCGTGCCATTGCCGTGCCATTGCCGTGCCATTACCTTGTCATTGCCGTGCCATTGCCGTGCTATTGCCGTGCCATTACCTTGCCATTGCCGTGCCATTGCCGTGCCATTGCCGTGCCATTGCCGTGCCATTGCCGTGCCATTGCCGTGCCATTGCCGTGCCATTGCCGTGCCATTGCCGTGCCATTGCCCTGCCATTGCCTTGCCATTGCCGTGCCATTGTCCTGCCATTGAGGTGCCATTTCCGTGACATTGCCGTGCCATTGCCGTGCCATTGCCGTGCCATTGCCGTGCCATTGCCGTGCCATTGCCGTGCCATTGCCGTGCCATTGCGATGCCACTGCCGTGCCATTGCCGTGCCATTACCTTGCCACTGCCGTGCCATTGCCGTGTCATTGCCGTGCCATTACTTTGCCACTGCCGTGCCATTGCCGTGCCATTGCCGTGCCATTGCCGTGCCATTGCCGTGCCATTGCCGTGCCATTGGCGTGCCATTGCCCTGCCATTGCCTTGCCATTGCCGTGCCATTGCCGTGCCATTGCCGTGCCATTGCCGTGCCATTGCCTTGCCATTGCCATGCCATTGTCATGCCATTGCGGTGCCATTGCCGTGCCATTGCCGTGCCATTACCTTGCCATTGATGTGCCATTGCTGTGCCATTGCCGTACCATTTCCGTGCCATTGCCGTGCCATTGCCCTGCCATTGCCGTGCCATTGCCGTGCCATTGCCGTGCCATTGCCGTGCCATTGCCGTGCCATTGCCATGCCATTACCTTGCCATTGCCATGCCATTGCCATGCCATTGCCGTGCCATTGCCGTGCCATTGCCGTGCCATTGCCGTGCCATTGCCTTGCCATTGCCGTGCCATTGTCCTGCCATTGAGGTGCCATTGCCGTGCCATTGCTGTGCCATTGCCGTGCCATTTCCGTGACATTGCCGTGCCATTGCCGTGCCATTGCCGTGCCATTGCCGTGCCATTGCCGTGCCATTGCCGTGCCATTGCCGTGCCATTGCCGTGCCATTGCCGTGCCATTGCCGTGCCATTGCCGTGCCATTGCCGTGCCATTGCGATGCCATTGCCGTGCCATTGCCGTGCCATTACCTTGCCACTGCCGTGCCATTGCCGTGTCATTGCCGTGCCATTACTTTGCCACTGCCGTGCCATTGCCGTGCCATTGCCGTGCCATTGCCGTGCCATTGCCGTGCCATTGGCGTGCCATTGCCCTGCCATTGCCTTGCCATTGCCGTGCCATTGCCGTGCCATTGCCGTGCCATTGCCGTGCCATTGCCGTGCCATTGCCGTGCCATTGCCGTGCCATTACCTTGCCATTGCCGTGCCATTGCTGTGCCATTGCCGTACCATTTCCGTGCCATTGCCGTGCCATTGCCGTGCCATTGCCCTGCCATTGCCGTGCCATTGCCGTGCCATTGCCGTGCCATTGCCGTGCCATTGCCATGCCATTACCTTGCCATTGCCATGCCATTGCCGTGCCATTGCCGTGCCATTGCCTTGCCATTGCCATGCCATTGTCATGCCATTGCGGTGCCATTGCCGTGCCATTGCCGTGCCATTACCTTGCCATTGCCGTGCCATTGCTGTGCCATTGCCGTACCATTTCCGTGCCATTTCCGTGACATTGCAGTGCCATTGCCGTGCCATTGCCGTGCCATTGCCGTGCCATTGCCGTGCCATTGCCGTGCCATTGCCGTGCCATTGCCGTGCCATTGCCGTGCCATTGCCGTGCCATTGCCGTGCCATTGCCGTGCCATTACCTTGCCATTGCCGTGCCATTGCTGTGCCATTGCCGTACCATTTCCGTGCCATTGCCGTGCCATTGCCGTGCCATTGCCCTGCCATTGCCGTGCCATTGCCGTTCCATTGCCGTGCCATTGCCGTGCCATTGCCATGCCATTACCTTGCCATTGCCATGCCATTGCCGTGCCATTACCGTGCCATTGCCGTGCCATTGCCGTGCCATTACCTTGTCATTGCCGTGCCATTGCCGTGCTATTGCCGTGCCATTACCTTGCCATTGCCGTGCCATTGCCGTGCCAATGCCGTGCCATTGCCGTGCCATTGCCGTGCCATTGCCGTGCCATTGCCGTGCCATTGCCGTGCCATTGCCTTGCCATTGCCGTGCCATTGTCCTGCCATTGAGGTGCCATTGCCGTGCCATTGCTGTGCCATTGCCGTGCCATTTCCGTGACATTGCCGTGCCATTGCCGTGCCATTGCCGTGCCATTGCCGTGCCATTGCCGTGCCATTGCCGTGCCATTGCCGTGCCATTGCCGTGCCATTGCGATGCCATTGCCGTGCCATTGCCGTGCCATTACCTTGCCACTGCCGTTACATTGCCGTGCCATTGCCGTGCTATTGCCGTGCCATTACCTTGCCATTGCCGTGCCATTGCCCTGCCATTGCCGTGCCATTGCCTTGCCATTGCCCTGCCATTGCCGTGCCATTGCCGTGCCATTGCCCTGCCATTGCCGTGCCATTGCCGTGCCATTGCCCTGCCATTGCCGTGCCATTGCCTTGCCATTGCCGTGCCATTGCCGTGTTATGGCCGTGCCATTGCCGTGCCATTGTCGTGCCATTGCCCTGCCATTGCCGTGCCATTGCCTTGCCATTGCCGTGCCATCGCCGTGCCATTGCCGTGCCATTGCCGTGCCATGGCCGTGCCATTGCCGTGCCATTGTCGTGCCATTGCCGTGCCATTACCTTGCCACTGCCGTGCCATTGCCTAGTCATTGCCGTGCCATTACCTTGCCACTGCCGTGCCATTGCCGTGCCATTGCCGTGCCAATGCCGTGCCATTGCCGTGCCATTGTCATGCCATTGCGGTGCCACTGCCGTGCCATTGCCGTGCCATTGCATTGCCATTACCTTGCCATTGCCGTGCCATTGCTGTGCCATTGCCGTACCATTTCCGTGCCATTGCCGTGCCATTGCCGTGCCAATGCCGTGCCATTGCCATGCTATTGTCATGCCATTGCGGTGCCATTGCCGTGCCATTGCCGTGCCATTGCCGTGCCATTACCTTGCCATTGCCGTGCCATTGCTGTGCCATTGCCGTACCATTTCCGTGCCATTGCCGTGCCATTGCCGTGCCATTGCCCTGCCATTGCCGTGCCATTGCCGTGCCATTGCCGTGCCATTGCCATGCCATTACCTTGCCATTGCCATGCCATTGCCGTGCCATTGCCGTGCCATTGCCGTGCCATTACCTTGTCAGTGCCGTGCCATTGCCGTGCTATTGCCGTGCCATTACCTTGCCATTGCCGTGCCATTGCCGTGCCATTGCCGTGCCATTGCCGTGCCATTGCCGTGCCATTGCCGTGCCATTGCCGTGCCATTGCCGTGCCATTGCCGTGCCATTGCCGTGCCATTGCCGTGCCATTGCCCTGCCATTGCCTTGCCATTGCCGTGCCATTGTCCTGCCATTGAGGTGCCATTGCCGTGCCATTGCTGTGCCATTGCCGTGCCATTTCCGTGACATTGCCGTGCCATTGCCGTGCCATTGCCGTGCCATTGCCGTGCCATTGCCGTGCCATTGCGATGCCACTGCCGTGCCATTGCCGTGCCATTACCTTGCCACTGCCGTGCCATTGCCGTGTCATTGCCGTGCCATTACTTTGCCACTGCCGTGCCATTGCCGTGCCATTGCCGTGCCATTGCCGTGCCATTGCCGTGCCATTGCCGTGCCATTGCCGTGCCATTGCCCTGCCATTGCCTTGCCATTGCCGTGCCATTGCCGTGCCATTGCCGTGCCATTGCCGTGCCATTGCCTTGCCATTGCCGTGCCATTGCGATGCCATTGCCCTGCCATTGCCGTGCCATTGCCTTGCCATTGACCTGCCATTGCCGTGCCATTGCCTTGCCATTGCCGTGCCATTGCCGTGCCATGGCCGTACCATTGCCGTGCCATGGCCGTGCCATTGCCCTGCCATTGCCGTGCCATTGCCTTGCCATTGCCCTGCCATTGCCCTGCCATTGCCGTGCCATTGCCTTGCCATTGCCGTGCCATTGCCGTGCCATGGCCGTGCCATTGCCGTGCCATTGCCGTGCCATTGCCCTGCCATTGCCGTGCCATTGCCTTGCCATTGCCGTGCCATCGCCGTGCCATTGCCGTGCCATTGCCGTGCCATGGCCGTGCCATTGCCGTGCCATTGTCGTGCCATTGCCGTGCCATTACCTTGCCACTGCCGTGCCATTGCCTAGTCATTGCCGTGCCATTACCTTGCCACTGCCGTGCCATTGCCGTGCCATTGCCGTGCCAATGCCGTGCCATTGCCATGCTATTGTCATGCCATTGCGG
This sequence comes from Agriotes lineatus, assembly GCA_940337035.1. Taxonomy (NCBI): domain Eukaryota; kingdom Metazoa; phylum Arthropoda; class Insecta; order Coleoptera; family Elateridae; genus Agriotes; species Agriotes lineatus. The sequence continues at coordinate 291,967 of CALNHX010000693.1, read as the reverse complement.
TGCCATTGCCGTGCCATTGCCGTGCCATTGCCGTGGCATTACCTTGCCATTGCCGTGCCATTGCTGTGCCATTGCCGTACCATTTCCGTGCCATTGCCGTGCCATTGCCGTGCCATTGCCCTGCCATTGCCGTGCCATTGCCGTGCCATTGCCGTGCCATTGCCATGCCATTACCTTGCCATTGCCATGCCATTGCCGTGCCATTGCCGTGACATTGCCGTGCCATTACCTTGTCATTGCCCTGCCATTGCCTTGCTATTGCCGTGCCATTACCTTGCCATTGCCGTGCCATTGCCGTGCCATTGCCGTGCCATTGCCGTGCCATTGCCGTGCCATTGCCGTGCCATTGCCGTGCCATTGCCGTGCCATTGCCGTGCCATTGCCGTGCCATTGCCTTGCCATTGCCGTGCCATTGTCCTGCCATTGAGGTGCCATTGCCGTGCCATTGCTGTGCCATTGCCGTGCCATTTCCGTGACATTGCCGTGCCATTGCCGTGCCATTGCCATGCCATTACCTTGCCATTGCCATGCCATTGCCGTGCCATTGCCGTGCCATTGCCTTGCCATTGCCATGCCATTGTCATGCCATTGCGGTGCCATTGCCGTGCCATTGCCGTGCCATTGCCGTGCCATTACCTTGCCATTGCCGTGCCATTGCTGTGCCATTGCCGTGCCATTTCCGTGCCATTGCCGTGCCATTGCTGTGCCATTGCCGTACCATTTCCGTGCCATTGCCATGCTATTGTCATGCCATTGCGGTGCCATTGCCGTGCCATTGCCGTGCCATTGCCGTGCCATTACCTTGCCATTGCCGTGCCATTGCTGTGCCATTGCCGTACCATTTCCGTGCCATTGCCGTGCCATTGCCGTGCCATTGCCCTGCCATTGCCGTGCCATTGCCGTGCCATTGCCGTGCCATTGCCGTGCCATTGCCATGCCATTACCTTGCCATTGCCATGCCATTGCCGTGCCATTGCAGTGCCATTGCCGTGCCATTACCTTGTCATTGCCGTGCCATTGCCGTGCTATTGCCGTGCCATTACCTTGCCATTGCCGTGCCATTGCCGTGCCATTGCCGTGCCATTGCCGTGCCATTGCCGTGCCATTGCCGTGCCATTGCCGTGCCATTGCCCTGCCATTGCCTTGCCATTGCCGTGCCATTGTCCTGCCATTGAGGTGCCATTGCCGTGCCATTGCTGTGCTATTGCCGTGCCATTTCCGTGACATTGCCGTGCCATTGCCGTGCCATTGCCGTGCCATTGCCGTGCCATTGCCGTGCCATTGCCGTGCCATTGCCGTGCCATTGCCGTGCCATTGCGATGCCACTGCCGTGCCATTGCCGTGCCATTACCTTGCCACTGCCGTGCCATTGCCGTGTCATTGCCGTGCCATTACTTTGCCACTGCCGTGCCATTGCCGTGCCATTGCCGTGCCATTGCCGTGCCATTGCCGTGCCATTGCCGTGCCATTGGCGTGCCATTGCCCTGCCATTGCCTTGCCATTGCCGTGCCATTGCCGTGCCATTGCCGTGCCATTGCCGTGCCATTGCCATGCCATTACCTTGCCATTGCCATGCCATTGCCGTGCCATTGCCGTGCCATTGCCTTGCCATTGCCATGCCATTGTCATGCCATTGCGGTGCCATTGCCGTGCCATTGCCGTGCCATTGCCGTGCCATTACCTTGCCATTGCCGTGCCATTGCTGTGCCATTGCCGTGCCATTTCCGTGCCATTGCCATGCCATTGCTGTGCCATTGCCGTACCATTTCCGTGCCATTGCCGTGCCATTGCCGTGCCATTGCGATGCCACTGCCGTGCCATTGCCGTGCCATTACCTTGCCACTGCCGTGCCATTGCCGTGTCATTGCCGTGCCATTACTTTGCCACTGCCGTGCCATTGCCGTGCCATTGCCGTGCCATTGCCCTGCCATTGCCGTGCCATTGCCGTGCCATTGCCGTGCCATTGCCATGCCATTACCTTGCCATTGCCATGCCATTGCCGTGCCATTGCCGTGCCATTGCCGTGCCATTACCTTGTCATTGCCGTGCCATTGCCGTGCTATTGCCGTGCCATTACCTTGCCATTGCCGTGCCATTGCCGTGCCATTGCCGTGCCATTGCCGTGCCATTGCCGTGCCATTGCCGTGCCATTGCCGTGCCATTGCCGTGCCATTGCCCTGCCATTGCCTTGCCATTGCCGTGCCATTGTCCTGCCATTGAGGTGCCATTGCCGTGCCATTGGTGTGCCATTGCCGTGCCATTTCCGTGACATTGCCGTGCCATTGCCGTGCCATTGCCGTGCCATTGCCGTGCCATTGCCGTGCCATTGCCGTGCCATTGCCGTGCCATTGCCGTGCCATTGCGATGCCACTGCCGTGCCATTGCCGTGCCATTACCTTGCCACTGCCGTGCCATTGCCGTGTCATTGCCGTGCCATTACTTTGCCACTGCCGTGCCATTGCCGTGCCATTGCCGTGCCATTGCCGTGCCATTGCCGTGCCATTGGCGTGCCATTGCCCTGCCATTGCCTTGCCATTGCCGTGCCATTGCCGTGCCATTGCCGTGCCATTGCCGTGCCATTGCCTTGCCATTGCCATGCCATTGTCATGCCATTGCGGTGCCATTGCCGTGCCATTGCAGTGCCATTACCTTGCCATTGATGTGCCATTGCTGTGCCATTGCCGTACCATTTCCGTGCCATTGCCGTGCCATTGCCGTGCCATTGCCCTGCCATTGCCGTGCCATTGCCGTGCCATTGCCGTGCCATTGCCGTGCCATTGCCATGCCATTACCTTGCCATTGCCATGCCATTGCCGTGCCATTGCCGTGCCATTGCCGTGCCATTGCCGTGCCATTGCCGTGCCATTGCCTTGCCATTGCCGTGCCATTGTCCTGCCATTGAGGTGCCATTGCCGTGCCATTGCTGTGCCATTGCCGTGCCATTTCCGTGACATTGCCGTGCCATTGCCGTGCCATTGCCGTGCCATTGCCGTGCCATTGCCGTGCCATTGCCGTGCCATTGCCGTGCCATTGCCGTGCCATTGCCGTGCCATTGCCGTGCCATTGCCGTGCCATTGCCGTGCCATTGCCGTGCCATTGCGATGCCATTGCCGTGCCATTGCCGTGCCATTACCTTGCCACTGCCGTGCCATTGCCGTGTCATTGCCGTGCCATTACTTTGCCACGGCCGTGCCATTGCCGTGCCATTGCCGTGCCATTGCCGTGCCATTGGCGTGCCATTGCCCTGCCATTGCCCTGCCATTGCCTTGCCATTGCCGTGCCATTGCCGTGCCATTGCCGTGCCATTGCCGTGCCATTGCCGTGCCATTGCCGTGCCATTACCTTGCCATTGCCATGCCATTGCTGTGCCATTGCCGTACCATTTCCGTGCCATTGCCGTGCCATTGCCGTGCCATTGCCCTGCCATTGCCGTGCCATTGCCGTGCCATTGCCGTGCCATTGCCGTGCCATTGCCATGCCATTACCTTGCCATTGCCATGCCATTGCCGTGCCATTGCCGTGCCATTGCCTTGCCATTGCCATGCCATTGTCATGCCATTGCGGTGCCATTGCCGTGCCATTGCCGTGCCATTACCTTGCCATTGCCGTGCCATTGCTGTGCCATTGCCGTACCATTTCCGTGCCATTTCCGTGACATTGCAGTGCCTTTGCCGTGCCATTGCCGTGCCATTGCCGTGCCATTGCCGTGCCATTGCCGTGCCATTGCCGTGCCATTGCCGTGCCATTGCCGTGCCATTGCCGTGCCATTGCCGTGCCATTACCTTGCCATTGCCGTGCCATTGCTGTGCCATTGCCGTACCATTTCCGTGCCATTGCCGTGCCATTGCCGTGCCATTGCCCTGCCATTGCCGTGCCATTGCCGTTCCATTACCTTGCCACTTCCGTGCCATTTCCGTGCCATTGCCGTGCCATTGCCGTGCCATTGCCCTGCCATTGCCGTGCCATTGCCGTGCCATTGCCGTGCCATTGCCATGCCATTACCTTGCCATTGCCATGCCATTGCCGTGCCATTGCCGTGCCATTGCCGTGCCATTACCTTGTCATTGCCGTGCCATTGCCGTGCTATTGCCGTGCCATTACCTTGCCATTGCCGTGCCATTGCCGTGCCATTGCCGTGCCATTGCCGTGCCATTGCCGTGCCATTGCCGTGCCATTGCCGTGCCATTGCCGTGCCATTGCCGTGCCATTGCCATGCCATTACCTTGCCATTGCCATGCCATTGCCGTGCCATTGCCGTGCCATTGCCGTGCCATTACCTTGTCATTGCCGTGCCATTGCCGTGCTATTGCCGTGCCATTACCTTGCCATTGCCGTGCCATTGCCGTGCCATTGCCGTGCCATTGCCGTGCCATTGCCGTGCCATTGCCGTGCCATTGCCGTGCCATTGCCGTGCCATTTCCGTGACATTGCCGTGCCATTGCCGTGCCATTGCCGTGCCATTGCCGTGCCATTGCCGTGCCATTGCCGTGCCATTGCCGTGCCATTGCCGTGCCATTGCCGTGCCATTGCGATGCCACTGCCGTGCCATTGTCCTGCCATTGAGGTGCCATTGCCGTGCCATTGCTGTGCCATTGCCGTGCCATTTCCGTGACATTGCCGTGCCATTGCCGTGCCATTGCCGTGCCATTGCCGTGCCATTGCCGTGCCATTGCCGTGCCATTGCCGTGCCATTGCGATGCCACTGCCGTGCCATTGCCGTGCCATTACCTTGCCACTGCCGTGCCATTGCCGTGTCATTGCCGTGCCATTACTTTGCCACTGCCGTGCCATTGCCGTGCCATTGCCGTGCCATTGCCGTGCCATTGCCTTGCCATTGCCATGCCATTGTCATGCCATTGCGGTGCCATTGCCGTGCCGTTGCCGTGCCATTACCTTGCCATTGATGTGCCATTGCTGTGCCATTGCCGTACCATTTCCGTGCCATTGCCGTGCCATTGCCGTGCCATTGCCGTGCCATTGCCCTGCCATTGCCGTGCCATTGCCGTGCCATTGCCGTGCCATTGCCGTGCCATTGCCATGCCATTACCTTGCCATTGCCATGCCATTGCCGTGCCATTGCCGTGCCATTGCCGTGCCATTGCCGTGCCATTGCCGTGCCATTGCCTTGCCATTGCCGTGCCATTGTCCTGCCATTGAGGTGCCATTGCCGTGCCATTGCTGTGCCATTGCCGTGCCATTTCCGTGACATTGCCGTGCCATTGCCGTGCCATTGCCGTGCCATTGCCGTGCCATTGCCGTGCCATTGCGATGCCATTGCCGTGCCATTGCCGTGCCATTACCTTGCCACTGCCGTGCCATTGCCGTGTCATTGCCGTGCCATTACTTTGCCACTGCCGTGCCATTGCCGTGCCATTGCCGTGCCATTGCCGTGCCATTGCCGTGCCATTGCCGTGCCATTGGCGTGCCATTGCCCTGCCATTGCCTTGCCATTGCCGTGCCATTGCCGTGCCATTGCCGTGCCATTGCCGTGCCATTGCCGTGCCATTGCCGTGCCATTACCTTGCCATTGCCGTGCCATTGCTGTGCCATTGCCGTACCATTTCCGTGCCATTGCCGTGCCATTGCCGTGCCATTGCCCTGCCATTGCCGTGCCATTGCCGTGCCATTGCCGTGCCATTACCTTGCCATTGCCGTGCCATTGCTGTGCCATTGCCGTACCATTTCCGTGCCATTTCCGTGACATTGCAATGCCATTGCCGTGCCATTACCTTGCCATTGCCATGCCATTGCCGTGCCATTGCCGTGCCATTGCCTTGCCATTGCCATGCCATTGTCATGCCATTGCGGTGCCATTGCCGTGCCATTGCCGTGCCATTACCTTGCCATTGCCGTGCCATTGCTGTGCCATTGCCGTACCATTTCCGTGCCATTTCCGTGACATTGCAGTGCCATTGCCGTGCCATTGCCGTGCCATTGCCGTGCCATTGCCGTGCCATTGCCGTGCCATTGCCGTGCCATTGCCGTGCCATTGCCGTGCCATTGCCGTGCCATTGCCGTGCCATTGCCGTGCCATTGCCGTGCCATTACCTTGCCATTGCCGTGCCATTGCTGTGCCATTGCCGTACCATTTCCGTGCCATTGCCGTGCCATTGCCGTGCCATTGCCCTGCCATTGCCGTGCCATTGCCGTTCCATTGCCGTGCCATTGCCGTGCCATTGCCATGCCATTACCTTGCCATTGCCATGCCATTGCCGTGCCATTACCGTGCCATTGCCGTGCCATTGCCGTGCCATTACCTTGTCATTGCCGTGCCATTGCCGTGCTATTGCCGTGCCATTACCTTGCCATTGCCGTGCCATTGCCGTGCCAATGCCGTGCCATTGCCGTGCCATTGCCGTGCCATTGCCGTGCCATTGCCGTGCCATTGCCTTGCCATTGCCGTGCCATTGTCCTGCCATTGAGGTGCCATTGCCGTGCCATTGCTGTGCCATTGCCGTGCCATTTCCGTGACATTGCCGTGCCATTGCCGTGCCATTGCCGTGCCATTGCCGTGCCATTGCCGTGCCATTGCCGTGCCATTGCCGTGCCATTGCCGTGCCATTGCCGTGCCATTGCGATGCCATTGCCGTGCCATTGCCGTGCCATTACCTTGCCACTGCCGTTACATTGCCGTGCCATTGCCGTGCTATTGCCGTGCCATTACCTTGCCATTGCCGTGCCATTGCCGTGCCATTGCCGTGCTATTGCCGTGCCACTGCCGTGCCATTGCCGTGCCATTGCCGTGCCATTGCGGTGCCATTGGCGTGCCATTGCCCTGCCATTGCCTTGCCATTGCCGTGCCATTGCCGTGCCATTGCCGTGCTATTGCCGTGCCACTGCCGTGCTATTGCCGTGCCATTACCTTGCCATTGCCGTGCCATTGCCGTGCCATTGCCGTGCTATTGCCGTGCCACTGCCGTGCCATTGCCGTGCCATTGCCGTGCCATTGCGGTGCCATTGGCGTGCCATTGCCGTGCCATTGCCGTGCCATTGCCGTGCCATTACCTTGCCATTGCCGTGCCATTGCTGTGCCATTGCCGTGCCATTTCCGTGCCATTGCCGTGCCATTGCTGTGCCATTGCCGTACCATTTCCGTGCCATTGCCATGCTATTGTCATGCCATTGCGGTGCCATTGGCGTGCCATTGCCGTGCCATTGCCGTGCCATTACCTTGCCATTGCCGTGCCATTGCTGTGCCATTGCCGTACCATTTCCGTGCCATTGCCGTGCCATTGCCGTGCCATTGCCCTGCCATTGCCGTGCCATTGCCGTGCCATTGCCGTGCCATTGCCGTGCCATTGCCATGCCATTACCTTGCCATTGCCATGCCATTGCCGTGCCATTGCCGTGCCATTGCCGTGCCATTACCTTGTCATTGCCGTGCCATTGCCGTGCTATTGCCGTGCCATTACCTTGCCATTGCCGTGCCATTGCCGTGCCATTGCCGTGCCATTGCCGTGCCATTGCCGTGCCATTGCCGTGCCATTGCCGTGCCATTGCCGTGCCATTGCCCTGCCATTGCCTTGCCATTGCCGTGCCATTGTCCTGCCATTGAGTTGCCATTGCCGTGCCATTGCTGTGCCATTGCCGTGCCATTTCCGTGACATTGCCGTGCCATTGCCGTGCCATTGCCGTGCCATTGCCGTGCCATTGCCGTGCCATTGCCGTGCCATTGCCGTGCCATTGCGATGCCACTGCCGTGCCATTGCCGTGCCATTACCTTGCCACTGCCGTGCCATTGCCGTGTCATTGCCGTGCCATTACTTTGCCACTGCCGTGCCATTGCCGTGCCATTGCCGTGCCATTGCCGTGCCATTGCCGTGCCATTGCCGTGCCATTGGCGTGCCATTGCCCTGCCATTGCCTTGCCATTGCCGTGCCATTGCCGTGCCATTGCCGTGCCATTGCCGTGCCATTGCCTTGCCATTGCCATGCCATTGTCATGCCATTGCGGTGCCATTGCCGTGCCATTGCCGTGCCATTACCTTGCCATTGATGTGCCATTGCTGTGCCATTGCCGTACCATTTCCGTGCCATTGCCGTGCCATTGCCGTGCCATTGCCCTGCCATTGCCGTGCCATTGCCGTGCCATTGCCGTGCCATTGCCGTGCCATTGCCATGCCATTACCTTGCCATTGCCATGCCATTGCCGTGCCATTGCCGTGCCATTGCCGTGCCATTGCCGTGCCATTGCCTTGCCATTGCCGTGCCATTGTCCTGCCATTGAGGTGCCATTGCCGTGCCATTGCTGTGCCATTGCCGTGCCATTTCCGTGACATTGCCGTGCCATTGCCGTGCCATTGCTGTGCCATTGCCGTACCATTTCCGTGCCATTGCCGTGCCATTGCCGTGCCATTGCCCTGCCATTGCCGTGCCATTGCCGTGCCATTGCCGTGCCATTACCTTGCCATTGCCGTGCCATTGCTGTGCCATTGCCGTACCATTTCCGTGCCATTGCCGTGCCATTGCCGTGCCATTGCCCTGCCATTGCCGTGCCATTGCCATGCCATTACCTTGCCATTGCCATGCCATTGCCGTGCCATTGCCGTGCCATTGCCTTGTTATTGCCATGCCATTGTCATGCCATTGCGGTGCCATTGCCGTGCCATTGCCGTGCCATTACCTTGCCATTGCCGTGCCATTGCTGTGCCATTGCCGTACCATTTCCGTGCCATTTCCGTGACATTGCAGTGCCATTGCCGTGCCATTGCCGTGCCATTGCCGTGCCATTGCCGTGCCATTGCCGTGCCATTGCCGTGCCATTGCCGTGCCATTGCCGTGCCATTGCCGTGCCATTGCCGTGCCATTGCCGTGCCATTACCTTGCCATTGCCGTGCCATTGCTGTGCCATTGCCGTACCATTTCCGTGCCATTGCCGTGCCATTGCCGTGCCATTGCCCTGCCATTGCCGTGCCATTGCCGTTCCATTGCCGTGCCACTGCCGTGCCATTGCCATGCCATTACCTTGCCATTGCCATGCCATTGCCGTGCCATTACCGTGCCATTGCCGTGCCATTGCCGTGCCATTACCTTGTCATTGCCGTGCCATTGCCGTGCTATTGCCGTGCCATTACTTTGCCATTGCCGTGCCATTGCCGTGCCAATGCCGTGCCATTGCCGTGCCATTGCCGTGCCATTGCCGTGCCATTGCCGTGCCATTGCCGTGCCATTGCTGTGCCATTGCCGTGCCATTTCCGTGACATTGCCGTGCCATTGCCGTGCCATTGCCGTGCCATTGCCGTGCCATTGCCGTGCCATTGCCGTGCCATTGCCGTGCCATTGCCGTGCCATTGCCGTGCCATTGCGATGCCATTGCCGTGCCATTGCCGTGCCATTACCTTGCCACTGCCGTTACATTGCCGTGCCATTGCCGTGCTATTGCCGTGCCATTACCTTGCCATTGCCGTGCCATTGCCCTGCCATTGCCGTGCCATTGCCTTGCCATTGCCCTGCCATTGCCGTGTTATTGCCGTGCCATTGCCCTGCCATTGCCGTGCCATTGCCGTGCCATTGCCCTGCCATTGCCGTGCCATTGCCTTGCCATTGCCGTGCCATTGCCGTGCCATGGCCGTGCCATTGCCGTGCCATTGCCGTGCCATTGCCCTGCCATTGCCGTGCCATTGCCTTGCCATTGCCGTGCCATCGCCGTGCCATTGCCGTGCCATTGCCGTGCCATGGCCGTGCCATTGCCGTGCCATTGTCGTGCCATTGCCGTGCCATTACCTTGCCACTGCCGTGCCATTGCCTAGTCATTGCCGTGCCATTACCTTGCCACTGCCGTGCCATTGCCGTGCCATTGCCGTGCCAATGCCGTGCCATTGCCGTGCCATTGTCATGCCATTGCGGTGCCACTGCCGTGCCATTGCCGTGCCATTGCATTGCCATTGCCCTGCCATTGCCGTGCCATTGCCTTGCCATTGCCGTGCCATCGCCGTGCCATTGCCGTGCCATTGCCGTGCCATGGCCGTGCCATTGCCGTGCCATTGTCGTGCCATTGCCGTGCCATTACCTTGCCACTGCCGTGCCATTGCCTAGTCATTGCCGTGCCATTACCTTGCCATTGTCATGCCATTGCGGTGCCACTGCCCTGCCATTGCCGTGCCATTGCCGTTCCATTACCTTGCCACTGCCGTGCCATTGCCATGCCATTGCCGTGCCATTGCCGTGCCATTGCCGTGCCATCGCCGTGCCATTGCCGTGCCATTGCCGTGCCATGGCCGTGCCATTGCCGTGCCATTGTCGTGCCATTGCCGTGCCATTACCTTGCCACTGCCGTGCCATTGCCTAGTCATTGCCGTGCCATTACCTTGCCACTGCCGTGCCATTGCCGTGCCATTGCCGTGCCAATGCCGTGCCATTGCCGTGCCATTGTCATGCCATTGCGGTGCCACTGCCCTGCCATTGCCGTGCCATTGCCGTTCCATTACCTTGCCACTGCCGTGCCATTGCCATGCCATTGCCGTGCCATTGCCGTGCCATTGCCGTGCCATTACCTTGTCATTGCCGTGCTATTGCCGTGCCATTACCTTGCCATTGCCGTGCCATTGCCGTGCCATTGCCGTGCCATTGCCGTGCCATTGCCGTGCCATTGCCGTGCCATTGCCGTGCCATTGCCGTGCCATTGCCGTGCCATTGCCCTGCCATTGCCTTGCCATTGCCGTGCCATTGTCCTGCCATTGAGGTGCCATTGCCGTGCCATTGCTGTGCCATTGCCGTGCCATTTCCGTGACATTGCCGTGCCATTGCCGTGCCATTGCCGTGCCATTGCCGTGCCATTGCCGTGCCATTGCCGTGCCATTGCCGTGCCATTGCCGTGCCATTGCCCTGCCATTGCCGTGCCATTGCCGTGCCATTGCCGTGCCATTGCCGTGCCATTGCCGTGCCATTGCCATGCCATTACCTTGCCATTGCCATGCTATTGCCGTGCCATTGCCGTGCCATTGCCTTGCCATTGCCATGCCATTGTCATGCCATTGCGGTGCCATTGCCGTGCCATTGCCGTGCCATTACCTTGCCATTGCCGTGCCATTGCTGTGCCATTGCCGTACCATTTCCGTGCCATTGCCGTGCCATTGCCGTGCCATTGCCCTGCCATTGCCGTGCCATTGCCGTGCCATTGCCCTGCCGTTGCCGTGCCATTGCCGTGCCATTGCCGTGCCATTGCCGTGCCATTGCCATGCCATTACCTTGCCATTGCCATGCCATTTCCGTGCCATTGCCGTGCCATTGCCGTGCCATTGCCGTGCCATTGCCGTACCATTTCCGTGCCATTGCCGTGCCATTGCCGTACCATTTCCGTGCCATTGCCGTGCCATTGCCGTGCCATTGCCCTGCCATTGCCGTGCCATTGCCGTGCCATTGCCGTGCCATTGCCGAGCCATTGCCGTACCATTTCCGTGCCATTGCCGTGCCATTGCCGTACCATTTCCGTGCCATTGCCGAGCCATTGCCGTGCCATTGCCCTGCCATTGCCGTGCCATTGCCGTGCCATTGCCGTGCCATTGCCGTGCCATTGCCATGCCATTACCTTGCCATTGCCATGCCATTGCCGTGCCATTGCCGTGCCATTGCCGTGCCATTGCCGTGCCATTGCCGTGCCATTGCCGTGCCATTGCCGTGCCATTGCCGTGCCATTGCCGTGCCATTGCCGTGCCATTGCCGTGCCATTGCCGTGCCATTGCCTTGCCATTGCCGTGCCATTGTCCTGCCATTGAGGTGCCATTGCCGTGCCATTGCTGTGCCATTGCCGTGCCATTTCCGTGACATTGCCGTGCCATAGCCGTGCCATCGCCGTGCCATTGCCGTGCCATTGCCGTGCCATGGCCGTGCCATTGCCGTGCCATTGTCGTGCCATTGCCGTGCCATTGCCGTGTCATTGCCGTGCCATTACCTTGCCACTGCCCTGCCATTGCCGTGCCATTGCCTTGCCATTGCCATGCTATTGTTATGCCATTACGGTGCCATTGCCGTGCCATTGCCGTGCCATTGCCATGCCATTACCTTGCCATTGCCGTGCCATTGCCGTGCCATTGCCGTGCCATTACCTTGTCATTGCCGTGCCATTGCCGTGCTATTGCCGTGCCATTGCCGTGCCATTCCAATGCCATTGCCGTGCCATTGCCGTGCCATTGCCGTGCCATTGCCGTGCCATTGCCGTTCCATTGCCTTGCCATTGCCGTGCCATTCCAATGCCATTGCCGTGCCATTGCCGTGCCATTGCCGTGCCATTGCCGTGCCATTGCCGTGCCATTCCAATGCCATTGCCGTGCCATTGCCGTGCCATTGCCGTGCCATTGCCGTGCCATTGCCGTTCCATTGCCTTGCCATTGCCGTGCCATTGCCGTGTCATTGCCTTGCCATTGCCGTGCCATTGCCGTGCCATTGCCGTGCCATTGTCATGCCATTGCGGTGCCATTGCCGTGCCATTGCCGTGCCATTGCAGTGCCATTGAGGTGCCATTGCCGTGCCATTGCCGTACCATTGCCTTGCCATTGCCGTGCCATTGCCGTGTCATTGCCTTGACATTTCCGTGCAATTGCTGTGCCATTGCCGTGCCATTGTCATGCCATTGCGGTGCCATTGCCGTGCCATTGCTGTGCCATTCCCGTGCCATTTCCGTGCCATTGCCGTGCCATTGCCGTGTTATTGCCGTGCCACTGCCGTGCCATTGCCGTGCCATTGTCGTGCCATTGCCGTGCCATAGCCGTGCCATTTCTGTGCCATTGCCGTACCATTTCCGTGCCATTGCCGTGCCATTGCCGTGCCATTGCCGTGCCATTGCCGTGCCATTGCCGTGCCATTACCTTGCCTGTGCCGTGCCATTGCTGTGCCATTGCCTTGCCATTGCCGTGCCATTGCCGTGCCATTGCCGTGCCATTTCTGTGCCATTGCCGTACCATTTCCGTGCCATTGCCGTGCCATTGCCGTGCCATTGCCGTGCCATTGCCGTGCCATTGCCGTGCCATTACCTTGCCATTGCCGTGCCATTGCCCTGCCATTGCTTTGGCATTGCCGTGCCATTGCCGTGCCGTTGCCGTGCCATTACCTTGCCATTGATGTGCCATTGCTGTGCCATTGCCGTACCATTTCCGTGCCATTGCCGTGCCATTGCCGTGCCATTGCCGTGCCATTGCCCTGCCATTGCCGTGCCATTGCCGTGCCATTGCCGTGCCATTGCCGTGCCATTGCCGTACCATTGCCATGCCATTACCTTGCCATTGCCATGCCATTGCCGTGCCATTGCCGTGTCATTGCCTTGACATTTCCGTGCAATTGCTGTGCCATTGCCGTGCCATTGTCATGCCATTGCGGTGCCATTGCCGTGCCATTGGCGTGCCATTGCCCTGCCATTGCCTTGCCATTGCCGTGCCATTGCCGTGCCATTGCCGTGCCATTGCCGTGTCATTGCCGTGCCATTACTTTTCCACTGCCGTGCCATTGCCGTGCCATTACCGTGCCATTGCCGTGCCATTGCCGTGCCATTGGCGTGCCATTGCCCTGCCATTGCCTTGCCATTGCCGTGCCATTGCCGTGCCATTGCCGTGCCATTGCCGTGCCATTGCCTTGCCATTGCCATGCCATTGTCATGCCATTGCGGTGCCATTGCCGTGCCGTTGCCGTGCCATTACCTTGCCATTGATGTGCCATTGCTGTGCCATTGCCGTACCATTTCCGTGCCATTGCCGTGCCATTGCCGTGCCATTGCCGTGCCATTGCCCTGCCATTGCCGTGCCATTGCCGTGCCATTGCCGTGCCATTGCCGTGCCATTGCCGTACCATTGCCATGCCATTACCTTGCCATTGCCATGCCATTGCCGTGCCATTGCCGTGCCATTGCCGTGCCATTGCCGTGCCATTGCCCTGCCATTGCCGTGCCATTGCCGTGCCATTGCCGTACCATTGCCTTGCCATTGCCGTGCCATTGCCGTGTCATTGCCTTGACATTTCCGTGCAATTGCTGTGCCATTGCCGTGCCATTGTCATGCCATTGCGGTGCCATTGCCGTGCCATTGGCGTGCCATTGCCCTGCCATTGCCTTGCCATTGCCGTGCCATTGCCGTGCCATTGCCGTGCCATTGCCGTGCCATTGCCGTGCCATTACCTTGCCATTGCCGTGCCATTGCTGTGCCATTGCCGTACCATTTCCGTGCCATTGCCGTGCCATTGCCGTGCCATTGCCCTGCCATTGCCGTGCCATTGCCGTGCCATTGCCGTGCCATTGCCGTGCCATTGCCATGCCATTACCTTGCCATTGCCATGCTATTGCCGTGCCATTGCCGTGCCATTGCCTTGCCATTGCCATGCCATTGTCATGCCATTGCGGTGCCATTGCCGTGCCATTGCCGTGCCATTACCTTGCCATTGCCGTGCCATTGCTGTGCCATTGCCGTACCATTTCCGTGCCATTGCCGTGCCATTGCCGTGCCATTGCCCTGCCATTGCCGTGCCATTGCCGTGCCATTGCCCTGCCGTTGCCGTGCCATTGCCGTGCCATTGCCGTGCCATTGCCGTGCCATTGCCATGCCATTACCTTGCCATTGCCATGCCATTTCCGTGCCATTGCCGTGCCATTGCCGTGCCATTGCCGTGCCATTGCCGTACCATTTCCGTGCCATTGCCGTGCCATTGCCGTACCATTTCCGTGCCATTGCCGTGCCATTGCCGTGCCATTGCCCTGCCATTGCCGTGCCATTGCCGTGCCATTGCCGTGCCATTGCCGAGCCATTGCCGTACCATTTCCGTGCCATTGCCGTGCCATTGCCGTACCATTTCCGTGCCATTGCCGAGCCATTGCCGTGCCATTGCCCTGCCATTGCCGTGCCATTGCCGTGCCATTGCCGTGCCATTGCCGTGCCATTGCCATGCCATTACCTTGCCATTGCCATGCCATTGCCGTGCCATTGCCGTGCCATTGCCGTGCCATTGCCGTGCCATTGCCGTGCCATTGCCGTGCCATTGCCGTGCCATTGCCGTGCCATTGCCGTGCCATTGCCGTGCCATTGCCGTGCCATTGCCGTGCCATTGCCTTGCCATTGCCGTGCCATTGTCCTGCCATTGAGGTGCCATTGCCGTGCCATTGCTGTGCCATTGCCGTGCCATTTCCGTGACATTGCCGTGCCATTGCCTTGCCATTGCCGTGCCATCGCCGTGCCAATGCCGTGCCATTGTCGTGCCATTGCCGTGCTATTGCCGTGCTATTGCCGTGCCATTACCTTGCCATTGCCGTGCCATTGCCGTGCCATTGCCGTGCCATTGCCGTGCCATTGCCGTGCCATTGCCGTGCCATTGCCGTGCCATTGCCGTGCCATTGCCGTGCCATTGCCGTGCCATTGCCCTGCCATTGCCTTGCCATTGCCGTGCCATTGTCCTGCCATTGAGGTGCCATTGCCGTGCCATTGCTGTGCCATTGCCGTGCCATTTCCGTGACATTGCCGTGCCATTGCCGTGCCATTGCCGTGCCATTGCCGTGCCATTGCCGTGCCATTGCCGTGCCATTGCCGTGCCATTGCCGTGCCATTGCGATGCCACTGCCGTGCCATTGCCGTGCCATTACCTTGCCACTGCCGTGCCATTGCCGTGTCATTGCCGTGCCATTACTTTGCCACTGCCGTGCCATTGCCGTGCCATTGCCGTGCCATTGCCGTGCCATTGCCGTGCCATTGCCGTGCCATTGGCGTGCCATTGCCCTGCCATTGCCTTGCCATTGCCGTGCCATTGCCGTGCCATTGCCGTGCCATTGCCGTGCCATTGCCTTGCCATTGCCATGCCATTGTCATGCCATTGCGGTGCCATTGCCGTGCCATTGCCGTGCCATTACCTTGCCATTGATGTGCCATTGCTGTGCCATTGCCGTACCATTTCCGTGCCATTGCCGTGCCATTGCCGTGCCATTGCCCTGCCATTGCCGTGCCATTGCCGTGCCATTGCCGTGCCATTGCCGTGCCATTGCCATGCCATTACCTTGCCATTGCCATGCCATTGCCGTGCCATTGCCGTGCCATTGCCGTGCCATTGCCGTGCCATTGCCGTGCCATTGCCTTGCCATTGCCGTGCCATTGTCCTGCCATTGAGGTGCCATTGCCGTGCCATTGCTGTGCCATTGCCGTGCCATTTCCGTGACATTGCCGTGCCATTGCCGTGCCATTGCCGTGCCATTGCCGTGCCATTGCCGTGCCATTGCCGTGCCATTGCCGTGCCATTGCCGTGCCATTGCCGTGCCATTGCCGTGCCATTGCCGTGCCATTGCCGTGCCATTGCCGTGCCATTGCCGTGCCATTGCGATGCCATTGCCGTGCCATTGCCGTGCCATTACCTTGCCACTGCCGTGCCATTGCCGTGTCATTGCCGTGCCATTACTTTGCCACTGCCGTGCCATTGCCGTGCCATTGCCGTGCCACTGCCGTGCCATTGCCGTGCCATTGCCGTGCCATTGGCGTGCCATTGCCCTGCCATTGCCTTGCCATTGCCGTGCCATTGCCGTGCCATTGCCGTGCCATTGCCGTGCCATTGCCGTGCCATTGCCGTGCCATTACCTTGCCATTGCCGTGCCATTGCTGTGCCATTGCCGTACCATTTCCGTGCCATTGCCGTGCCATTGCCGTGCCATTGCCCTGCCATTGCCGTGCCATTGCCGTGCCATTGCCGTGCCATTGCCGTGCCATTGCCATGCCATTACCTTGCCATTGCCATGCCATTGCCGTGCCATTGCCGTGCCATTGCCTTGCCATTGCCATGCCATTGTCATGCCATTGCGGTGCCATTGCCGTGCCATTGCCGTTCCATTACCTTGCCATTGCCGTGCCATTGCTGTGCCATTGCCGTACCATTTCCGTGCCATTGCCGTGCCATTGCCGTGCCATTGCCCTGCCATTGCCGTGCCATTGCCGTTCCATTGCCGTGCCATTGCCATGCCATTACCTTGCCATTGCCATGCCATTGCCGTGCCATTGCCGTGCCATTGCCTTGCCATTGCCATGCCATTGTCATGCCATTGCGGTGCCATTGCCGTGCCATTGCCGTGCCATTGCCGTGCCATTGCCTTGCCATTGCCATGCCATTGTCATGCCATTGCGGTGCCATTGCCGTGCCATTGCCGTGCCATTACCTTGCCATTGCCGTGCCATTGCTGTGCCATTGCCGTACCATTTCCGTGCCATTGCCGTGCCATTGCCGTGCCATTGCCCTGCCATTGCCGTGCCATTGCCTTGCCATTGCCATGCCATTGTCATGCCATTGCGGTGCCATTGCCATGCCATTGCCGTGCCATTGCCGTGCCATTGCCTTGCCATTGCCATGCCATTGTCATGCCATTGCGGTGCCATTGCCGTGCCATTGCCGTGCCATTACCTTGCCATTGCCGTGCCATTGCTGTGCCATTGCCGTACCATTTCCGTGCCATTGCCGTGCCATTGTCGTGCCATTGCCCTGCCATTGCCGTGCCATTGCCGTTCCATTGCCGTGCCATTGCCGTGCCATTGCCATGCCATTACCTTGCCATTGCCATGCCATTGCCGTACCATATCCGTGCCATTGCCGTGCCATTGCCGTGCCATTGCCCTGCCATTGCCGTGCCATTGCCGTGCCATTGCCGTGCCATTGCCGTGCCATTGCCATGCCATTACCTTGCCATTGCCATGCCATTGCCGTGCCATTGCCGTGCCATTGCCTTGCCATTGCCATGCCATTGTCATGCCATTGCGGTGCCATTGCCGTGCCATTGCCGTGCCATTACCTTGCCATTGCCGTGCCATTGCTGTGCCATTGCCGTACCATTTCCGTGCCATTGCCGTGCCATTGCCGTGCCATTGCCCTGCCATTGCCGTGCCATTGCCGTTCCATTGCCGTGCCATTGCCGTGCCATTGCCATGCCATTACCTTGTCATTGCCGTGCCATTGCCGTGCTATTGCCGTGCCATTACCTTGCCATTGCCGTGCCATTGCTGTGCCATTGCCGTGCCATTGCCGTTCCATTGCCGTGCCATTGCCGTGCCATTGCCATGCCATTACCTTGCCATTGCCATGCCATTGCCGTGCCATTACCGTGCCATTGCCGTGCCATTGCCGTGCCATTACCTTGTCATTGCCGTGCCATTGCCGTGCTATTGCCGTGCCATTACCTTGCCATTGCCGTGCCATTGCCGTGTTATTGCCGTGCCACTGCCGTGCCATTGCCGTGCCATTGTCGTGCCATTGCCGTGCCATAGCCGTGCCATTTCTGTGCCATTGCCGTACCATTTCCGTGCCATTGCCGTGCCATTGCCGTGCCATTGCCGTGCCATTGCCGTGCCATTGCCGTGCCATTACCTTGCCTGTGCCGTGCCATTGCTGTGCCATTGCCTTGCCATTGCCGTGCCATTGCCGTGCCATTGCCGTGCCATTTCTGTGCCATTGCCGTACCATTTCCGTGCCATTGCCGTGCCATTGCCGTGCCATTGCCGTGCCATTGCCGTGCCATTGCCGTGCCATTACCTTGCCATTGCCGTGCCATTGCCCTGCCATTGCTTTGGCATTGCCGTGCCATTGCCGTGCCGTTGCCGTGCCATTACCTTGCCATTGATGTGCCATTGCTGTGCCATTGCCGTACCATTTCCGTGCCATTGCCGTGCCATTGCCGTGCCATTGCCGTGCCATTGCCCTGCCATTGCCGTGCCATTGCCGTGCCATTGCCGTGCCATTGCCGTGCCATTGCCGTACCATTGCCATGCCATTACCTTGCCATTGCCATGCCATTGCCGTGCCATTGCCGTGTCATTGCCTTGACATTTCCGTGCAATTGCTGTGCCATTGCCGTGCCATTGTCATGCCATTGCGGTGCCATTGCCGTGCCATTGGCGTGCCATTGCCCTGCCATTGCCTTGCCATTGCCGTGCCATTGCCGTGCCATTGCCGTGCCATTGCCGTGTCATTGCCGTGCCATTACTTTTCCACTGCCGTGCCATTGCCGTGCCATTACCGTGCCATTGCCGTGCCATTGCCGTGCCATTGGCGTGCCATTGCCCTGCCATTGCCTTGCCATTGCCGTGCCATTGCCGTGCCATTGCCGTGCCATTGCCGTGCCATTGCCTTGCCATTGCCATGCCATTGTCATGCCATTGCGGTGCCATTGCCGTGCCGTTGCCGTGCCATTACCTTGCCATTGATGTGCCATTGCTGTGCCATTGCCGTACCATTTCCGTGCCATTGCCGTGCCATTGCCGTGCCATTGCCGTGCCATTGCCCTGCCATTGCCGTGCCATTGCCGTGCCATTGCCGTGCCATTGCCGTGCCATTGCCGTACCATTGCCATGCCATTACCTTGCCATTGCCATGCCATTGCCGTGCCATTGCCGTGCCATTGCCGTGCCATTGCCGTGCCATTGCCCTGCCATTGCCGTGCCATTGCCGTGCCATTGCCGTACCATTGCCTTGCCATTGCCGTGCCATTGCCGTGTCATTGCCTTGACATTTCCGTGCAATTGCTGTGCCATTGCCGTGCCATTGTCATGCCATTGCGGTGCCATTGCCGTGCCATTGGCGTGCCATTGCCCTGCCATTGCCTTGCCATTGCCGTGCCATTGCCGTGCCATTGCCGTGCCATTGCCGTGCCATTGCCGTGCCATTACCTTGCCATTGCCGTGCCATTGCTGTGCCATTGCCGTACCATTTCCGTGCCATTGCCGTGCCATTGCCGTGCCATTGCCCTGCCATTGCCGTGCCATTGCCGTGCCATTGCCGTGCCATTGCCGTGCCATTGCCATGCCATTACCTTGCCATTGCCATGCTATTGCCGTGCCATTGCCGTGCCATTGCCTTGCCATTGCCATGCCATTGTCATGCCATTGCGGTGCCATTGCCGTGCCATTGCCGTGCCATTACCTTGCCATTGCCGTGCCATTGCTGTGCCATTGCCGTACCATTTCCGTGCCATTGCCGTGCCATTGCCGTGCCATTGCCCTGCCATTGCCGTGCCATTGCCGTGCCATTGCCCTGCCGTTGCCGTGCCATTGCCGTGCCATTGCCGTGCCATTGCCGTGCCATTGCCATGCCATTACCTTGCCATTGCCATGCCATTTCCGTGCCATTGCCGTGCCATTGCCGTGCCATTGCCGTGCCATTGCCGTACCATTTCCGTGCCATTGCCGTGCCATTGCCGTACCATTTCCGTGCCATTGCCGTGCCATTGCCGTGCCATTGCCCTGCCATTGCCGTGCCATTGCCGTGCCATTGCCGTGCCATTGCCGAGCCATTGCCGTACCATTTCCGTGCCATTGCCGTGCCATTGCCGTACCATTTCCGTGCCATTGCCGAGCCATTGCCGTGCCATTGCCCTGCCATTGCCGTGCCATTGCCGTGCCATTGCCGTGCCATTGCCGTGCCATTGCCATGCCATTACCTTGCCATTGCCATGCCATTGCCGTGCCATTGCCGTGCCATTGCCGTGCCATTGCCGTGCCATTGCCGTGCCATTGCCGTGCCATTGCCGTGCCATTGCCGTGCCATTGCCGTGCCATTGCCGTGCCATTGCCGTGCCATTGCCGTGCCATTGCCTTGCCATTGCCGTGCCATTGTCCTGCCATTGAGGTGCCATTGCCGTGCCATTGCTGTGCCATTGCCGTGCCATTTCCGTGACATTGCCGTGCCATTGCCTTGCCATTGCCGTGCCATCGCCGTGCCAATGCCGTGCCATTGTCGTGCCATTGCCGTGCTATTGCCGTGCTATTGCCGTGCCATTACCTTGCCATTGCCGTGCCATTGCCGTGCCATTGCCGTGCCATTGCCGTGCCATTGCCGTGCCATTGCCGTGCCATTGCCGTGCCATTGCCGTGCCATTGCCGTGCCATTGCCGTGCCATTGCCCTGCCATTGCCTTGCCATTGCCGTGCCATTGTCCTGCCATTGAGGTGCCATTGCCGTGCCATTGCTGTGCCATTGCCGTGCCATTTCCGTGACATTGCCGTGCCATTGCCGTGCCATTGCCGTGCCATTGCCGTGCCATTGCCGTGCCATTGCCGTGCCATTGCCGTGCCATTGCCGTGCCATTGCGATGCCACTGCCGTGCCATTGCCGTGCCATTACCTTGCCACTGCCGTGCCATTGCCGTGTCATTGCCGTGCCATTACTTTGCCACTGCCGTGCCATTGCCGTGCCATTGCCGTGCCATTGCCGTGCCATTGCCGTGCCATTGCCGTGCCATTGGCGTGCCATTGCCCTGCCATTGCCTTGCCATTGCCGTGCCATTGCCGTGCCATTGCCGTGCCATTGCCGTGCCATTGCCTTGCCATTGCCATGCCATTGTCATGCCATTGCGGTGCCATTGCCGTGCCATTGCCGTGCCATTACCTTGCCATTGATGTGCCATTGCTGTGCCATTGCCGTACCATTTCCGTGCCATTGCCGTGCCATTGCCGTGCCATTGCCCTGCCATTGCCGTGCCATTGCCGTGCCATTGCCGTGCCATTGCCGTGCCATTGCCATGCCATTACCTTGCCATTGCCATGCCATTGCCGTGCCATTGCCGTGCCATTGCCGTGCCATTGCCGTGCCATTGCCGTGCCATTGCCTTGCCATTGCCGTGCCATTGTCCTGCCATTGAGGTGCCATTGCCGTGCCATTGCTGTGCCATTGCCGTGCCATTTCCGTGACATTGCCGTGCCATTGCCGTGCCATTGCCGTGCCATTGCCGTGCCATTGCCGTGCCATTGCCGTGCCATTGCCGTGCCATTGCCGTGCCATTGCCGTGCCATTGCCGTGCCATTGCCGTGCCATTGCCGTGCCATTGCCGTGCCATTGCCGTGCCATTGCGATGCCATTGCCGTGCCATTGCCGTGCCATTACCTTGCCACTGCCGTGCCATTGCCGTGTCATTGCCGTGCCATTACTTTGCCACTGCCGTGCCATTGCCGTGCCATTGCCGTGCCACTGCCGTGCCATTGCCGTGCCATTGCCGTGCCATTGGCGTGCCATTGCCCTGCCATTGCCTTGCCATTGCCGTGCCATTGCCGTGCCATTGCCGTGCCATTGCCGTGCCATTGCCGTGCCATTGCCGTGCCATTACCTTGCCATTGCCGTGCCATTGCTGTGCCATTGCCGTACCATTTCCGTGCCATTGCCGTGCCATTGCCGTGCCATTGCCCTGCCATTGCCGTGCCATTGCCGTGCCATTGCCGTGCCATTGCCGTGCCATTGCCATGCCATTACCTTGCCATTGCCATGCCATTGCCGTGCCATTGCCGTGCCATTGCCTTGCCATTGCCATGCCATTGTCATGCCATTGCGGTGCCATTGCCGTGCCATTGCCGTTCCATTACCTTGCCATTGCCGTGCCATTGCTGTGCCATTGCCGTACCATTTCCGTGCCATTGCCGTGCCATTGCCGTGCCATTGCCCTGCCATTGCCGTGCCATTGCCGTTCCATTGCCGTGCCATTGCCATGCCATTACCTTGCCATTGCCATGCCATTGCCGTGCCATTGCCGTGCCATTGCCTTGCCATTGCCATGCCATTGTCATGCCATTGCGGTGCCATTGCCGTGCCATTGCCGTGCCATTGCCGTGCCATTGCCTTGCCATTGCCATGCCATTGTCATGCCATTGCGGTGCCATTGCCGTGCCATTGCCGTGCCATTACCTTGCCATTGCCGTGCCATTGCTGTGCCATTGCCGTACCATTTCCGTGCCATTGCCGTGCCATTGCCGTGCCATTGCCCTGTCATTGCCGTGCCATTGCCTTGCCATTGCCATGCCATTGTCATGCCATTGCGGTGCCATTGCCATGCCATTGCCGTGCCATTGCCGTGCCATTGCCTTGCCATTGCCATGCCATTGTCATGCCATTGCGGTGCCATTGCCGTGCCATTGCCGTGCCATTACCTTGCCATTGCCGTGCCATTGCTGTGCCATTGCCGTACCATTTCCGTGCCATTGCCGTGCCATTGTCGTGCCATTGCCCTGCCATTGCCGTGCCATTGCCGTTCCATTGCCGTGCCATTGCCGTGCCATTGCCATGCCATTACCTTGCCATTGCCATGCCATTGCCGTACCATATCCGTGCCATTGCCGTGCCATTGCCGTGCCATTGCCCTGCCATTGCCGTGCCATTGCCGTGCCATTGCCGTGCCATTGCCGTGCCATTGCCATGCCATTACCTTGCCATTGCCATGCCATTGCCGTGCCATTGCCGTGCCATTGCCTTGCCATTGCCATGCCATTGTCATGCCATTGCGGTGCCATTGCCGTGCCATTGCCGTGCCATTACCTTGCCATTGCCGTGCCATTGCTGTGCCATTGCCGTACCATTTCCGTGCCATTGCCGTGCCATTGCCGTGCCATTGCCCTGCCATTGCCGTGCCATTGCCGTTCCATTGCCGTGCCATTGCCGTGCCATTGCCATGCCATTACCTTGTCATTGCCGTGCCATTGCCGTGCTATTGCCGTGCCATTACCTTGCCATTGCCGTGCCATTGCTGTGCCATTGCCGTGCCATTGCCGTTCCATTGCCGTGCCATTGCCGTGCCATTGCCATGCCATTACCTTGCCATTGCCATGCCATTGCCGTGCCATTACCGTGCCATTGCCGTGCCATTGCCGTGCCATTACCTTGTCATTGCCGTGCCATTGCCGTGCTATTGCCGTGCCATTACCTTGCCATTGCCGTGCCATTGCCGTGCCATTGCCGTGCCATTGCCATGCCATTACCTTGCCATTGCCATGCCATTGCCGTGCCATTGCCGTGCCATTGCCGTGCCATTACCTTGTCATTGCCGTGCCATTGCCGTGCTATTGCCGTGCCATTACCTTGCCATTGCCGTGCCATTGCCGTGCCATTGCCGTGCCATTGCCGTGCCATTGCCGTGCCATTGCCGTGCCATTGCCGTGCCATTGCCGTGCCATTGCCCTGCCATTGCCTTGCCATTGCCGTGCCATTGTCCTGCCATTGAGGTGCCATTTCCGTGACATTGCCGTGCCATTGCCGTGCCATTGCCGTGCCATTGCCGTGCCATTGCCGTGCCATTGCCGTGCCATTGCCGTGCCATTGCGATGCCACTGCCGTGCCATTGCCGTGCCATTACCTTGCCACTGCCGTGCCATTGCCGTGTCATTGCCGTGCCATTACTTTGCCACTGCCGTGCCATTGCCGTGCCATTGCCGTGCCATTGCCGTGCCATTGCCGTGCCATTGCCGTGCCATTGGCGTGCCATTGCCCTGCCATTGCCTTGCCATTGCCGTGCCATTGCCGTGCCATTGCCGTGCCATTGCCGTGCCATTGCCTTGCCATTGCCATGCCATTGTCATGCCATTGCGGTGCCATTGCCGTGCCATTGCCGTGCCATTACCTTGCCATTGATGTGCCATTGCTGTGCCATTGCCGTACCATTTCCGTGCCATTGCCGTGCCATTGCCGTGCCATTGCCGTGCCATTGCCCTGCCATTGCCGTGCCATTGCCGTGCCATTGCCGTGCCATTGCCGTGCCATTGCCGTGCCATTGCCATGCCATTACCTTGCCATTGCCATGCCATTGCCGTGCCATTGCCGTGCCATTGCCGTGCCATTGCCGTGCCATTGCCGTGCCATTGCCTTGCCATTGCCGTGCCATTGTCCTGCCATTGAGGTGCCATTGCCGTGCCATTAATGTGCCATTGCCGTGCCATTTCCGTGACATTGCCGTGCCATTGCCGTGCCATTGCCGTGCCATTGCCGTGCCATTGCCGTGCCATTGCCGTGCCATTGCCGTGCCATTGCCGTGCCATTGCCGTGCCATTGCCGTGCCATTGCCGTGCCATTGCCGTGCCATTGCGATGCCATTGCCGTGCCATTGCCGTGCCATTACCTTGCCACTGCCGTGCCATTGCCGTGTCATTGCCGTGCCATTACTTTGCCACTGCCGTGCCATTGCCGTGCCATTGCCGTGCCATTGCCGTGCCATTGCCGTGCCATTGGCGTGCCATTGCCCTGCCATTGCCTTGCCATTGCCGTGCCATTGCCGTGCCATTGCCGTGCCATTGCCGTGCCATTGCCGTGCCATTGCCGTGCCATTACCTTGCCATTGCCGTGCCATTGCTGTGCCATTGCCGTACCATTTCCGTGCCATTGCCGTGCCATTGCCGTGCCATTGCCCTGCCATTGCCGTGCCATTGCCGTGCCATTGCCGTGCCATTGCCGTGCCATTGCCATGCCATTACCTTGCCATTGCCATGCCATTGCCGTGCCATTGCCGTGCCATTGCCTTGCCATTGCCATGCCATTGTCATGCCATTGCGGTGCCATTGCCGTGCCATTGCCGTGCCATTACCTTGCCATTGCCGTGCCATTGCTGTGCCATTGCCGTACCATTTCCGTGCCATTTCCGTGACATTGCAGTGCCATTGCCGTGCCATTGCCGTGCCATTGCCGTGCCATTGCCGTGCCATTGCTGTGCCATTGCCGTACCATTTCCGTGCCATTTCCGTGACATTGCCGTGCCATTGCCGTGCCATTGCCGTGCCATTGCCGTGCCATTGCCGTGCCATTGCCGTGCCATTGCCGTGCCATTGCGATGCCACTGCCGTGCCATTGCCGTGCCATTACCTTGCCACTGCCGTGCCATTGCCGTGTCATTGCCGTGCCATTACTTTGCCACTGCCGTGCCATTGCCGTGCCATTGCCGTGCCATTGCCGTGCCATTGCCGTGCCATTGCCGTGCCATTGGCGTGCCATTGCCCTGCCATTGCCTTGCCATTGCCGTGCCATTGCCGTGCCATTGCCGTGCCATTGCCGTGCCATTGCCTTGCCATTGCCATGCCATTGTCATGCCATTGCGGTGCCATTGCCGTGCCATTGCCGTGCCATTACCTTGCCATTGATGTGCCATTGCTGTGCCATTGCCGTACCATTTCCGTGCCATTGCCGTGCCATTGCCGTGCCATTGCCGTGCCATTGCCCTGCCATTGCCGTGCCATTGCCGTGCCATTGCCGTGCCATTGCCGTGCCATTGCCGTGCCATTGCCATGCCATTACCTTGCCATTGCCATGCCATTGCCGTGCCATTGCCGTGCCATTGCCGTGCCATTGCCGTGCCATTGCCGTGCCATTGCCTTGCCATTGCCGTGCCATTGTCCTGCCATTGAGGTGCCATTGCCGTGCCATTAATGTGCCATTGCCGTGCCATTTCCGTGACATTGCCGTGCCATTGCCGTGCCATTGCCGTGCCATTGCCGTGCCATTGCCGTGCCATTGCCGTGCCATTGCCGTGCCATTGCCGTGCCATTGCCGTGCCATTGCCGTGCCATTGCCGTGCCATTGCCGTGCCATTGCGATGCCATTGCCGTGCCATTGCCGTGCCATTACCTTGCCACTGCCGTGCCATTGCCGTGTCATTGCCGTGCCATTACTTTGCCACTGCCGTGCCATTGCCGTGCCATTGCCGTGCCATTGCCGTGCCATTGCCGTGCCATTGGCGTGCCATTGCCCTGCCATTGCCTTGCCATTGCCGTGCCATTGCCGTGCCATTGCCGTGCCATTGCCGTGCCATTGCCGTGCCATTGCCGTGCCATTACCTTGCCATTGCCGTGCCATTGCTGTGCCATTGCCGTACCATTTCCGTGCCATTGCCGTGCCATTGCCGTGCCATTGCCCTGCCATTGCCGTGCCATTGCCGTGCCATTGCCGTGCCATTGCCGTGCCATTGCCATGCCATTACCTTGCCATTGCCATGCCATTGCCGTGCCATTGCCGTGCCATTGCCTTGCCATTGCCATGCCATTGTCATGCCATTGCGGTGCCATTGCCGTGCCATTGCCGTGCCATTACCTTGCCATTGCCGTGCCATTGCTGTGCCATTGCCGTACCATTTCCGTGCCATTTCCGTGACATTGCAGTGCCATTGCCGTGCCATTGCCGTGCCATTGCCGTGCCATTGCCGTGCCATTGCCGTGCCATTGCCGTGCCATTGCCGTGCCATTGCCGTGCCATTGCCATGCCATTACCTTGCCATTGCCATGCCATTGCCGTGCCATTACCGTGCCATTGCCGTGCCATTGCCGTGCCATTACCTTGTCATTGCCGTGCCATTGCCGTGCTATTGCCGTGCCATTACCTTGCCATTGCCGTGCCATTGCTGTGCCATTGCCGTGCCATTGCCGTTCCATTGCCGTGCCATTGCCGTGCCATTGCCATGCCATTACCTTGCCATTGCCATGCCATTGCCGTGCCATTACCGTGCCATTGCCGTGCCATTGCCGTGCCATTACCTTGTCATTGCCGTGCCATTGCTGTGCTATTGCCGTGCCATTACCTTGCCATTGCCGTGCCATTGCCGTGCCATTGCCGTGCCATTGCCATGCCATTACCTTGCCATTGCCATGCCATTGCCGTGCCATTGCCGTGCCATTGCCGTGCCATTACCTTGTCATTGCCGTGCCATTGCCGTGCTATTGCCGTGCCATTACCTTGCCATTGCCGTGCCATTGCCGTGCCATTGCCGTGCCATTGCCGTGCCATTGCCGTGCCATTGCCGTGCCATTGCCGTGCCATTGCCGTGCCATTGCCGTGCCATTGCCCTGCCATTGCCTTGCCATTGCCGTGCCATTGTCCTGCCATTGAGGTGCCATTTCCGTGACATTGCCGTGCCATTGCCGTGCCATTGCCGTGCCATTGCCGTGCCATTGCCGTGCCATTGCCGTGCCATTGCCGTGCCATTGCGATGCCACTGCCGTGCCATTGCCGTGCCATTACCTTGCCACTGCCGTGCCATTGCCGTGTCATTGCCGTGCCATTACTTTGCCACTGCCGTGCCATTGCCGTGCCATTGCCGTGCCATTGCCGTGCCATTGCCGTGCCATTGCCGTGCCATTGGCGTGCCATTGCCCTGCCATTGCCTTGCCATTGCCGTGCCATTGCCGTGCCATTGCCGTGCCATTGCCGTGCCATTGCCTTGCCATTGCCATGCCATTGTCATGCCATTGCGGTGCCATTGCCGTGCCATTGCCGTGCCATTACCTTGCCATTGATGTGCCATTGCTGTGCCATTGCCGTACCATTTCCGTGCCATTGCCGTGCCATTGCCCTGCCATTGCCGTGCCATTGCCGTGCCATTGCCGTGCCATTGCCGTGCCATTGCCGTGCCATTGCCATGCCATTACCTTGCCATTGCCATGCCATTGCCATGCCATTGCCGTGCCATTGCCGTGCCATTGCCGTGCCATTGCCGTGCCATTGCCTTGCCATTGCCGTGCCATTGTCCTGCCATTGAGGTGCCATTGCCGTGCCATTGCTGTGCCATTGCCGTGCCATTTCCGTGACATTGCCGTGCCATTGCCGTGCCATTGCCGTGCCATTGCCGTGCCATTGCCGTGCCATTGCCGTGCCATTGCCGTGCCATTGCCGTGCCATTGCCGTGCCATTGCCGTGCCATTGCCGTGCCATTGCCGTGCCATTGCGATGCCATTGCCGTGCCATTGCCGTGCCATTACCTTGCCACTGCCGTGCCATTGCCGTGTCATTGCCGTGCCATTACTTTGCCACTGCCGTGCCATTGCCGTGCCATTGCCGTGCCATTGCCGTGCCATTGCCGTGCCATTGGCGTGCCATTGCCCTGCCATTGCCTTGCCATTGCCGTGCCATTGCCGTGCCATTGCCGTGCCATTGCCGTGCCATTGCCGTGCCATTGCCGTGCCATTGCCGTGCCATTACCTTGCCATTGCCGTGCCATTGCTGTGCCATTGCCGTACCATTTCCGTGCCATTGCCGTGCCATTGCCGTGCCATTGCCCTGCCATTGCCGTGCCATTGCCGTGCCATTGCCGTGCCATTGCCGTGCCATTGCCATGCCATTACCTTGCCATTGCCATGCCATTGCCGTGCCATTGCCGTGCCATTGCCTTGCCATTGCCATGCCATTGTCATGCCATTGCGGTGCCATTGCCGTGCCATTGCCGTGCCATTACCTTGCCATTGCCGTGCCATTGCTGTGCCATTGCCGTACCATTTCCGTGCCATTTCCGTGACATTGCAGTGCCATTGCCGTGCCATTGCCGTGCCATTGCCGTGCCATTGCCGTGCCATTGCCGTGCCATTGCCGTGCCATTGCCGTGCCATTGCCGTGCCATTGCCGTGCCATTGCCGTGCCATTGCCGTGCCATTGCCGTGCCATTGCCGTGCCATTACCTTGCCATTGCCGTGCCATTGCTGTGCCATTGCCGTACCATTTCCGTGCCATTGCCGTGCCATTGCCGTGCCATTGCCCTGCCATTGCCGTGCCATTGCCGTTCCATTGCCGTGCCATTGCCGTGCCATTGCCATGCCATTACCTTGCCATTGCCATGCCATTGCCGTGCCATTACCGTGCCATTGCCGTGCCATTGCCGTGCCATTACCTTGTCATTGCCGTGCCATTGCCGTGCTATTGCCGTGCCATTACCTTGCCATTGCCGTGCCATTGCCGTGCCAATGCCGTGCCATTGCCGTGCCATTGCCGTGCCATTGCCGTGCCATTGCCGTGCCATTGCCGTGCCATTGCCTTGCCATTGCCGTGCCATTGTCCTGCCATTGAGGTGCCATTGCCGTGCCATTGCTGTGCCATTGCCGTGCCATTTCCGTGACATTGCCGTGCCATTGCCGTGCCATTGCCGTGCCATTGCCGTGCCATTGCCGTGCCATTGCCGTGCCATTGCCGTGCCATTGCCGTGCCATTGCGATGCCATTGCCGTGCCATTGCCGTGCCATTACCTTGCCACTGCCGTTACATTGCCGTGCCATTGCCGTGCTATTGCCGTGCCATTACCTTGCCATTGCCGTGCCATTGCCCTGCCATTGCCGTGCCATTGCCTTGCCATTGCCCTGCCATTGCCGTGCCATTGCCGTGCCATTGCCCTGCCATTGCCGTGCCATTGCCGTGCCATTGCCCTGCCATTGCCGTGCCATTGCCTTGCCATTGCCGTGCCATTGCCGTGTTATGGCCGTGCCATTGCCGTGCCATTGTCGTGCCATTGCCCTGCCATTGCCGTGCCATTGCCTTGCCATTGCCGTGCCATCGCCGTGCCATTGCCGTGCCATTGCCGTGCCATGGCCGTGCCATTGCCGTGCCATTGTCGTGCCATTGCCGTGCCATTACCTTGCCACTGCCGTGCCATTGCCTAGTCATTGCCGTGCCATTACCTTGCCACTGCCGTGCCATTGCCGTGCCATTGCCGTGCCAATGCCGTGCCATTGCCGTGCCATTGTCATGCCATTGCGGTGCCACTGCCGTGCCATTGCCGTGCCATTGCATTGCCATTACCTTGCCATTGCCGTGCCATTGCTGTGCCATTGCCGTACCATTTCCGTGCCATTGCCGTGCCATTGCCGTGCCAATGCCGTGCCATTGCCATGCTATTGTCATGCCATTGCGGTGCCATTGCCGTGCCATTGCCGTGCCATTGCCGTGCCATTACCTTGCCATTGCCGTGCCATTGCTGTGCCATTGCCGTACCATTTCCGTGCCATTGCCGTGCCATTGCCGTGCCATTGCCCTGCCATTGCCGTGCCATTGCCGTGCCATTGCCGTGCCATTGCCATGCCATTACCTTGCCATTGCCATGCCATTGCCGTGCCATTGCCGTGCCATTGCCGTGCCATTACCTTGTCAGTGCCGTGCCATTGCCGTGCTATTGCCGTGCCATTACCTTGCCATTGCCGTGCCATTGCCGTGCCATTGCCGTGCCATTGCCGTGCCATTGCCGTGCCATTGCCGTGCCATTGCCGTGCCATTGCCGTGCCATTGCCCTGCCATTGCCTTGCCATTGCCGTGCCATTGTCCTGCCATTGAGGTGCCATTGCCGTGCCATTGCTGTGCCATTGCCGTGCCATTTCCGTGACATTGCCGTGCCATTGCCGTGCCATTGCCGTGCCATTGCCGTGCCATTGCCGTGCCATTGCGATGCCACTGCCGTGCCATTGCCGTGCCATTACCTTGCCACTGCCGTGCCATTGCCGTGTCATTGCCGTGCCATTACTTTGCCACTGCCGTGCCATTGCCGTGCCATTGCCGTGCCATTGCCGTGCCATTGCCGTGCCATTGCCGTGCCATTGCCGTGCCATTGCCCTGCCATTGCCTTGCCATTGCCGTGCCATTGCCGTGCCATTGCCGTGCCATTGCCGTGCCATTGCCTTGCCATTGCCGTGCCATTGCGATGCCATTGCCCTGCCATTGCCGTGCCATTGCCTTGCCATTGACCTGCCATTGCCGTGCCATTGCCTTGCCATTGCCGTGCCATTGCCGTGCCATGGCCGTACCATTGCCGTGCCATGGCCGTGCCATTGCCCTGCCATTGCCGTGCCATTGCCTTGCCATTGCCCTGCCATTGCCGTGCCATTGCCGTGCCATTGCCCTGCCATTGCCGTGCCATTGCCGTGCCATTGCCCTGCCATTGCCGTGCCATTGCCTTGCCATTGCCGTGCCATTGCCGTGCCATGGCCGTGCCATTGCCGTGCCATTGCCGTGCCATTGCCCTGCCATTGCCGTGCCATTGCCTTGCCATTGCCGTGCCATCGCCGTGCCATTGCCGTGCCATTGCCGTGCCATGGCCGTGCCATTGCCGTGCCATTGTCGTGCCATTGCCGTGCCATTACCTTGCCACTGCCGTGCCATTGCCTAGTCATTGCCGTGCCATTACCTTGCCACTGCCGTGCCATTGCCGTGCCATTGCCGTGCCAATGCCGTGCCATTGCCATGCTATTGTCATGCCATTGCGGTGCCATTGCCGTGCCATTGCCGTGCCATTGCCGTGGCATTACCTTGCCATTGCCGTGCCATTGCTGTGCCATTGCCGTACCATTTCCGTGCCATTGCCGTGCCATTGCCGTGCCATTGCCCTGCCATTGCCGTGCCATTGCCGTGCCATTGCCGTGCCATTGCCATGCCATTACCTTGCCATTGCCATGCCATTGCCGTGCCATTGCCGTGACATTGCCGTGCCATTACCTTGTCATTGCCCTGCCATTGCCTTGCTATTGCCGTGCCATTACCTTGCCATTGCCGTGCCATTGCCGTGCCATTGCCGTGCCATTGCCGTGCCATTGCCGTGCCATTGCCGTGCCATTGCCGTGCCATTGCCGTGCCATTGCCGTGCCATTGCCGTGCCATTGCCTTGCCATTGCCGTGCCATTGTCCTGCCATTGAGGTGCCATTGCCGTGCCATTGCTGTGCCATTGCCGTGCCATTTCCGTGACATTGCCGTGCCATTGCCGTGCCATTGCCATGCCATTACCTTGCCATTGCCATGCCATTGCCGTGCCATTGCCGTGCCATTGCCTTGCCATTGCCATGCCATTGTCATGCCATTGCGGTGCCATTGCCGTGCCATTGCCGTGCCATTGCCGTGCCATTACCTTGCCATTGCCGTGCCATTGCTGTGCCATTGCCGTGCCATTTCCGTGCCATTGCCGTGCCATTGCTGTGCCATTGCCGTACCATTTCCGTGCCATTGCCATGCTATTGTCATGCCATTGCGGTGCCATTGCCGTGCCATTGCCGTGCCATTGCCGTGCCATTACCTTGCCATTGCCGTGCCATTGCTGTGCCATTGCCGTACCATTTCCGTGCCATTGCCGTGCCATTGCCGTGCCATTGCCCTGCCATTGCCGTGCCATTGCCGTGCCATTGCCGTGCCATTGCCGTGCCATTGCCATGCCATTACCTTGCCATTGCCATGCCATTGCCGTGCCATTGCCGTGCCATTGCCGTGCCATTACCTTGTCATTGCCGTGCCATTGCCGTGCTATTGCCGTGCCATTACCTTGCCATTGCCGTGCCATTGCCGTGCCATTGCCGTGCCATTGCCGTGCCATTGCCGTGCCATTGCCGTGCCATTGCCGTGCCATTGCCCTGCCATTGCCTTGCCATTGCCGTGCCATTGTCCTGCCATTGAGGTGCCATTGCCGTGCCATTGCTGTGCTATTGCCGTGCCATTTCCGTGACATTGCCGTGCCATTGCCGTGCCATTGCCGTGCCATTGCCGTGCCATTGCCGTGCCATTGCCGTGCCATTGCCGTGCCATTGCCGTGCCATTGCGATGCCACTGCCGTGCCATTGCCGTGCCATTACCTTGCCACTGCCGTGCCATTGCCGTGTCATTGCCGTGCCATTACTTTGCCACTGCCGTGCCATTGCCGTGCCATTGCCGTGCCATTGCCGTGCCATTGCCGTGCCATTGCCGTGCCATTGGCGTGCCATTGCCCTGCCATTGCCTTGCCATTGCCGTGCCATTGCCGTGCCATTGCCGTGCCATTGCCGTGCCATTGCCATGCCATTACCTTGCCATTGCCATGCCATTGCCGTGCCATTGCCGTGCCATTGCCTTGCCATTGCCATGCCATTGTCATGCCATTGCGGTGCCATTGCCGTGCCATTGCCGTGCCATTGCCGTGCCATTACCTTGCCATTGCCGTGCCATTGCTGTGCCATTGCCGTGCCATTTCCGTGCCATTGCCATGCCATTGCTGTGCCATTGCCGTACCATTTCCGTGCCATTGCCATGCTATTGTCATGCCATTGCGGTGCCATTGGCGTGCCATTGCCGTGCCATTGCCGTGCCATTACCTTGCCATTGCCGTGCCATTGCTGTGCCATTGCCGTACCATTTCCGTGCCATTGCCGTGCCATTGCCGTGCCATTGCCCTGCCATTGCCGTGCCATTGCCGTGCCATTGCCGTGCCATTGCCATGCCATTACCTTGCCATTGCCATGCCATTGCCGTGCCATTGCCGTGCCATTGCCGTGCCATTACCTTGTCATTGCCGTGCCATTGCCGTGCTATTGCCGTGCCATTACCTTGCCATTGCCGTGCCATTGCCGTGCCATTGCCGTGCCATTGCCGTGCCATTGCCGTGCCATTGCCGTGCCATTGCCGTGCCATTGCCGTGCCATTGCCCTGCCATTGCCTTGCCATTGCCGTGCCATTGTCCTGCCATTGAGGTGCCATTGCCGTGCCATTGGTGTGCCATTGCCGTGCCATTTCCGTGACATTGCCGTGCCATTGCCGTGCCATTGCCGTGCCATTGCCGTGCCATTGCCGTGCCATTGCCGTGCCATTGCCGTGCCATTGCGATGCCACTGCCGTGCCATTGCCGTGCCATTACCTTGCCACTGCCGTGCCATTGCCGTGTCATTGCCGTGCCATTACTTTGCCACTGCCGTGCCATTGCCGTGCCATTGCCGTGCCATTGCCGTGCCATTGCCGTGCCATTGGCGTGCCATTGCCCTGCCATTGCCTTGCCATTGCCGTGCCATTGCCGTGCCATTGCCGTGCCATTGCCGTGCCATTGCCTTGCCATTGCCATGCCATTGTCATGCCATTGCGGTGCCATTGCCGTGCCATTGCAGTGCCATTACCTTGCCATTGATGTGCCATTGCTGTGCCATTGCCGTACCATTTCCGTGCCATTGCCGTGCCATTGCCGTGCCATTGCCCTGCCATTGCCGTGCCATTGCCGTGCCATTGCCGTGCCATTGCCGTGCCATTGCCATGCCATTACCTTGCCATTGCCATGCCATTGCCGTGCCATTGCCGTGCCATTGCCGTGCCATTGCCGTGCCATTGCCGTGCCATTGCCTTGCCATTGCCGTGCCATTGTCCTGCCATTGAGGTGCCATTGCCGTGCCATTGCTGTGCCATTGCCGTGCCATTTCCGTGACATTGCCGTGCCATTGCCGTGCCATTGCCGTGCCATTGCCGTGCCATTGCCGTGCCATTGCCGTGCCATTGCCGTGCCATTGCCGTGCCATTGCCGTGCCATTGCCGTGCCATTGCCGTGCCATTGCCGTGCCATTGCGATGCCATTGCCGTGCCATTGCCGTGCCATTACCTTGCCACTGCCGTGCCATTGCCGTGTCATTGCCGTGCCATTACTTTGCCACGGCCGTGCCATTGCCGTGCCATTGCCGTGCCATTGCCGTGCCATTGGCGTGCCATTGCCCTGCCATTGCCCTGCCATTGCCTTGCCATTGCCGTGCCATTGCCGTGCCATTGCCGTGCCATTGCCGTGCCATTGCCGTGCCATTGCCGTGCCATTACCTTGCCATTGCCATGCCATTGCTGTGCCATTGCCGTACCATTTCCGTGCCATTGCCGTGCCATTGCCGTGCCATTGCCCTGCCATTGCCGTGCCATTGCCGTGCCATTGCCGTGCCATTGCCGTGCCATTGCCATGCCATTACCTTGCCATTGCCATGCCATTGCCGTGCCATTGCCGTGCCATTGCCTTGCCATTGCCATGCCATTGTCATGCCATTGCGGTGCCATTGCCGTGCCATTGCCGTGCCATTACCTTGCCATTGCCGTGCCATTGCTGTGCCATTGCCGTACCATTTCCGTGCCATTTCCGTGACATTGCAGTGCCTTTGCCGTGCCATTGCCGTGCCATTGCCGTGCCATTGCCGTGCCATTGCCGTGCCATTGCCGTGCCATTGCCGTGCCATTGCCGTGCCATTGCCGTGCCATTGCCGTGCCATTACCTTGCCATTGCCGTGCCATTGCTGTGCCATTGCCGTACCATTTCCGTGCCATTGCCGTGCCATTGCCGTGCCATTGCCCTGCCATTGCCGTGCCATTGCCGTTCCATTACCTTGCCACTTCCGTGCCATTTCCGTGCCATTGCCGTGCCATTGCCGTGCCATTGCCCTGCCATTGCCGTGCCATTGCCGTGCCATTGCCGTGCCATTGCCATGCCATTACCTTGCCATTGCCATGCCATTGCCGTGCCATTGCCGTGCCATTGCCGTGCCATTACCTTGTCATTGCCGTGCCATTGCCGTGCTATTGCCGTGCCATTACCTTGCCATTGCCGTGCCATTGCCGTGCCATTGCCGTGCCATTGCCGTGCCATTGCCGTGCCATTGCCGTGCCATTGCCGTGCCATTGCCGTGCCATTGCCGTGCCATTGCCATGCCATTACCTTGCCATTGCCATGCCATTGCCGTGCCATTGCCGTGCCATTGCCGTGCCATTACCTTGTCATTGCCGTGCCATTGCCGTGCTATTGCCGTGCCATTACCTTGCCATTGCCGTGCCATTGCCGTGCCATTGCCGTGCCATTGCCGTGCCATTGCCGTGCCATTGCCGTGCCATTGCCGTGCCATTGCCGTGCCATTTCCGTGACATTGCCGTGCCATTGCCGTGCCATTGCCGTGCCATTGCCGTGCCATTGCCGTGCCATTGCCGTGCCATTGCCGTGCCATTGCCGTGCCATTGCCGTGCCATTGCGATGCCACTGCCGTGCCATTGTCCTGCCATTGAGGTGCCATTGCCGTGCCATTGCTGTGCCATTGCCGTGCCATTTCCGTGACATTGCCGTGCCATTGCCGTGCCATTGCCGTGCCATTGCCGTGCCATTGCCGTGCCATTGCCGTGCCATTGCCGTGCCATTGCGATGCCACTGCCGTGCCATTGCCGTGCCATTACCTTGCCACTGCCGTGCCATTGCCGTGTCATTGCCGTGCCATTACTTTGCCACTGCCGTGCCATTGCCGTGCCATTGCCGTGCCATTGCCGTGCCATTGCCGTGCCATTGGCGTGCCATTGCCCTGCCATTGCCTTGCCATTGCCGTGCCATTGCCGTGCCATTGCCGTGCCATTGCCGTGCCATTGCCTTGCCATTGCCATGCCATTGTCATGCCATTGCGGTGCCATTGCCGTGCCGTTGCCGTGCCATTACCTTGCCATTGATGTGCCATTGCTGTGCCATTGCCGTACCATTTCCGTGCCATTGCCGTGCCATTGCCGTGCCATTGCCGTGCCATTGCCGTGCCATTGCCGTGCCATTGCCGTGCCATTGCCGTGCCATTGCCATGCCATTACCTTGCCATTGCCATGCCATTGCCGTGCCATTGCCGTGCCATTGCCGTGCCATTGCCGTGCCATTGCCGTGCCATTGCCTTGCCATTGCCGTGCCATTGTCCTGCCATTGAGGTGCCATTGCCGTGCCATTGCTGTGCCATTGCCGTGCCATTTCCGTGACATTGCCGTGCCATTGCCGTGCCATTGCCGTGCCATTGCCGTGCCATTGCCGTGCCATTGCGATGCCATTGTTGTGCCATTGCCGTGCCATTACCTTGCCACTGCCGTGCCATTGCCGTGTCATTGCCGTGCCATTACTTTGCCACTGCCGTGCCATTGCCGTGCCATTGCCGTGCCATTGCCGTGCCATTGCCGTGCCATTGCCGTGCCATTGGCGTGCCATTGCCCTGCCATTGCCTTGCCATTGCCGTGCCATTGCCGTGCCATTGCCGTGCCATTGCCGTGCCATTGCCGTGCCATTGCCGTGCCATTACCTTGCCATTGCCGTGCCATTGCTGTGCCATTGCCGTACCATTTCCGTGCCATTGCCGTGCCATTGCCGTGCCATTGCCCTGCCATTGCCGTGCCATTGCCGTGCCATTGCCGTGCCATTACCTTGCCATTGCCGTGCCATTGCTGTGCCATTGCCGTACCATTTCCGTGCCATTTCCGTGACATTGCAGTGCCATTGCCGTGCCATTACCTTGCCATTGCCATGCCATTGCCGTGCCATTGCCGTGCCATTGCCTTGCCATTGCCATGCCATTGTCATGCCATTGCGGTGCCATTGCCGTGCCATTGCCGTGCCATTACCTTGCCATTGCCGTGCCATTGCTGTGCCATTGCCGTACCATTTCCGTGCCATTTCCGTGACATTGCAGTGCCATTGCCGTGCCATTGCCGTGCCATTGCCGTGCCATTGCCGTGCCATTGCCGTGCCATTGCCGTGCCATTGCCGTGCCATTGCCGTGCCATTGCCGTGCCATTGCCGTGCCATTGCCGTGCCATTGCCGTGCCATTACCTTGCCATTGCCGTGCCATTGCTGTGCCATTGCCGTACCATTTTCGTGCCATTGCCGTGCCATTGCCGTGCCATTGCCCTGCCATTGCCGTGCCATTGCCGTTCCATTGCCGTGCCATTGCCGTGCCATTGCCATGCCATTACCTTGCCATTGCCATGCCATTGCCGTGCCATTACCGTGCCATTGCCGTGCCATTGCCGTGCCATTACCTTGTCATTGCCGTGCCATTGCCGTGCTATTGCCGTGCCATTACCTTGCCATTGCCGTGCCATTGCCGTGCCAATGCCGTGCCATTGCCGTGCCATTGCCGTGCCATTGCCGTGCCATTGCCGTGCCATTGCCTTGCCATTGCCGTGC
Source organism: Agriotes lineatus (assembly GCA_940337035.1). Lineage (NCBI taxonomy): Eukaryota > Metazoa > Arthropoda > Insecta > Coleoptera > Elateridae > Agriotes > Agriotes lineatus. The sequence goes on along the minus strand of CALNHX010000693.1, from coordinate 253,827 downwards.
CATTGTCCTGCCATTGAGGTGCCATTGCCGTGCCATTGCTGTGCCATTGCCGTGCCATTTCCGTGACATTGCCGTGCCATTGCCGTGCCATTGCCGTGCCATTGCCGTGCCATTGCCGTGCCATTGCCGTGCCATTGCCGTGCCATTGCCGTGCCATTGCCGTGCCATTGCGATGCCATTGCCGTGCCATTGCCGTGCCATTACCTTGCCACTGCCGTTACATTGCCGTGCCATTGCCGTGCTATTGCCGTGCCATTACCTTGCCATTGCCGTGCCATTGCCGTGCCATTGCCGTGCTATTGCCGTGCCACTGCCGTGCCATTGCCGTGCCATTGCCGTGCCATTGCGGTGCCATTGGCGTGCCATTGCCCTGCCATTGCCTTGCCATTGCCGTGCCATTGCCGTGCCATTGCCGTGCTATTGCCGTGCCACTGCCGTGCTATTGCCGTGCCATTACCTTGCCATTGCCGTGCCATTGCCGTGCCATTGCCGTGCTATTGCCGTGCCACTGCCGTGCCATTGCCGTGCCATTGCCGTGCCATTGCGGTGCCATTGGCGTGCCATTGCCGTGCCATTGCCGTGCCATTGCCGTGCCATTACCTTGCCATTGCCGTGCCATTGCTGTGCCATTGCCGTGCCATTTCCGTGCCATTGCCGTGCCATTGCTGTGCCATTGCCGTACCATTTCCGTGCCATTGCCATGCTATTGTCATGCCATTGCGGTGCCATTGGCGTGCCATTGCCGTGCCATTGCCGTGCCATTACCTTGCCATTGCCGTGCCATTGCTGTGCCATTGCCGTACCATTTCCGTGCCATTGCCGTGCCATTGCCGTGCCATTGCCCTGCCATTGCCGTGCCATTGCCGTGCCATTGCCGTGCCATTGCCGTGCCATTGCCATGCCATTACCTTGCCATTGCCATGCCATTGCCGTGCCATTGCCGTGCCATTGCCGTGCCATTACCTTGTCATTGCCGTGCCATTGCCGTGCTATTGCCGTGCCATTACCTTGCCATTGCCGTGCCATTGCCGTGCCATTGCCGTGCCATTGCCGTGCCATTGCCGTGCCATTGCCGTGCCATTGCCGTGCCATTGCCGTGCCATTGCCCTGCCATTGCCTTGCCATTGCCGTGCCATTGTCCTGCCATTGAGTTGCCATTGCCGTGCCATTGCTGTGCCATTGCCGTGCCATTTCCGTGACATTGCCGTGCCATTGCCGTGCCATTGCCGTGCCATTGCCGTGCCATTGCCGTGCCATTGCCGTGCCATTGCCGTGCCATTGCGATGCCACTGCCGTGCCATTGCCGTGCCATTACCTTGCCACTGCCGTGCCATTGCCGTGTCATTGCCGTGCCATTACTTTGCCACTGCCGTGCCATTGCCGTGCCATTGCCGTGCCATTGCCGTGCCATTGCCGTGCCATTGCCGTGCCATTGGCGTGCCATTGCCCTGCCATTGCCTTGCCATTGCCGTGCCATTGCCGTGCCATTGCCGTGCCATTGCCGTGCCATTGCCTTGCCATTGCCATGCCATTGTCATGCCATTGCGGTGCCATTGCCGTGCCATTGCCGTGCCATTACCTTGCCATTGATGTGCCATTGCTGTGCCATTGCCGTACCATTTCCGTGCCATTGCCGTGCCATTGCCGTGCCATTGCCCTGCCATTGCCGTGACATTGCCGTGCCATTGCCGTGCCATTGCCGTGCCATTGCCATGCCATTACCTTGCCATTGCCATGCCATTGCCGTGCCATTGCCGTGCCATTGCCGTGCCATTGCCGTGCCATTGCCTTGCCATTGCCGTGCCATTGTCCTGCCATTGAGGTGCCATTGCCGTGCCATTGCTGTGCCATTGCCGTGCCATTTCCGTGACATTGCCGTGCCATTGCCGTGCCATTGCTGTGCCATTGCCGTACCATTTCCGTGCCATTGCCGTGCCATTGCCGTGCCATTGCCCTGCCATTGCCGTGCCATTGCCGTGCCATTGCCGTGCCATTACCTTGCCATTGCCGTGCCATTGCTGTGCCATTGCCGTACCATTTCCGTGCCATTGCCGTGCCATTGCCGTGCCATTGCCCTGCCATTGCCGTGCCATTGCCATGCCATTACCTTGCCATTGCCATGCCATTGCCGTGCCATTGCCGTGCCATTGCCTTGTTATTGCCATGCCATTGTCATGCCATTGCGGTGCCATTGCCGTGCCATTGCCGTGCCATTACCTTGCCATTGCCGTGCCATTGCTGTGCCATTGCCGTACCATTTCCGTGCCATTTCCGTGACATTGCAGTGCCATTGCCGTGCCATTGCCGTGCCATTGCCGTGCCATTGCCGTGCCATTGCCGTGCCATTGCCGTGCCATTGCCGTGCCATTGCCGTGCCATTGCCGTGCCATTGCCGTGCCATTGCCGTGCCATTACCTTGCCATTGCCGTGCCATTGCTGTGCCATTGCCGTACCATTTCCGTGCCATTGCCGTGCCATTGCCGTGCCATTGCCCTGCCATTGCCGTGCCATTGCCGTTCCATTGCCGTGCCACTGCCGTGCCATTGCCATGCCATTACCTTGCCATTGCCATGCCATTGCCGTGCCATTACCGTGCCATTGCCGTGCCATTGCCGTGCCATTACCTTGTCATTGCCGTGCCATTGCCGTGCTATTGCCGTGCCATTACTTTGCCATTGCCGTGCCATTGCCGTGCCAATGCCGTGCCATTGCCGTGCCATTGCCGTGCCATTGCCGTGCCATTGCCGTGCCATTGCCGTGCCATTGCTGTGCCATTGCCGTGCCATTTCCGTGACATTGCCGTGCCATTGCCGTGCCATTGCCGTGCCATTGCCGTGCCATTGCCGTGCCATTGCCGTGCCATTGCCGTGCCATTGCCGTGCCATTGCCGTGCCATTGCGATGCCATTGCCGTGCCATTGCCGTGCCATTACCTTGCCACTGCCGTTACATTGCCGTGCCATTGCCGTGCTATTGCCGTGCCATTACCTTGCCATTGCCGTGCCATTGCCCTGCCATTGCCGTGCCATTGCCTTGCCATTGCCCTGCCATTGCCGTGTTATTGCCGTGCCATTGCCCTGCCATTGCCGTGCCATTGCCGTGCCATTGCCCTGCCATTGCCGTGCCATTGCCTTGCCATTGCCGTGCCATTGCCGTGCCATAGCCGTGCCATTGCCGTGCCATTGCCGTGCCATTGCCCTGCCATTGCCGTGCCATTGCCTTGCCATTGCCGTGCCATCGCCGTGCCATTGCCGTGCCATTGCCGTGCCATGGCCGTGCCATTGCCGTGCCATTGTCGTGCCATTGCCGTGCCATTACCTTGCCACTGCCGTGCCATTGCCTAGTCATTGCCGTGCCATTACCTTGCCACTGCCGTGCCATTGCCGTGCCATTGCCGTGCCAATGCCGTGCCATTGCCGTGCCATTGTCATGCCATTGCGGTGCCACTGCCGTGCCATTGCCGTGCCATTGCATTGCCATTGCCCTGCCATTGCCGTGCCATTGCCTTGCCATTGCCGTGCCATCGCCGTGCCATTGCCGTGCCATTGCCGTGCCATGGCCGTGCCATTGCCGTGCCATTGTCGTGCCATTGCCGTGCCATTACCTTGCCACTGCCGTGCCATTGCCTAGTCATTGCCGTGCCATTACCTTGCCATTGTCATGCCATTGCGGTGCCACTGCCCTGCCATTGCCGTGCCATTGCCGTTCCATTACCTTGCCACTGCCGTGCCATTGCCATGCCATTGCCGTGCCATTGCCGTGCCATTGCCGTGCCATCGCCGTGCCATTGCCGTGCCATTGCCGTGCCATTGCCGTGCCATTGCCGTGCCATCGCCGTGCCATTGCCGTGCCATTGCCGTGCCATTGCCATGCCATTGCCGTGCCATTGCCGTGCCATTGCCGTTCCATTACCTTGCCACTGCCGTGCCATTGCCATGCCATTGCCGTGCCATTGCCGTGCCATTGCCGTGCCATCGCCGTGCCATTGCCGTGCCATTGCCGTGCCATTGCCGTGCCATTACCTTGCCACTGCCCTGCCATTGCCGTGCCATTGCCGTTCCATTACCTTGCCACTGCCGTGCCATTGCCATGCCATTGCCGTGCCATTGCCGTGCCATTGCCGTGCCATCGCCGTGCCATTGCCGTGCCATTGTCGTGCCATTGCCGTGCCATTACCTTGCCACTGCCGTGCCATTGCCTAGTCATTGCCGTGCCATTACCTTGCCACTGCCGTGCCATTGCCGTGCCATTGCCGTGCCATTGCCGTGCCATCGCCGTGCCATTGCCGTGCCATTGCCGTGCCATTGCCGTGCCATTGCCGTGCCATCGCCGTGCCATTGCCGTGCCATTGCCGTGCCATTGCCATGCCATTGCCGTGCCATTGCCGTGCCATTGCCGTTCCATTACCTTGCCACTGCCGTGCCATTGCCATGCCATTGCCGTGCCATTGCCGTGCCATTGCCGTGCCATCGCCGTGCCATTGCCGTGCCATTGTCGTGCCATTGCCGTGCCATTACCTTGCCACTGCCGTGCCATTGCCTAGTCATTGCCGTGCCATTACCTTGCCACTGCCGTGCCATTGCCGTGCCATTGCCGTGCCATTGCCGTGCCATCGCCGTGCCATTGCCGTGCCATTGCCGTGCCATTGCCGTGCCATTGCCGTGCCATCGCCGTGCCATTGCCGTGCCATTGCCGTGCCATTGCCATGCCATTGCCGTGCCATTGCCGTGCCATTGCCGTTCCATTACCTTGCCACTGCCGTGCCATTGCCATGCCATTGCCGTGCCATTGCCGTGCCATTGCCGTGCCATCGCCGTGCCATTGCCGTGCCATTGCCGTGCCATTGCCGTGCCATTACCTTGCCACTGCCCTGCCATTGCCGTGCCATTGCCGTTCCATTACCTTGCCACTGCCGTGCCATTGCCATGCCATTGCCGTGCTATTGCCGTGCCATTGCCGTGCCATCGCCGTGCCATTGCCGTGCCATTGTCGTGCCATTGCCGTGCCATTACCTTGCCACTGCCGTGCCATTGCCTAGTCATTGCCGTGCCATTACCTTGCCACTGCCGTGCCATTGCCGTGCCATTGCCGTGCCAATGCCGTGCCATTGCCGTGCCATTGTCATGCCATTGCGGTGCCACTGCCCTGCCATTGCCGTGCCATTGCCGTTCCATTACCTTGCCACTGCCGTGCCATTGCCATGCCATTGCCGTGCCATTGCCGTGCCATTGCCGTGCCATTACCTTGTCATTGCCGTGCTATTGCCGTGCCATTACCTTGCCATTGCCGTGCCATTGCCGTGCCATTGCCGTGCCATTGCCGTGCCATTGCCGTGCCATTGCCGTGCCATTGCCGTGCCATTGCCGTGCCATTGCCGTGCCATTGCCCTGCCATTGCCTTGCCATTGCCGTGCCATTGTCCTGCCATTGAGGTGCCATTGCCGTGCCATTGCTGTGCCATTGCCGTGCCATTTCCGTGACATTGCCGTGCCATTGCCGTGCCATTGCCGTGCCATTGCCGTGCCATTGCCGTGCCATTGCCGTGCCATTGCCGTGCCATTGCCGTGCCATTGCCGTGCCATTGCGATGCCACTGCCGTGCCATTGCCGTGCCATTACCTTGCCACTGCCGTGCCATTGCCGTGTCATTGCCGTGCCATTACTTTGCCACTGCCGTGCCATGGCCGTGCCATTGCCGTGCCATTGCCGTGCCATTGCCGTGCCATTGGCGTGCCATTGCCCTGCCATTGCCTTGCCATTGCCGTGCCATTGCCGTGCCATTGCCGTGCCATTGCCGTGCCATTGCCTTGCCATTGCCATGCCATTGTCATGCCATTGCGGTGCCATTGCCGTGCCGTTGCCGTGCCATTACCTTGCCATTGATGTGCCATTGCTGTGCCATTGCCGTACCATTTCCGTGCCATTGCCGTGCCATTGCCGTGCCATTGCCGTGCCATTGCCCTGCCATTGCCGTGCCATTGCCGTGCCATTGCCGTGCCATTGCCGTGCCATTGCCGTGCCATTGCCATGCCATTACCTTGCCATTGCCATGCCATTGCCGTGCCATTGCCGTGCCATTGCCGTGCCATTGCCGTGCCATTGCCGTGCCATTGCCCTGCCATTGCCGTGCCATTGCCGTGCCATTGCCGTACCATTGCCTTGCCATTGCCGTGCCATTGCCGTGTCATTGCCTTGACATTTCCGTGCAATTGCTGTGCCATTGCCGTGCCATTGTCATGCCATTGCGGTGCCATTGCCGTGCCATTGGCGTGCCATTGCCCTGCCATTGCCTTGCCATTGCCGTGCCATTGCCGTGCCATTGCCGTGCCATTGCCGTGCCATTGCCGTGCCATTACCTTGCCATTGCCGTGCCATTGCTGTGCCATTGCCGTACCATTTCCGTGCCATTGCCGTGCCATTGCCGTGCCATTGCCCTGCCATTGCCGTGCCATTGCCGTGCCATTGCCGTGCCATTGCCGTGCCATTGCCGTGCCATTGCCATGCCATTACCTTGCCATTGCCATGCTATTGCCGTGCCATTGCCGTGCCATTGCCTTGCCATTGCCATGCCATTGTCATGCCATTGCGGTGCCATTGCCGTGCCATTGCCGTGCCATTACCTTGCCATTGCCGTGCCATTGCTGTGCCATTGCCGTACCATTTCCGTGCCATTGCCGTGCCATTGCCGTGCCATTGCCCTGCCATTGCCGTGCCATTGCCGTGCCATTGCCCTGCCGTTGCCGTGCCATTGCCGTGCCATTGCCGTGCCATTGCCGTGCCATTGCCATGCCATTACCTTGCCATTGCCATGCCATTTCCGTGCCATTGCCGTGCCATTGCCGTGCCATTGCCGTGCCATTGCCGTACCATTTCCGTGCCATTGCCGTGCCATTGCCGTACCATTTCCGTGCCATTGCCGTGCCATTGCCGTGCCATTGCCCTGCCATTGCCGTGCCATTGCCGTGCCATTGCCGTGCCATTGCCGAGCCATTGCCGTACCATTTCCGTGCCATTGCCGTGCCATTGCCGTACCATTTCCGTGCCATTGCCGAGCCATTGCCGTGCCATTGCCCTGCCATTGCCGTGCCATTGCCGTGCCATTGCCGTGCCATTGCCGTGCCATTGCCATGCCATTACCTTGCCATTGCCATGCCATTGCCGTGCCATTGCCGTGCCATTGCCGTGCCATTGCCGTGCCATTGCCGTGCCATTGCCGTGCCATTGCCGTGCCATTGCCGTGCCATTGCCGTGCCATTGCCGTGCCATTGCCGTGCCATTGCCGTGCCATTGCCTTGCCATTGCCGTGCCATTGTCCTGCCATTGAGGTGCCATTGCCGTGCCATTGCTGTGCCATTGCCGTGCCATTTCCGTGACATTGCCGTGCCATAGCCGTGCCATCGCCGTGCCATTGCCGTGCCATTGCCGTGCCATGGCCGTGCCATTGCCGTGCCATTGTCGTGCCATTGCCGTGCCATTGCCGTGTCATTGCCGTGCCATTACCTTGCCACTGCCCTGCCATTGCCGTGCCATTGCCTTGCCATTGCCATGCTATTGTTATGCCATTACGGTGCCATTGCCGTGCCATTGCCGTGCCATTGCCATGCCATTACCTTGCCATTGCCGTGCCATTGCCGTGCCATTGCCGTGCCATTACCTTGTCATTGCCGTGCCATTGCCGTGCTATTGCCGTGCCATTGCCGTGCCATTCCAATGCCATTGCCGTGCCATTGCCGTGCCATTGCCGTGCCATTGCCGTGCCATTGCCGTTCCATTGCCTTGCCATTGCCGTGCCATTCCAATGCCATTGCCGTGCCATTGCCGTGCCATTGCCGTGCCATTGCCGTGCCATTGCCGTGCCATTCCAATGCCATTGCCGTGCCATTGCCGTGCCATTGCCGTGCCATTGCCGTTCCATTGCCTTGCCATTGCCGTGCCATTGCCGTGTCATTGCCTTGCCATTGCCGTGCCATTGCCGTGCCATTGCCGTGCCATTGTCATGCCATTGCGGTGCCATTGCCGTGCCATTGCCGTGCCATTGCAGTGCCATTGAGGTGCCATTGCCGTGCCATTGCCGTACCATTGCCTTGCCATTGCCGTGCCATTGCCGTGTCATTGCCTTGACATTTCCGTGCAATTGCTGTGCCATTGCCGTGCCATTGTCATGCCATTGCGGTGCCATTGCCGTGCCATTGCTGTGCCATTCCCGTGCCATTTCCGTGCCATTGCCGTGCCATTGCCGTGTTATTGCCGTGCCACTGCCGTGCCATTGCCGTGCCATTGTCGTGCCATTGCCGTGCCATAGCCGTGCCATTTCTGTGCCATTGCCGTACCATTTCCGTGCCATTGCCGTGCCATTGCCGTGCCATTGCCGTGCCATTGCCGTGCCATTGCCGTGCCATTACCTTGCCTGTGCCGTGCCATTGCTGTGCCATTGCCTTGCCATTGCCGTGCCATTGCCGTGCCATTGCCGTGCCATTTCTGTGCCATTGCCGTACCATTTCCGTGCCATTGCCGTGCCATTGCCGTGCCATTGCCGTGCCATTGCCGTGCCATTGCCGTGCCATTACCTTGCCATTGCCGTGCCATTGCCCTGCCATTGCTTTGGCATTGCCGTGCCATTGCCGTGCCGTTGCCGTGCCATTACCTTGCCATTGATGTGCCATTGCTGTGCCATTGCCGTACCATTTCCGTGCCATTGCCGTGCCATTGCCGTGCCATTGCCGTGCCATTGCCCTGCCATTGCCGTGCCATTGCCGTGCCATTGCCGTGCCATTGCCGTGCCATTGCCGTACCATTGCCATGCCATTACCTTGCCATTGCCATGCCATTGCCGTGCCATTGCCGTGTCATTGCCTTGACATTTCCGTGCAATTGCTGTGCCATTGCCGTGCCATTGTCATGCCATTGCGGTGCCATTGCCGTGCCATTGGCGTGCCATTGCCCTGCCATTGCCTTGCCATTGCCGTGCCATTGCCGTGCCATTGCCGTGCCATTGCCGTGTCATTGCCGTGCCATTACTTTTCCACTGCCGTGCCATTGCCGTGCCATTACCGTGCCATTGCCGTGCCATTGCCGTGCCATTGGCGTGCCATTGCCCTGCCATTGCCTTGCCATTGCCGTGCCATTGCCGTGCCATTGCCGTGCCATTGCCGTGCCATTGCCTTGCCATTGCCATGCCATTGTCATGCCATTGCGGTGCCATTGCCGTGCCGTTGCCGTGCCATTACCTTGCCATTGATGTGCCATTGCTGTGCCATTGCCGTACCATTTCCGTGCCATTGCCGTGCCATTGCCGTGCCATTGCCGTGCCATTGCCCTGCCATTGCCGTGCCATTGCCGTGCCATTGCCGTGCCATTGCCGTGCCATTGCCGTACCATTGCCATGCCATTACCTTGCCATTGCCATGCCATTGCCGTGCCATTGCCGTGCCATTGCCGTGCCATTGCCGTGCCATTGCCGTGCCATTGCCCTGCCATTGCCGTGCCATTGCCGTGCCATTGCCGTACCATTGCCTTGCCATTGCCGTGCCATTGCCGTGTCATTGCCTTAACATTTCCGTGCAATTGCTGTGCCATTGCCGTGCCATTGTCATGCCATTGCGGTGCCATTGCCGTGCCATTGGCGTGCCATTGCCCTGCCATTGCCTTGCCATTGCCGTGCCATTGCCGTGCCATTGCCGTGCCATTGCCGTGCCATTGCCGTGCCATTACCTTGCCATTGCCGTGCCATTGCTGTGCCATTGCCGTACCATTTCCGTGCCATTGCCGTGCCATTGCCGTGCCATTGCCCTGCCATTGCCGTGCCATTGCCGTGCCATTGCCGTGCCATTGCCGTGCCATTGCCATGCCATTACCTTGCCATTGCCATGCTATTGCCGTGCCATTGCCGTGCCATTGCCTTGCCATTGCCATGCCATTGTCATGCCATTGCGGTGCCATTGCCGTGCCATTGCCGTGCCATTACCTTGCCATTGCCGTGCCATTGCTGTGCCATTGCCGTACCATTTCCGTGCCATTGCCGTGCCATTGCCGTGCCATTGCCCTGCCATTGCCGTGCCATTGCCGTGCCATTGCCCTGCCGTTGCCGTGCCATTGCCGTGCCATTGCCGTGCCATTGCCGTGCCATTGCCATGCCATTACCTTGCCATTGCCATGCCATTTCCGTGCCATTGCCGTGCCATTGCCGTGCCATTGCCGTGCCATTGCCGTACCATTTCCGTGCCATTGCCGTGCCATTGCCGTACCATTTCCGTGCCATTGCCGTGCCATTGCCGTGCCATTGCCCTGCCATTGCCGTGCCATTGCCGTGCCATTGCCGTGCCATTGCCGAGCCATTGCCGTACCATTTCCGTGCCATTGCCGTGCCATTGCCGTACCATTTCCGTGCCATTGCCGAGCCATTGCCGTGCCATTGCCCTGCCATTGCCGTGCCATTGCCGTGCCATTGCCGTGCCATTGCCGTGCCATTGCCATGCCATTACCTTGCCATTGCCATGCCATTGCCGTGCCATTGCCGTGCCATTGCCGTGCCATTGCCGTGCCATTGCCGTGCCATTGCCGTGCCATTGCCGTGCCATTGCCGTGCCATTGCCGTGCCATTGCCGTGCCATTGCCGTGCCATTGCCTTGCCATTGCCGTGCCATTGTCCTGCCATTGAGGTGCCATTGCCGTGCCATTGCTGTGCCATTGCCGTGCCATTTCCGTGACATTGCCGTGCCATTGCCGTGCCATCGCCGTGCCATTGCCGTGCCATTGCCGTGCCATGGCCGTGCCATTGCCGTGCCATTGTCGTGCCATTGCCGTGCCATTGCCGTGTCATTGCCGTGCCATTACCTTGCCACTGCCCTGCCATTGCCGTGCCATTGCCTTGCCATTGCCATGCTATTGTTATGCCATTACGGTGCCATTGCCGTGCCATTGCCGTGCCATTGCCATGCCATTACCTTGCCATTGCCGTGCCATTGCCGTGCCATTGCCGTGCCATTACCTTGTCATTGCCGTGCCATTGCCGTGCTATTGCCGTGCCATTGCCGTGCCATTCCAATGCCATTGCCGTGCCATTGCCGTGCCATTGCCGTGCCATTGCCGTTCCATTGCCTTGCCATTGCCGTGCCATTCCAATGCCATTGCCGTGCCATTGCCGTGCCATTGCCGTGCCATTGCCGTGCCATTGCCGTGCCATTCCAATGCCATTGCCGTGCCATTGCCGTGCCATTGCCGTGCCATTGCCGTGCCATTGCCGTTCCATTGCCTTGCCATTGCCGTGCCATTGCCGTGTCATTGCCTTGCCATTGCCGTGCCATTGCCGTGCCATTGCCGTGCCATTGCCGTGCCATTGGCGTGCCATTGCCCTGCCATTGCCTTGCCATTGCCGTGCCATTGCCGTGCCATTGCCGTGCCATTGCCGTGCCATTGCCTTGCCATTGCCATGCCATTGTCATGCCATTGCGGTGCCATTGCCGTGCCGTTGCCGTGCCATTACCTTGCCATTGATGTGCCATTGCTGTGCCATTGCCGTACCATTTCCGTGCCATTGCCGTGCCATTGCCGTGCCATTGCCGTGCCATTGCCCTGCCATTGCCGTGCCATTGCCGTGCCATTGCCGTGCCATTGCCGTGCCATTGCCGTGCCATTGCCATGCCATTACCTTGCCATTGCCATGCCATTGCCGTGCCATTGCCGTGCCATTGCCGTGCCATTGCCGTGCCATTGCCGTGCCATTGCCTTGCCATTGCCGTGCCATTGTCCTGCCATTGAGGTGCCATTGCCGTGCCATTGCTGTGCCATTGCCGTGCCATTTCCGTGACATTGCCGTGCCATTGCCGTGCCATTGCCGTGCCATTGCCGTGCCATTGCCGTGCCATTGCGATGCCATTGCCGTGCCATTGCCGTGCCATTACCTTGCCACTGCCGTGCCATTGCCGTGTCATTGCCGTGCCATTACTTTGCCACTGCCGTGCCATTGCCGTGCCATTGCCGTGCCATTGCCGTGCCATTGCCGTGCCATTGCCGTGCCATTGGCGTGCCATTGCCCTGCCATTGCCTTGCCATTGCCGTGCCATTGCCGTGCCATTGCCGTGCCATTGCCGTGCCATTGCCGTGCCATTGCCGTGCCATTACCTTGCCATTGCCGTGCCATTGCTGTGCCATTGCCGTACCATTTCCGTGCCATTGCCGTGCCATTGCCGTGCCATTGCCCTGCCATTGCCGTGCCATTGCCGTGCCATTGCCGTGCCATTGCCGTGCCATTGCCATGCCATTACCTTGCCATTGCCATGCCATTGCCGTGCCATTGCCGTGCCATTGCCTTGCCATTGCCATGCCATTGTCATGCCATTGCGGTGCCATTGCCGTGCCATTGCCGTGCCATTACCTTGCCATTGCCGTGCCATTGCTGTGCCATTGCCGTACCATTTCCGTGCCATTTCCGTGACATTGCAGTGCCATTGCCGTGCCATTGCCGTGCAATTGCCGTGCCATTGCCGTGCCATTGCCGTGCCATTGCCGTGCCATTGCCGTGCCATTGCCGTGCCATTGCCGTGCCATTGCCGTGCCATTGCCGTGCCATTGCCGTGCCATTGCCGTGCCATTACCTTGCCATTGCCGTGCCATTGCTGTGCCATTGCCGTACCATTTCCGTGCCATTGCCGTGCCATTGCCGTGCCATTGCCCTGCCATTGCCGTGCCATTGCCGTTCCATTGCCGTGCCATTGCCGTGCCATTGCCATGCCATTACCTTGCCATTGCCATGCCATTGCCGTGCCATTACCGTGCCATTGCCGTGCCATTGCCGTGCCATTACCTTGTCATTGCCGTGCCATTGCCGTGCTATTGCCGTGCCATTACCTTGCCATTGCCGTGCCATTGCCGTGCCAATGCCGTGCCATTGCCGTGCCATTGCCGTGCCATTGCCGTGCCATTGCCGTGCCATTGCCTTGCCATTGCCGTGCCATTGTCCTGCCATTGAGGTGCCATTGCCGTGCCATTGCTGTGCCATTGCCGTGCCATTTCCGTGACATTGCCGTGCCATTGCCGTGCCATTGCCGTGCCATTGCCGTGCCATTGCCGTGCCATTGCCGTGCCATTGCCGTGCCATTGCCGTGCCATTGCCGTGCCATTGCCGTGCCATTGCGATGCCATTGCCGTGCCATTGCCGTGCCATTACCTTGCCACTGCCGTTACATTGCCGTGCCATTGCCGTGCTATTGCCGTGCCATTACCTTGCCATTGCCGTGCCATTGCCGTGCCATTGCCGTGCTATTGCCGTGCCACTGCCGTGCCATTGCCGTGCCATTGCCGTGCCATTGCGGTGCCATTGGCGTGCCATTGCCCTGCCATTGCCTTGCCATTGCCGTGCCATTGCCGTGCCATTGCCATGCCATTACCTTGCCATTGCCATGCCATTGCCGTGCCATTACCGTGCCATTGCCGTGCCATTGCCGTGCCATTACCTTGTCATTGCCGTGCCATTGCCGTGCTATTGCCGTGCCATTACCTTGCCATTGCCGTGCCATTGCCGTGCCAATGCCGTGCCATTGCCGTGCCATTGCCGTGCCATTGCCGTGCCATTACCGTGCCATTGCCTTGCCATTGCCGTGCCATTGTCCTGCCATTGAGGTGCCATTGCCGTGCCATTGCTGTGCCATTGCCGTGCCATTTCCGTGACATTGCCGTGCCATTGCCGTGCCATTGCCGTGCCATTGCCGTGCCATTGCCGTGCCATTGCCGTGCCATTGCCGTGCCATTGCCGTGCCATTGCCGTGCCATTGCCGTGCCATTGCCGTGCCATTGCGATGCCATTGCCGTGCCATTGCCGTGCCATTACCTTGCCACTGCCGTTACATTGCCGTGCCATTGCCGTGCTATTGCCGTGCCATTACCTTGCCATTGCCGTGCCATTGCCGTGCCATTGCCGTGCTTCTGCCGTGCCACTGCCGTGCCATTGCCGTGCCATTGCCGTGCCATTGCGGTGCCATTGGCGTGCCATTGCCCTGCCATTGCCTTGCCATTGCCGTGCCATTGCCGTGCCATTGCCGTGCTATTGCCGTGCCACTGCCGTGCTATTGCCGTGCCATTACCTTGCCATTGCCGTGCCATTGCCGTGCCATTGCCGTGCTATTGCCGTGCCACTGCCGTGCCATTGCCGTGCCATTGCCGTGCCATTGCGGTGCCAATGCCGTGCCATTGCCGTGCCATTGCCGTGCCATTGCCGTGCCATTGCCGTGCCATTGCCTTGCCATTGCCGTGCCATTGTCCTGCCATTGAGGTGCCATTGCCGTGCCATTGCTGTGCCATTGCCGTGCCATTTCCGTGACATTGCCGTGCCATTGCCGTGCCATTGCCGTGCCATTGCCGTGCCATTGCCGTGCCATTGCCGTGCCATTGCCGTGCCATTGCCGTGCCATTGCCGTGCCATTGCCGTGCCATTGCGATGCCATTGCCGTGCCATTGCCGTGCCATTACCTTGCCACTGCCGTTACATTGCCGTGCCATTGCCGTGCTATTGCCGTGCCATTACCTTGCCATTGCCGTGCCATTGCCGTGCCATTGCCGTGCTATTGCCGTGCCACTGCCGTGCCATTGCCGTGCCATTGCCGTGCCATTGCGGTGCCATTGGCGTGCCATTGCCCTGCCATTGCCTTGCCATTGCCGTGCCATTGCCGTGCCATTGCCGTGCTATTGCCGTGCCACTGCCGTGCTATTGCCGTGCCATTACCTTGCCATTGCCGTGCCATTGCCGTGCCATTGCCATGCCATTACCTTGCCATTGCCATGCCATTGCCGTGCCATTACCGTGCCATTGCCGTGCCATTGCCGTGCCATTACCTTGTCATTGCCGTGCCATTGCCGTGCTATTGCCGTGCCATTACCTTGCCATTGCCGTGCCATTGCCGTGCCAATGCCGTGCCATTGCCGTGCCATTGCCGTGCCATTGCCGTGCCATTACCGTGCCATTGCCTTGCCATTGCCGTGCCATTGTCCTGCCATTGAGGTGCCATTGCCGTGCCATTGCTGTGCCATTGCCGTGCCATTTCCGTGACATTGCCGTGCCATTGCCGTGCCATTGCCGTGCCATTGCCGTGCCATTGCCGTGCCATTGCCGTGCCATTGCCGTGCCATTGCCGTGCCATTGCCGTGCCATTGCCGTGCCATTGCCGTGCCATTGCGATGCCATTGCCGTGCCATTGCCGTGCCATTACCTTGCCACTGCCGTTACATTGCCGTGCCATTGCCGTGCTATTGCCGTGCCATTACCTTGCCATTGCCGTGCCATTGCCGTGCCATTGCCGTGCTTCTGCCGTGCCACTGCCGTGCCATTGCCGTGCCATTGCCGTGCCATTGCGGTGCCATTGGCGTGCCATTGCCCTGCCATTGCCTTGCCATTGCCGTGCCATTGCCGTGCCATTGCCGTGCTATTGCCGTGCCACTGCCGTGCTATTGCCGTGCCATTACCTTGCCATTGCCGTGCCATTGCCGTGCCATTGCCGTGCTATTGCCGTGCCACTGCCGTGCCATTGCCGTGCCATTGCCGTGCCATTGCGGTGCCATTGGCGTGCCATTGCCGTGCCATTGCCGTGCCATTGCCGTGCCATTACCTTGCCATTGCCGTGCCATTTCCGTGCCATTGCCGTGCCATTGCTGTGCCATTGCCGTACCATTTCCGTGCCATTGCCATGCTATTGTCATGCCATTGCGGTGCCATTGGCGTGCCATTGCCGTGCCATTGCCGTGCCATTACCTTGCCATTGCCGTGCCATTGCTGTGCCATTGCCGTACCATTTCCGTGCCATTGCCGTGCCATTGCCGTGCCATTGCCCTGCCATTGCCGTGCCATTGCCGTGCCATTGCCGTGCCATTGCCATGCCATTACCTTGCCATTGCCATGCCATTGCCGTGCCATTGCCGTGCCATTGCCGTGCCATTACCTTGTCATTGCCGTGCCATTGCCGTGCTATTGCCGTGCCATTACCTTGCCATTGCCGTGCCATTGCCGTGCCATTGCCGTGCCATTGCCGTGCCATTGCCGTGCCATTGCCGTGCCATTGCCGTGCCATTGCCGTGCCATTGCCGTGCCATTGCCCTGCCATTGCCTTGCCATTGCCGTGCCATTGTCCTGCCATTGAGGTGCCATTGCCGTGCCATTGCTGTGCCATTGCCGTGCCATTTCCGTGACATTGCCGTGCCATTGCCGTGCCATTGCCGTGCCATTGCCGTGCCATTGCCGTGCCATTGCCGTGCCATTGCCGTGCCATTGCGATGCCACTGCCGTGCCATTGCCGTGCCATTACCTTGCCACTGCCGTGCCATTGCCGTGTCATTGCCGTGCCATTACTTTGCCACTGCCGTGCCATTGCCGTGCCATTGCCGTGCCATTGCCGTGCCATTGCCGTGCCATTGCCGTGCCATTGGCGTGCCATTGCCCTGCCATTGCCTTGCCATTGCCGTGCCATTGCCGTGCCATTGCCGTGCCATTGCCGTGCCATTGCCTTGCCATTGCCATGCCATTGTCATGCCATTGCGGTGCCATTGCCGTGCCATTGCCGTGCCATTACCTTGCCATTGATGTGCCATTGCTGTGCCATTGCCGTACCATTTCCGTGCCATTGCCGTGCCATTGCCGTGCCATTGCCCTGCCATTGCCGTGCCATTGCCGTGCCATTGCCGTGCCATTGCCGTGCCATTGCCATGCCATTACCTTGCCATTGCCATGCCATTGCCGTGCCATTGCCGTGCCATTGCCGTGCCATTGCCGTGCCATTGCCGTGCCATTGCCTTGCCATTGCCGTGCCATTGTCCTGCCATTGAGGTGCCATTGCCGTGCCATTGCTGTGCCATTGCCGTGCCATTTCCGTGACATTGCCGTGCCATTGCCGTGCCATTGCCGTGCCATTGCCGTGCCATTGCCGTGCCATTGCCGTGCCATTGCCGTGCCATTGCCGTGCCATTGCCGTGCCATTGCCGTGCCATTGCCGTGCCATTGCGATGCCATTGCCGTGCCATTGCCGTGCCATTACCTTGCCACTGCCGTGCCATTGCCGTGTCATTGCCGTGCCATTACTTTGCCACTGCCGTGCCATTGCCGTGCCATTGCCGTGCCATTGCCGTGCCATTGCCGTGCCATTGCCGTGCCATTGGCGTGCCATTGCCCTGCCATTGCCTTGCCATTGCCGTGCCATTGCCGTGCCATTGCCGTGCCATTGCCGTGCCATTGCCGTGCCATTGCCGTGCCATTACCTTGCCATTGCCGTGCCATTGCTGTGCCATTGCCGTACCATTTCCGTGCCATTGCCGTGCCATTGCCGTGCCATTGCCCTGCCATTGCCGTGCCATTGCCGTGCCATTGCCGTGCCATTGCCGTGCCATTGCCATGCCATTACCTTGCCATTGCCATGCCATTGCCGTGCCATTGCCGTGCCATTGCCTTGCCATTGCCATGCCATTGTCATGCCATTGCGGTGCCATTGCCGTGCCATTGCCGTGCCATTACCTTGCCATTGCCGTGCCATTGCTGTGCCATTGCCGTACCATTTCCGTGCCATTTCCGTGACATTGCAGTGCCATTGCCGTGCCATTGCCGTGCCATTGCCGTGCCATTGCCGTGCCATTGCCGTGCCATTGCCGTGCCATTGCCGTGCCATTGCCGTGCCATTGCCGTGCCATTGCCGTGCCATTGCCGTGCCATTGCCGTGCCATTACCTTGCCATTGCCGTGCCATTGCTGTGCCATTGCCGTACCATTTCCGTGCCATTGCCGTGCCATTGCCGTGCCATTGCCCTGCCATTGCCGTGCCATTGCCGTTCCATTGCCGTGCCACTGCCGTGCCATTGCCATGCCATTACCTTGCCATTGCCATGCCATTGCCGTGCCATTACCGTGCCATTGCCGTGCCATTGCCGTGCCATTACCTTGTCATTGCCGTGCCATTGCCGTGCTATTGCCGTGCCATTACCTTGCCATTGCCGTGCCATTGCCGTGCCAATGCCGTGCCATTGCCGTGCCATTGCCGTGCCATTGCCGTGCCATTGCCGTGCCATTGCCGTGCCATTGCTGTGCCATTGCCGTGCCATTGCCGTGCCATTGCCGTGCCATTGCCGTGCCATTGCCGTGCCATTGCCGTGCCATTGCCGTGCCATTGCCGTGCCATTGCCGTGCCATTGCCGTGCCATTGCCGTGCCATTGCGATGCCATTGCCGTGCCATTGCCGTGCCATTACCTTGCCACTGCCGTTACATTGCCGTGCCATTGCCGTGCTATTGCCGTGCCATTACCTTGCCATTGCCGTGCCATTGCCCTGCCATTGCCGTGCCATTGCCTTGCCATTGCCCTGCCATTGCCGTGCCATTGCCGTGCCATTGCGCTGCCATTGCCGTGCCATTGCCGTGCCATTGCCCTGCCATTGCCGTGCCATTGCCTTGCCATTGCCGTGCCATTGCCGTGCCATGGCCGTGCCATTGCCGTGCCATTGCCGTGCCATTGCCCTGCCATTGCCGTGCCATTGCCTTGCCATTGCCGTGCCATCGCCGTGCCATTGCCGTGCCATTGCCGTGCCATGGCCGTGCCATTGCCGTGCCATTGTCGTGCCATTGCCGTGCCATTACCTTGCCACTGCCGTGCCATTGCCTAGTCATTGCCGTGCCATTACCTTGCCACTGCCGTGCCATTGCCGTGCCATTGCCGTGCCAATGCCGTGCCATTGCCGTGCCATTGTCATGCCATTGCGGTGCCACTGCCGTGCCATTGCCGTGCCATTGCATTGCCATTACCTTGCCATTGCCGTGCCATTGCTGTGCCATTGCCGTACCATTTCCGTGCCATTGCCGTGCCATTGCCGTGCCAATGCCGTGCCATTGCCATGCTATTGTCATGCCATTGCGGTGCCATTGCCGTGCCATTGGCGTGCCATTGCCGTGCCATTACCTTGCCATTGCCGTGCCATTGCTGTGCCATTGCCGTACCATTTCCGTGCCATTGCCGTGCCATTGCCGTGCCATTGCCCTGCCATTGCCGTGCCATTGCCGTGCCATTGCCGTGCCATTGCCATGCCATTACCTTGCCATTGCCATGCCATTGCCGTGCCATTGCCGTGCCATTGCCGTGCCATTACCTTGTCATTGCCGTGCCATTGCCGTGCTATTGCCGTGCCATTACCTTGCCATTGCCGTGCCATTGCCGTGCCATTGCCGTGCCATTGCCGTGCCATTGCCGTGCCATTGCCGTGCCATTGCCGTGCCATTGCCGTGCCATTGCCGTGCCATTGCCCTGCCATTGCCTTGCCATTGCCGTGCCATTGTCCTGCCATTGAGGTGCCATTGCCGTGCCATTGCTGTGCCATTGCCGTGCCATTTCCGTGACATTGCCGTGCCATTGCGATGCCACTGCCGTGCCATTGCCGTGCCATTACCTTGCCACTGCCGTGCCATTGCCGTGTCATTGCCGTGCCATTACTTTGCCACTGCCGTGCCATTGCCGTGCCATTGCCGTGCCATTGCCGTGCTATTGGCGTGCCATTGCCCTGCCATTGCCTTGCCATTGCCGTGCCATTGCCGTGCCATTGCCGTGCCATTGCCGTGCCATTGCCTTGCCATTGCCATGCCATTGTCATGCCATTGCGGTGCCATTGCCGTGCCATTGCCGTGCCATTACCTTGCCATTGATGTGCCATTGCAGTGCCATTGCCGTACCATTTCCGTGCCATTGCCGTGCCATTGCCGTGCCATTGCCGTGCCATTGCCCTGCCATTGCCGTGCCATTGCCGTGCCATTGCCGTGCCATTGCCGTGCCATTGCCATGCCATTACCTTGCCATTGCCATGCCATTGCCGTGCCATTGCCGTGCCATTGCCGTGCCATTGCCGTGCCATTGCCGTGCCATTGCCTTGCCATTGCCGTGCCATTGTCCTGCCATTGAGGTGCCATTGCCGTGCCATTGCTGTGCCATTGCCGTGCCATTTCCGTGACATTGCCGTGCCATTGCCGTGCCATTGCCGTGCCATTGCCGTGCCATTGCCGTGCCATTGCCGTGCCATTGCCGTGCCATTGCCGTGCCATTGCCGTGCCATTGCCGTGCCATTGCCGTGCCATTGCGATGCCATTGCCGTGCCATTGCCGTGCCATTACCTTGCCACTGCCGTGCCATTGCCGTGTCATTGCCGTGCCATTACTTTGCCACTGCCGTGCCATTGCCGTGCCATTGCCGTGCCATTGCCGTGCCATTGCCGTGCCATTGCCGTGCCATTGGCGTGCCATTGCCCTGCATTGCCTTGCCATTGCCGTGCCATTGCCGTGCCATTGCCGTGCCATTGCCGTGCCATTGCCGTGCCATTGCCGTGCCATTACCTTGCCATTGCCGTGCCATTGCTGTGCCATTGCCGTACCATTTCCGTGCCATTGCCGTGCCATTGCCGTGCCATTGCCCTGCCATTGCCGTGCCATTGCCGTGCCAATGCCGTGCCATTGCCGTGCCATTGCCATGCCATTACCTTGCCATTGCCATGCCATTGCCGTGCCATTGCCGTGCCATTGCCTTGCCATTGCCATGCCATTGTCATGCCATTGCGGTGCCATTGCCGTGCCATTGCCGTGCCATTACCTTGCCATTGCCGTGCCATTGCTGTGCCATTGCCGTACCATTTCCGTGCCATTTCCGTGACATTGCAGTGCCATTGCCGTGCCATTGCCGTGCCATTGCCGTGCCATTGCCGTGCCATTGCCGTGCCATTGCCGTGCCATTGCCGTGCCATTGCCGTGCCATTGCCGTGCCATTGCCGTGCCATTGCCGTGCCATTGCCGTGCCATTACCTTGCCATTGCCGTGCCATTGCTGTGCCATTGCCGTACCATTTCCGTGCCATTGCCGTGCCATTGCCGTGCCATTGCCCTGCCATTGCCGTGCCATTGCCGTTCCATTGCCGTGCCATTGCCGTGCCATTGCCATGCCATTACCTTGCCATTGCCATGCCATTGCCGTGCCATTACCGTGCCATTGCCGTGCCATTGCCGTGCCATTACCTTGTCATTGCCGTGCCATTGCCGTGCTATTGCCGTGCCATTACCTTGCCATTGCCGTGCCATTGCCGTGCCAATGCCGTGCCATTGCCGTGCCATTGCCGTGCCATTGCCGTGCCATTGCCGTGCCATTGCCGTGCCATTGCCTTGCCATTGCCGTGCCATTGTCCTGCCATTGAGGTGCCATTGCCGTGCCATTGCTGTGCCATTGCCGTGCCATTTCAGTGACATTGCCGTGCCATTGACCTGCCATTGCCGTGCCATTGCCGTGCCATTGCCGTGCCATTGCCGTGCCATTGCGATGCCATTGCCGTGCCATTGCCGTGCCATTACCTTGCCACTGCCGTTACATTGCCGTGCCATTGCCGTGCTATTGCCGTGCCATTACCTTGCCATTGCCGTGCCATTGCGATGCCATTGCCGTGCCATTGCCGTGCCATTACCTTGCCACTGCCGTTACATTGCCGTGCCATTGCCGTGCTATTGCCGTGCCATTACCTTGCCATTGCCGTGCCATTACCTTGCCATTGCCGTGCCATTGCTGTGCCATTGCCGTACCATTTCCGTGCCATTGCCGTGCCATTGCCGTGCCATTGCCCTGCCATTGCCGTGCCATTGCCGTTCCATTGCCGTGCCACTGCCGTGCCATTGCCATGCCATTACCTTGCCATTGCCATGCCATTGCCGTGCCATTACCGTGCCATTGCCGTGCCATTGCCGTGCCATTACCTTGTCATTGCCGTGCCATTGCCGTGCTATTGCCGTGCCATTACCTTGCCATTGCCGTGCCATTGCCGTGCCAATGCCGTGCCATTGCCGTGCCATTGCCGTGCCATTGCCGTGCCATTGCCGTGCCATTGCCGTGCCATTGCTGTGCCATTGCCGTGCCATTTCCGTGACATTGCCGTGCCATTGCCGTGCCATTGCCGTGCCATTGCCGTGCCATTGCCGTGCCATTGCCGTGCCATTGCCGTGCCATTGCCGTGCCATTGCCGTGCCATTGCGATGCCATTGCCGTGCCATTGCCGTGCCATTACCTTGCCACTGCCGTTACATTGCCGTGCCATTGCCGTGCTATTGCCGTGCCATTACCTTGCCATTGCCGTGCCATTGCCCTGCCATTGCCGTGCCATTGCCTTGCCATTGCCCTGCCATTGCCGTGCCATTGCCGTGCCATTGCCCTGCCATTGCCGTGCCATTGCCGTGCCATTGCCCTGCCATTGCCGTGCCATTGCCTTGCCATTGCCGTGCCATTGCCGTGCCATGGCCGTGCCATTGCCGTGCCATTGCCGTGCCATTGCCCTGCCATTGCCGTGCCATTGCCTTGCCATTGCCGTGCCATCGCCGTGCCATTGCCGTGCCATTGCCGTGCCATGGCCGTGCCATTGCCGTGCCATTGTCGTGCCATTGCCGTGCCATTACCTTGCCACTGCCGTGCCATTGCCTAGTCATTGCCGTGCCATTACCTTGCCACTGCCGTGCCATTGCCGTGCCATTGCCGTGCCAATGCCGTGCCATTGCCGTGCCATTGTCATGCCATTGCGGTGCCACTGCCGTGCCATTGCCGTGCCATTGCATTGCCATTACCTTGTCATTGCCGTGCCATTGCTGTACCATTGCCGTACCATTTCCGTGCCATTGCCGTGCCATTGCCGTGCCAATGCCGTGCCATTGCCATGCTATTGTCATGCCATTGCGGTGCCATTGCCGTGCCATTGGCGTGCCATTGCCGTGCCATTACCTTGCCATTGCCGTGCCATTGCTGTGCCATTGCCGTACCATTTCCGTGCCATTGCCGTGCCATTGCCGTGCCATTGCCCTGCCATTGCCGTGCCATTGCCGTGCCATTGCCGTGCCATTGCCATGCCATTACCTTGCCATTGCCATGCCATTGCCGTGCCATTGCCGTGCCATTGCCGTGCCATTACCTTGTCATTGCCGTGCCATTGCCGTGCTATTGCCGTGCCATTACCTTGCCATTGCCGTGCCATTGCCGTGCCATTGCCGTGCCATTGCCGTGCCATTGCCGTGCCATTGCCGTGCCATTGCCGTGCCATTGCCGTGCCATTGCCCTGCCATTGCCTTGCCATTGCCGTGCCATTGTCCTGCCATTGAGGTGCCATTGCCGTGCCATTGCTGTGCCATTGCCGTGCCATTTCCGTGACATTGCCGTGCCATTGCCGTGCCATTGCCGTGCCATTGCCGTGCCATTGCCGTGCCATTGCCGTGCCATTGCCGTGCCATTGCCGTGCCATTGCCGTGCCATTGCGATGCCACTGCCGTGCCATTGCCGTGCCATTACCGTGCCACTGCCGTGCCATTGCCGTGTCATTGCCGTGCCATTACTTTGCCACTGCCGTGCCATTGCCGTGCCATTGCCGTGCCATTGCCGTGCCATTGGCGTGCCATTGCCCTGCCATTGCCTTGCCATTGCCGTGCCATTGCCGTGCCATTGCCGTGCAATTGCCGTGCCATTGCCTTGCCATTGCCATGCCATTGTCATGCCATTGCGGTGCCATTGCCGTGCCATTGCCGTGCCATTACCTTGCCATTGATGTGCCATTGCTGTGCCATTGCCGTACCATTTCCGTGCCATTGCCGTGCCATTGCCGTGCCATTGCCGTGCCATTGCCCTGCCATTGCCGTGCCATTGCCGTGCCATTGCCGTGCCATTGCCGTGCCATTGCCATGCCATTACCTTGCCATTGCCATGCCATTGCCGTGCCATTGCCGTGCCATTGCCGTGCCATTGCCGTGCCATTGCCGTGCCATTGCCTTGCCATTGCCGTGCCATTGTCCTGCCATTGAGGTGCCATTGCCGTGCCATTGCTGTGCCATTGCCGTGCCATTTCCGTGACATTGCCGTGCCATTGCCGTGCCATTGCCGTGCCATTGCCGTGCCATTGCCGTGCCATTGCCGTGCCATTGCCGTGCCATTGCCGTGCCATTGCCGTGCCATTGCCGTGCCATTGCCGTGCCATTGCGATGCCATTGCCGTGCCATTGCCGTGCCATTACCTTGCCACTGCCGTGCCATTGCCGTGTCATTGCCGTGCCATTACTTTGCCACTGCCGTGCCATTGCCGTGCCATTGCCGTGCCATTGCCGTGCCATTGCCGTGCCATTGCCGTGCCATTGGCGTGCCATTGCCCTGCATTGCCTTGCCATTGCCGTGCCATTGCCGTGCCATTGCCGTGCCATTGCCGTGCCATTGCCGTGCCATTGCCGTGCCATTACCTTGCCATTGCCGTGCCATTGCTGTGCCATTGCCGTACCATTTCCGTGCCATTGCCGTGCCATTGCCGTGCCATTGCCCTGCCATTGCCGTGCCATTGCCGTGCCATTGCCGTGCCATTGCCGTGCCATTGCCGTGCCATTGCCATGCCATTACCTTGCCATTGCCATGCCATTGCCGTGCCATTGCCGTGCCATTGCCTTGCCATTGCCATGCCATTGTCATGCCATTGCGGTGCCATTGCCGTGCCATTGCCGTGCCATTACCTTGCCATTGCCGTGCCATTGCTGTGCCATTGCCGTACCATTTCCGTGCCATTTCCGTGACATTGCAGTGCCATTGCCGTGCCATTGCCGTGCCATTGCCGTGCCATTGCCGTGCCATTGCCGTGCCATTGCCGTGCCATTGCCGTGCCATTGCCGTGCCATTGCGATGCCATTGCCGTGCCATTGCCGTGCCATTACCTTGCCACTGCCGTGCCATTGCCGTGTCATTGCCGTGCCATTACTTTGCCACTGCCGTGCCATTGCCGTGCCATTGCCGTGCCATTGCCGTGCCATTGCCGTGCCATTGCCGTGCCATTGGCGTGCCATTGCCCTGCATTGCCTTGCCATTGCCGTGCCATTGCCGTGCCATTGCCGTGCCATTGCCGTGCCATTGCCGTGCCATTGCCGTGCCATTACCTTGCCATTGCCGTGCCATTGCTGTGCCATTGCCGTACCATTTCCGTGCCATTGCCGTGCCATTGCCGTGCCATTGCCCTGCCATTGCCGTGCCATTGCCGTGCCATTGCCGTGCCATTGCCGTGCCATTGCCGTGCCATTGCCATGCCATTACCTTGCCATTGCCATGCCATTGCCGTGCCATTGCCGTGCCATTGCCTTGCCATTGCCATGCCATTGTCATGCCATTGCGGTGCCATTGCCGTGCCATTGCCGTGCCATTACCTTGCCATTGCCGTGCCATTGCTGTGCCATTGCCGTACCATTTCCGTGCCATTTCCGTGACATTGCAGTGCCATTGCCGTGCCATTGCCGTGCCATTGCCGTGCCATTGCCGTGCCATTGCCGTGCCATTGCCGTGCCATTGCCGTGCCATTGCCGTGCCATTGCCGTGCCATTGCCGTGCCATTGCCGTGCCATTACCTTGCCATTGCCGTGCCATTGCTGTGCCATTGCCGTACCATTTCCGTGCCATTGCCGTGCCATTGCCGTGCCATTGCCCTGCCATTGCCGTGCCATTGCCGTTCCATTGCCGTGCCATTGCCGTGCCATTGCCATGCCATTACCTTGCCATTGCCATGCCATTGCCGTGCCATTACCGTGCCATTGCCGTGCCATTGCCGTGCCATTACCTTGTCATTGCCGTGCCATTGCCGTGCTATTGCCGTGCCATTACCTTGCCATTGCCGTGCCATTGCCGTGCCAATGCCGTGCCATTGCCGTGCCATTGCCGTGCCATTGCCGTGCCATTGCCGTGCCATTGCCGTGCCATTGCCGTGCCATTGCCTTGCCATTGCCGTGCCATTGTCCTGCCATTGAGGTGCCATTGCCGTGCCATTGCTGTGCCATTGCCGTGCCATTTCCGTGACATTGCCGTGCCATTGCCGTGCCATTGCCGTGCCATTGCCGTGCCATTGCCGTGCCATTGCCGTGCCATTGCCGTGCCATTGCCGTGCCATTGCCGTGCCATTGCCGTGCCATTGCGATGCCATTGCCGTGCCATTGCCGTGCCATTACCTTGCCACTGCCGTTACATTGCCGTGCCATTGCCGTGCTATTGCCGTGCCATTACCTTGCCATTGCCGTGCCATTGCCGTGCCATTGCCGTGCTATTGCCGTGCCACTGCCGTGCCATTGCCGTGCCATTGCCGTGCCATTGCGGTGCCATTGGCATGCCATTGCCCTGCCATTGCCTTGCCATTGCCGTGCCATTGCTGTGCCATTGCCGTGCCATTGCCGTGCCTTTGCCGTGCCATTGCGATGCCATTGCCGTGCCATTGCCGTGCCATTACATTGCCACTGCCGTTACATTGCCGTGCCATTGCCGTGCTATTGCCGTGCCATTACCTTGCCATTGCCGTGCCATTGCCGTGCCATTGCCGTGCTATTGCCGTGCCACTGCCGTGCCATTGCCGTGCCATTGCCGTGCCATTGCGGTGCCATTGGCGTGCCATTGCCCTGCCATTGCCTTGCCATTGCCGTGCCATTGCCGTGCCATTGCCGTGCCATTGCCGTGCCATTGCCGTGCCATTGCCGTGCCATTGCCGTGCCATTACCTTGCCATTGCCGTGCCATTGCCGTGCCATTGCCGTGCCATTGCCATGCCATTGCCGTGCCATTGCCGTGCCATTACCTTGCCATTGCCGTGCCATTGCTGTGCCATTGCCGTACCATTTCCGTGCCATTGTCCTGCCATTGAGGTGCCATTGCCGTGCCATTGCTGTGCCATTGCCGTGCCATTTCCGTGACATTGCAGTGCCATTGCCGTGCCATTGCCGTGCCATTGCCGTGCCATTGCCGTGCCATTGCCGTGCCATTGCCGTGCCATTGCCGTGCCATTGCCGTGCCATTGCCGTGCCATTGCCGTGCCATTGCCGTGCCATTAACTTGCCATTGCCGTGCCATTGCTGTGCCATTGCCGTACCATTTCCGTGCCATTGCCGTGCCATTGCCGTGCCATTGCCCTGCCATTGCCGTGCCATTGCCTTTCCATTGCCGTGCCATTGCCGTGCCATTGCCATGCCATTACCTTGCCATTGCCATGCCATTGCCGTGCCATTACCGTGCCATTGCCGTGCCATTGCCGTGCCATTACCTTGTCATTGCCGTGCCATTGCCGTGCTATTGCCGTGAAATTAACTTGCCATTGCCGTGCCATTGCCGTGCCAATGCCGTGCCATTGCCGTGCCATTGCCGTGCCATTGCCGTGCCATTGCCGTGCCATTGCCGTGCCATTGCCGTGCCATTGCCGTGCCATTGCCGTGCCATTGCCGTGCCATTGCCGTGCCATTGCCGTGCCATTGCGATGCCATTGCCGTGCCATTGCCGTGCCATTACCTTGCCACTGCCGTTACATTGCCGTGCCATTGCCGTGCTATTGCCGTGCCATTACCTTGCCATTGCCGTGCCATTGCCCTGCCATTGCCGTGCCATTGCCTTGCCATTGCCCTGCCATTGCCGTGCCATTGCCCTGCCATTGCCGTGCCATTGCCGTGCCATTGCCCTGCCATTGCCGTGCCATTGCCTTGCCATTGCCGTGCCATTGCCGTGCCATGGCCGTGCCATTGCCGTGCCATTGCCGTGCCATTGCCCTGCCATTGCCGTGCCATTGCCTTGCCATTGCCGTGCCATCGCCGTGCCATTGCCGTGCCATTGCCGTGCCATGGCCGTGCCATTGCCGTGCCATTGTCGTGCCATTGCCGTGCCATTACCTTGCCACTGCCGTGCCATTGCCTAGTCATTGCCGTGCCATTACCTTGCCACTGCCGTGCCATTGCCGTGCCATTGCCGTGCCAATGCCGTGCCATTGCCGTGCCATTGTCATGCCATTGCGGTGCCACTGCCGTGCCATTGCCGTGCCATTGCATTGCCATTACCTTGCCATTGCCGTGCCATTGCTGTGCCATTGCCGTACCATTTCCGTGCCATTGCCGTGCCATTGCCGTGCCAATGCCGTGCCATTGCCATGCTATTGTCATGCCATTGCGGTGCCATTGCCGTGCCATTGCCGTGCCATTGCCGTGCCATTACCTTGCCATTGCCGTGCCATTGCTGTGCCATTGCCGTACCATTTCCGTGCCATTGCCGTGCCATTGCCGTGCCATTGCCCTGCCATTGCCGTGCCATTGCCGTGCCATTGCCGTGCCATTGCCATGCCATTACCTTGCCATTGCCATGCCATTGCCGTGCCATTGCCGTGCCATTGCCGTGCCATTACCTTGTCATTGCCGTGCCATTGCCGTGCTATTGCCGTGCCATTACCTTGCCATTGCCGTGCCATTGCCGTGCCATTGCCGTGCCATTGCCGTGCCATTGCCGTGCCATTGCCGTGCCATTGCCGTGCCATTGCCCTGCCATTGCCTTGCCATTGCCGTGCCATTGTCCTGCCATTGAGGTGCCATTGCCGTGCCATTGCTGTGCCATTGCCGTGCCATTTCCGTGACATTGCCGTGCCATTGCCGTGCCATTGCCGTGCCATTGCCGTGCCATTGCCGTGCCATTGCCGTGCCATTGCCGTGCCATTGCCGTGCCATTGCGATGCCACTGCCGTGCCATTGCCGTGCCATTACCTTGCCACTGCCGTGCCATTGCCGTGTCATTGCCGTGCCATTACTTTGCCACTGCCGTGCCATTGCCGTGCCATTGCCGTGCCATTGCCGTGCCATTGCCGTGCCATTGCCGTGCCATTGGCGTGCCATTGCCCTGCCATTGCCTTGCCATTGCCGTGCCATTGCCGTGCCATTGCCGTGCCATTGCCGTGCCATTGCCTTGCCATTGCCATGCCATTGTCATGCCATTGCGGTGCCATTGCCGTGCCATTGCCGTGCCATTACCTTGCCATTGATGTGCCATTGCTGTGCCATTGCCGTACCATTTCCGTGCCATTGCCGTGCCATTGCCGTGCCATTGCCCTGCCATTGCCGTGCCATTGCCGTGCCATTGCCGTGCCATTGCCGTGCCATTGCCATGCCATTACCTTGCCATTGCCATGCCATTGCCGTGCCATTGCCGTGCCATTGCCGTGCCATTGCCGTGCCATTGCCGTGCCATTGCCTTGCCATTGCTGTGCCATTGCCGTACCATTTCCGTGCCATTTCCGTGACATTGCAGTGCCATTGCCGTGCCATTGCCGTGCCATTGCCGTGCCATTGCCGTGCCATTGCCGTGCCATTGCCGTGCCATTGCCGTGCCATTGCCGTGCCATTGCCGTGCCATTGCCGTGCCATTGCCGTGCCATTGCCGTGCCATTGCCGTGCCATTGCCGTGCCATTACCTTGCCATTGCCGTGCCATTGCTGTGCCATTGCCGTACCATTTCCGTGCCATTGCCGTGCCATTGCCGTGCCAATTCCGTGCCATTGCCGTGCCATTGCCGTGCCATTGCCGTGCCATTGCCGTGCCATTGCCGTGCCATTGCCTTGCCATTGCCGTGCCATTGTCCTGCCATTGAGGTGCCATTGCCGTGCTATTGCCGTGCCACTGCCGTGCCATTGCCGTGCCATTGCCGTGCCATTGCGGTGCCATTGGCATGCCATTGCCCTGCCATTGCCTTGCCATTGCCGTGCCATTGCCGTGCCATTGCCGTGCCATTGCCGTGCCATTGCCGTGCCATTGCGATGCCATTGCCGTGCCATTGCCGTGCCATTACCTTGCCACTGCCGTTACATTGCCGTGCCATTGCCGTGCTATTGCCGTGCCATTACCTTGCCATTGCCGTGCCATTGCCGTGCCATTGCCGTGCTATTGCCGTGCCACTGCCGTGCCATTGCCGTGCCATTGCCGTGCCATTGCGGTGCCATTGGCGTGCCATTGCCCTGCCATTGCCTTGCCATTGCCGTGCCATTGCCGTGCCATTGCCGTGCCATTGCCGTGCCATTGCCGTGCCATTGCCGTGCCATTGCCGTGCCATTACCTTGCCATTGCCGTGCCATTGCCGTGCCATTGCCGTGCCATTGCCGTGCCATTGCCGTGCCATTGCCGTGCCATTGCCGTGCCATTGCGGTGCCATTGGCGTGCCATTGCCCTGCCATTGCCTTGCCATTGCCGTGCCATTGCCGTGCCATTGCCGTGCCATTACCGTGCCATTGCCGTGCCATTGCCGTGCCATTACCTTGCCATTGCCGTGCCATTGCTGTGCCATTGCCGTACCATTTCCGTGCCATTGTCCTGCCATTGAGGTGCCATTGCCGTGCCATTGCTGTGCCATTGCCGTGCCATTTCCGTGACATTGCAGTGCCATTGCCGTGCCATTGCCGTGCCATTGCCGTGCCATTGCCGTGCCATTGCCGTGCCATTGCCGTGCCATTGCCGTGCCATTGCCGTGCCATTGCCGTGCCATTGCCGTGCCATTGCCGTTCCATTGCCGTGCCATTGCCGTGCCATTGCCATGCCATTACCTTGCCATTGCCATGCCATTGCCGTGCCATTACCGTGCCATTGCCGTGCCATTGCCGTGCCATTACCTTGTCATTGCCGTGCCATTGCCGTGCTATTGCCGTGCCATTACCTTGCCATTGCCGTGCCATTGCCGTGCCATTGCCGTGCCATTGCCGTGCCATTGCCGTGCCATTGCCGTGCCATTGCCGTGCCATTGCCGTGCCATTGCCTTGCCATTGCCGTGCCATTGTCCTGCCATTGAGGTGCCATTGCCGTGCCATTGCTGTGCCATTGCCGTGCCATTTCCGTGACATTGCCGTGCCATTGCCGTGCCATTGCCGTGCCATTGCCGTGCCATTGCCGTGCCATTGCCGTGCCATTGCCGTGCCATTGCCGTGCCATTGCCGTGCCATTGCGATGCCATTGCCGTGCCATTGCCGTGCCATTACCTTGCCACTGCCGTTACATTGCCGTGCCATTGCCGTGCTATTGCCGTGCCATTACCTTGCCATTGCCGTGCCATTGCCGTGCCATTGCCGTGCTATTGCCGTGCCACTGCCGTGCCATTGCCGTGCCATTGCCGTGCCATTGCGGTGCCATTGGCGTTCCATTGCCCTGCCATTGCCTTGCCATTGCCGTGCCATTGCCGTGCCATTGCCGTGCCATTGCCGTGCCATTACCTTGCCATTGCCGTGCCATTGCCGTGCCATTGCCGTGCCATTGCCGTGCCATTGCCGTGCCATTGCCGTGCCATTGCCGTGCCATTGCGGTGCCATTGGCGTGCCATTGCCCTGCCATTGCCTTGCCATTGCCGTGCCATTGCCGTGCCATTGCCGTGCCATTGCCGTGCCATTGCCGTGCCATTGCCGTGCCATTACCTTGCCATTGCCGTGCCATTGCCGTGCCATTGCCGTGCCATTGCCGTGCCATTGCCGTGCCATTGCCGTGCCATTGCCGTGCCATTGCGGTGCCATTGGCGTGCCATTGCCGTGCTATTGCCGTGCCATTACCTTGCCATTGCCGTGCCATTGCCGTGCCATTGCCGTGCTATTGCCGTGCCATTGCCGTGCCATTGCCGTGCCATTGCCGTGCCATTGCGGTGCCATTGGCGTGCCATTGCCCTGCCATTGCCTTGCCATTGCCGTGCCATTGCCGTGCCATTGCCGTGCCATTGCCGTGCCATTGCCGTGCCATTGCCGTGCCATTGCCGTGCCATTACCTTGCCATTGCCGTGCCATTGCCGTGCCATTGCCGTGCCATTGCCGTGCCATTGCCGTGCCATTGCCGTGCCATTGCCGTGCCATTGCCGTGCCATTGCCGTGCCATTGCTGTGCCATTGCCGTGCCATTTCCGTGACATTGCCGTGCCATTGCCGTGCCATTGCCGTGCCATTGCCGTGCCATTGCCGTGCCATTGCCGTGCCATTGCCGTGCCATTGCCGTGCCATTGCGATGCCACTGCCGTGCCATTGCCGTGCCATTACCTTGCCACTGCCGTGCCATTGCCGTGTCATTGCCGTGCCATTACTTTGCCACTGCCGTGCCATTGCCGTGCCATTGCCGTGCCATTGCCGTGCCATTGCCGTGCCATTGCCGTGCCATTGGCGTGCCATTGCCCTGCCATTGCCTTGCCATTGCCGTACCATTGCCGTGCCATTGCCGTGCCATTGCCGTGCCATTGCCTTGCCATTGCCATGCCATTGTCATGCCATTGCGGTGCCATTGCCGTGCCATTGCCGTGCCATTACCTTGCCATTGATGTGCCATTGCTGTGCCATTGCCGTACCATTTCCGTGCCATTGCCGTGCCATTGCCGTGCCATTGCCCTGCCATTGCCGTGCCATTGCCGTGCCATTGCCGTGCCATTGCCGTGCCATTGCCATGCCATTACCTTGCCATTGCCATGCCATTGCCGTGCCATTGCCGTGCCATTGCCGTGCCATTGCCGTGCCATTGCCGTGCCATTGCCTTGCCATTGCCGTGCCATTGTCCTGCCATTGAGGTGCCATTGCCGTGCCATTGCTGTGCCATTGCCGTGCCATTTCCGTGACATTTCCGTGCCATTGCCGTGCCATTGCCGTGCCATTGCCGTGCCATTGCCGTGCCATTGCCGTGCCATTGCCGTGCCATTGCCGTGCCATTGCCGTGCCATTGCCGTGCCATTGCCGTGCCATTGCCGTGCCATTGCCGTGCCATTGCCGTGCCATTGCCGTGCCATTGCGATGCCATTGCCGTGCCATTGCCGTGCCATTACCTTGCCACTGCCGTGGCATTGCCGTGTCATTGCCGTGCCATTACTTTGCCACTGCCGTGCCATTGCCGTGCCATTGCCGTGCCATTGCCGTGCCATTGCCGTGCCATTGCCGTGCCATTGGCGTGCCATTGCCCTGCCATTGCCTTGCCATTGCCGTGCCATTGCCGTACCATTTCCGTGCCATTGCCGTGCCATTGCCGTGCCATTGCCCTGCCATTGCCGTGCCATTGCCGTGCCATTGCCGTGCCATTGCCGTGCCATTGCCATGCCATTACCTTGCCATTGCCATGCCATTGCCGTGCCATTGCCGTGCCATTGCCGTGCCATTGCCTTGCCATTGCCATGCCATTGTCATGCCATTGCGGTGCCATTGCCGTGCCATTGCCGTGCCATTACCTTGCCATTGCCGTGCCATTGCTGTGCCATTGCCGTACCATTTCCGTGCCATTTCCGTGACATTGCAGTGCCATTGCCGTGCCATTGCCGTGCCATTTCCGTGCCATTGCCGTGCCATTGCCGTGCCATTGCCGTGCCATTGCCGTGCCATTGCCGTGCCATTGCCGTGCCATTGCCGTGCCATTGCCGTGCCATTGCCGTGCCATTGCCGTGCCATTGCCGTGCCATTGCCGTGCCATTGCGGTGCCATTGGCGTGCCATTGCCCTGCCATTGCCTTGCCATTGCCGTGCCATTGCCGTGCCATTGCCGTGCCATTACCGTGCCATTGCCGTGCCATTGCCGTGCCATTACCTTGCCATTGCCGTGCCATTGCTGTGCCATTGCCGTACCATTTCCGTGCCATTGTCCTGCCATTGAGGTGCCATTGCCGTGCCATTGCTGTGCCATTGCCGTGCCATTTCCGTGACATTGCAGTGCCATTGCCGTGCCATTGCCGTGCCATTGCCGTGCCATTGCCGTGCCATTGCCGTGCCATTGCCGTGCCATTGCCGTGCCATTGCCGTGCCATTGCCGTGCCATTGCCGTGCCATTGCCGTGCCATTGCCGTGCCATTGCCGTGCCATTACCTTGCCATTGCCGTGCCATTGCTGTGCCATTGCCGTACCATTTCCGTGCCATTGCCGTGCCATTGCCGTGCCATTGCCCTGCCATTGCCGTGCCATTGCCGTTCCATTGCCGTGCCATTGCCGTGCCATTGCCATGCCATTACCTTGCCATTGCCATGCCATTGCCGTGCCATTACCGTGCCATTGCCGTGCCATTGCCGTGCCATTACCTTGTCATTGCCGTGCCATTGCCGTGCTATTGCCGTGCCATTACCTTGCCATTGCCGTGCCATTGCCGTGCCAATGCCGTGCCATTGCCGTGCCATTGCCGTGCCATTGCCGTGCCATTGCCGTGCCATTGCCGTGCCATTGCCGTGCCATTGCCGTGCCATTGCCTTGCCATTGCCGTGCTATTGTCCTGCCATTGAAGTGCCATTGCCGTGCCATTGCTGTGCCATTGCCGTGCCATTTCCGTGACATTGCCGTGCCATTGCCGTGCCATTGCCGTGCCATTGCCGTGCCATTGCCGTGCCATTGCCGTGCCATTGCCGTGCCATTGCCGTGCCATTGCCGTGCCATTGCGATGCCATTGCCGTGCCATTGCCGTGCCATTACCTTGCCACTGCCGTTACATTGCCGTGCCATTGCCGTGCTATTGCCGTGCCATTACCTTGCCATTGCCGTGCCATTGCCGTGCCATTGCCGTGCTATTGCCGTGCCACTGCCGTGCCATTGCCGTGCCATTGCCGTGCCATTGCGGTGCCATTGGCGTGCCATTGCCCTGCCATTGCCTTGCCATTGCCGTGCCATTGCCGTGCCATTGCCGTGCCATTGCCGTGCCATTACCTTGCCATTGCCGTGCCATTGCCGTGCCATTGCCGTGCCATTGCCGTGCCATTGCCGTGCCATTGCCGTGCCATTGCCGTGCCATTGCGGTGCCATTGGCGTGCCATTGCCCTGCCATTGCCTTGCCATTGCCGTGCCATTGCCGTGCCATTGCCGTGCCATTGCCGTGCCATTGCCGTGCCATTGCCGTGCCATTGCCGTGCCATTACCTTGCCATTGCCGTGCCATTGCCGTGCCATTGCCGTGCCATTGCCGTGCCATTGCCGTGCCATTGCCGTGCCATTGCCGTGCCATTGCCGTGCCATTGCGGTGCCATTGGCGTGCCATTGCCGTGCTATTGCCGTGCCATTACCTTGCCATTGCCGTGCCATTGCCGTGCCATTGCCGTGCTATTGCCGTGCCATTGCCGTGCCATTGCCGTGCCATTGCCGTGCCATTGCGGTGCCATTGGCGTGCCATTGCCCTGCCATTGCCTTGCCATTGCCGTGCCATTGCCGTGCCATTGCCGTGCCATTGCCGTGCCATTGCCGTGCCATTGCCGTGCCATTGCCGTGCCATTACCTTGCCATTGCCGTGCCATTGCCGTGCCATTGCCGTGCCATTGCCGTGCCATTGCCGTGCCATTGCCGTGCCATTGCCGTGCCATTGCGGTGCCATTGGCGTGCCATTGCCCTGCCATTGCCTTGCCATTGCCGTGCCATTGCCGTGCCATTGCCGTGCCATTGCCGTGCCATTGCCGTGCCATTGCCGTGCCATTACCTTGCCATTGCCGTGCCATTGCTGTGCCATTGCCGTACCATTTCCGTGCCATTGTCCTGCCATTGAGGTGCCATTGCCGTGCCATTGCCGTGCCATTGCCGTGCCATTGCCGTGCCATTGCCGTGCCATTGCCGTGCCATTGCCGTGCCATTGCCGTGCCATTGCCGTGCCATTGCCGTGCCATTGCCGTGCCATTGCCGTGCCATTACCTTGCCATTGCCGTGCCATTGCTGTGCCATTGCCGTACCATTTCCGTGCCATTGCCGTGCCATTGCCGTGCCATTGCCCTGCCATTGCCGTGCCATTGCCGTTCCATTGCCGTGCCATTGCCGTGCCATTGCCATGCCATTACCTTGCCATTGCCATGCCATTGCCGTGCCATTACCGTGCCATTGCCGTGCCATTGCCGTGCCATTACCTTGTCATTGCCGTGCCATTGCCGTGCTATTGCCGTGCCATTACCTTGCCATTGCCGTGCCATTGCCGTGCCAATGCCGTGCCATTGCCGTGCCATTGCCGTGCCATTGCCGTGCCATTGCCGTGCCATTGCCGTGCCATTGCCGTGCCATTGCCTTGCCATTGCCGTGCCATTGTCCTGCCATTGAGGTGCCATTGCCGTGCCATTGCTGTGCCATTGCCGTGCCATTTCCGTGACATTGCCGTGCCATTGCCGTGCCATTGCCGTGCCATTGCCGTGCCATTGCCGTGCCATTGCCGTGCCATTGCCGTGCCATTGCCGTGCCATTGCCGTGCCATTGCCGTGCCATTGCGATGCCATTGCCGTGCCATTGCCGTGCCATTACCTTGCCACTGCCGTTACATTGCCGTGCCATTGCCGTGCTATTGCCGTGCCATTACCTTGCCATTGCCGTGCCATTGCCGTGCCATTGCCGTGCTATTGCCGTGCCACTGCCGTGCCATTGCCGTGCCATTGCCGTGCCATTGCGGTGCCATTGGCGTGCCATTGCCCTGCCATTGCCTTGCCATTGCCGTGCCATTGCCGTGCCATTGCCGTGCCATTGCCGTGCCATTACCTTGCCATTGCCGTGCCATTGCCGTGCCATTGCCGTGCCATTGCCGTGCCATTGCCGTGCCATTGCCGTGCCATTGCCGTGCCATTGCGGTGCCATTGGCGTGCCATTGCCCTGCCATTGCCTTGCCATTGCCGTGCCATTGCCGTGCCATTGCCGTGCCATTGCGGTGCCATTGGCGTGCCATTGCCCTGCCATTGCCTTGCCATTGCCGTGCCATTGCCGTGCCATTGCCGTGCCATTGCCGTGCCATTGCCGTGCCATTGCCGTGCCATTGCGGTGCCATTGGCGTGCCATTGCCCTGCCATTGCCTTGCCATTGCCGTGCCATTGCCGTGCCATTGCCGTGCCATTGCCGTGCCATTGCCGTGCCATTGCCGTGCCATTACCTTGCCATTGCCGTGCCATTGCTGTGCCATTGCCGTACCATTTCCGTGCCATTGTCCTGCCATTGAGGTGCCATTGCCGTGCCATTGCTGTG
The DNA here is from genome assembly GCA_940337035.1 of Agriotes lineatus. NCBI lineage: Eukaryota > Metazoa > Arthropoda > Insecta > Coleoptera > Elateridae > Agriotes > Agriotes lineatus. The sequence continues at coordinate 217,124 of CALNHX010000693.1, read as the reverse complement.
CCATTGCCGTGCCATTTCCGTGACATTGCAGTGCCATTGCCGTGCCATTGCCGTGCCATTGCCGTGCCATTGCCGTGCCATTGCCGTGCCATTGCCGTGCCATTGCCGTGCCATTGCCGTGCCATTGCGATGCCATTGCCGTGCCATTGCCGTGCCATTACCTTGCCACTGCCGTGCCATTGCCGTGTCATTGCCGTGCCATTACTTTGCCACTGCCGTGCCATTGCCGTGCCATTGCCGTGCCATTGCCGTGCCATTGCCGTGCCATTGCGGTGCCATTGGCGTGCCATTGCCCTGCCATTGCCTTGCCATTGCCGTGCCATTGCCGTGCCATTGCCGTGCCATTGCCGTGCCATTGCCGTGCCATTGCCGTGCCATTACCTTGCCATTGCCGTGCCATTGCTGTGCCATTGCCGTACCATTTCCGTGCCATTGTCCTGCCATTGAGGTGCCATTGCCGTGCCATTGCTGTGCCATTGCCGTGCCATTTCCGTGACATTGCAGTGCCATTGCCGTGCCATTGCCGTGCCATTGCCGTGCCATTGCCGTGCCATTGCCGTGCCATTGCCGTGCCATTGCCGTGCCATTGCGATGCCATTGCCGTGCCATTGCCGTGCCATTACCTTGCCACTGCCGTGCCATTGCCGTGTCATTGCCGTGCCATTACTTTGCCACTGCCGTGCCATTGCCGTGCCATTGCCGTGCCATTGCCGTGCCATTGCCGTGCCATTGCCGTGCCATTGCCGTGCCATTACCTTGCCATTGCCGTGCCATTGCTGTGCCATTGCCGTACCATTTCCGTGCCATTGTCCTGCCATTGAGGTGCCATTGCCGTGCCATTGCTGTGCCATTGCCGTGCCATTTCCGTGACATTGCCATGCCATTGCCGTGCCATTGCCGTGCCATTGCCGTGGCATTGCCGTGCCATTGCCGTGCCATTGCCGTGCCATTGCCGTGCCATTGCCGTGCCATTGCCGTGCCATTGCGATGCCATTGCCGTGCCATTGCCGTGCCATTACCTTGCCACTGCCGTGCCATTGCCGTGTCATTGCCGTGCCATTACTTTGCCACTGCCGTGCCATTGCCGTGCCATTGCCGTGCCATTGCCGTGCCATTGCCGTGCCATTGGCGTGCCATTGCCCTGCCATTGCCTTGCCATTGCCGTGCCATTGCCGTGCCATTGCCGTGCCATTGCCGTGCCATTGCCGTGCCATTGCCGTGCCATTACCTTGCCATTGCCGTGCCATTGCTGTGCCATTGCCGTACCATTTCCGTGCCATTGTCCTGCCATTGAGGTGCCATTGCCGTGCCATTGCCGTGCCATTGCCGTGCCATTGCCGTGCCATTGCCGTGCCATTGCCGTGCCATTGCCGTGCCATTGCCGTGCCATTGCCGTGCCATTGCCGTGCCATTGCCGTGCCATTGCCGTGCCATTGCTGTGCCATTGCCGTACCATTTCCGTGCCATTGTCCTGCCATTGAGGTGCCATTGCCGTGCCATTGCTGTGCCATTGCCGTGCCATTTCCGTGACATTGCCATGCCATTGCCGTGCCATTGCCGTGCCATTGCCGTGGCATTGCCGTGCCATTGCCGTGCCATTGCCGTGCCATTGCCGTGCCATTGCCGTGCCATTGCCGTGCCATTGCCGTGCCATTGCCGTGCCATTACCTTGCCATTGCCGTGCCATTGCTGTGCCATTGCCGTACCATTTCCGTGCCATTGTCCTGCCATTGAGGTGCCATTGCCGTGCCATTGCTGTGCCATTGCCGTGCCATTTCCGTGACATTGCCATGCCATTGCCGTGCCATTGCCGTGCCATTGCCGTGGCATTGCCGTGCCATTGCCGTGCCATTGCCGTGCCATTGCCGTGCCATTGCCGTGCCATTGCCGTGCCATTGCGATGCCATTGCCGTGCCATTGCCGTGCCATTACCTTGCCACTGCCGTGCCATTGCCGTGTCATTGCCGTGCCATTACTTTGCCACTGCCGTGCCATTGCCGTGCCATTGCCGTGCCATTGCCGTGCCATTGCCGTGCCATTGGCGTGCCATTGCCCTGCCATTGCCTTGCCATTGCCGTGCCATTGCCGTGCCATTGCCGTGCCATTGCCGTGCCATTGCCGTGCCATTGCCGTGCCATTACCTTGCCATTGCCGTGCCATTGCTGTGCCATTGCCGTACCATTTCCGTGCCATTGTCCTGCCATTGAGGTGCCATTGCCGTGCCATTGCCGTGCCATTGCCGTGCCATTGCCGTGCCATTGCCGTGCCATTGCCGTGCCATTGCCGTGCCATTGCCGTGCCATTGCCGTGCCATTGCCGTGCCATTGCCGTGCCATTGCCGTGCCATTACCTTGCCATTGCCGTGCCATTGCTGTGCCATTGCCGTACCATTTCCGTGCCATTGCCGTGCCATTGCCGTGCCATTGCCGTGCCATTGCCGTGCCATTGCCGTTCCATTGCCGTGCCATTGCCGTGCCATTGCCATGCCATTACCTTGCCATTGCCATGCCATTGCCGTGCCATTACCGTGCCATTGCCGTGCCATTGCCGTGCCATTACCTTGTCATTGCCGTGCCATTGCCGTGCTATTGCCGTGCCATTACCTTGCCATTGCCGTGCCATTGCCGTGCCAATGCCGTGCCATTGCCGTGCCATTGCCGTGCCATTGCCGTGCCATTGCCGTGCCATTGCCGTGCCATTGCCGTGCCATTGCCTTGCCATTGCCGTGCCATTGTCCTGCCATTGAGGTGCCATTGCCGTGCCATTGCTGTGCCATTGCCTTGCCATTTCCGTGACATTGCCGTGCCATTGCCGTGCCATTGCCGTGCCATTGCCGTGCCATTGCCGTGCCATTGCCGTGCCATTGCCGTGCCATTGCCGTGCCATTGCCGTGCCATTGCCGTGCCATTGCGATGCCATTGCCGTGCCATTGCCGTGCCATTACCTTGCCACTGCCGTTACATTGCCGTGCCATTGCCGTGCTATTGCCGTGCCATTACCTTGCCATTGCCGTGCCATTGCCGTGCCATTGCCGTGCTATTGCCGTGCCACTGCCGTGCCATTGCCGTGCCATTGCCGTGCCATTGCGGTGCCATTGGCGTGCCATTGCCCTGCCATTGCCTTGCCATTGCCGTGCCATTGCCGTGCCATTGCCGTGCCATTGCCGTGCCATTACCTTGCCATTGCCGTGCCATTGCCGTGCCATTGCCGTGCCATTGCCGTGCCATTGCCGTGCCATTGCCGTGCCATTGCCGTGCCATTGCGGTGCCATTGGCGTGCCATTGCCCTGCCATTGCCTTGCCATTGCCGTGCCATTGCCGTGCCATTGCCGTGCCATTGCGGTGCCATTGGCGTGCCATTGCCCTGCCATTGCCTTGCCATTGCCGTGCCATTGCCGTGCCATTGCCGTGCCATTGCCGTGCCATTGCCGTGCCATTGCGGTGCCATTGGCGTGCCATTGCCCTGCCATTGCCTTGCCATTGCCGTGCCATTGCCGTGCCATTGCCGTGCCATTGCCGTGCCATTGCCGTGCCATTGCCGTGCCATTACCTTGCCATTGCCGTGCCATTGCTGTGCCATTGCCGTACCATTTCCGTGCCATTGTCCTGCCATTGAGGTGCCATTGCCGTGCCATTGCTGTGCCATTGCCGTGCCATTTCCGTGACATTGCAGTGCCATTGCCGTGCCATTGCCGTGCCATTGCCGTGCCATTGCCGTGCCATTGCCGTGCCATTGCCGTGCCATTGCCGTGCCATTGCCGTGCCATTGCCGTGCCATTGCCGTGCCATTGCGATGCCATTGCCGTGCCATTGCCGTGCCATTACCTTGCCACTGCCGTGCCATTGCCGTGTCATTGCCGTGCCATTACTTTGCCACTGCCGTGCCATTGCCGTGCCATTGCCGTGCCATTGCCGTGCCATTGCCGTGCCATTGCGGTGCCATTGGCGTGCCATTGCCCTGCCATTGCCTTGCCATTGCCGTGCCATTGCCGTGCCATTGCCGTGCCATTGCCGTGCCATTGCCGTGCCATTGCCGTGCCATTACCTTGCCATTGCCGTGCCATTGCTGTGCCATTGCCGTACCATTTCCGTGCCATTGTCCTGCCATTGAGGTGCCATTGCCGTGCCATTGCTGTGCCACTGCCGTGCCATTTCCGTGACATTGCCATGCCATTGCCGTGCCATTGCCGTGCCATTGCCGTGGCATTGCCGTGCCATTGCCGTGCCATTGCCGTGCCATTGCCGTGCCATTGCCGTGCCATTGCCGTGCCATTGCGATGCCATTGCCGTGCCATTGCCGTGCCATTACCTTGCCACTGCCGTGCCATTGCCGTGTCATTGCCGTGCCATTACTTTGCCACTGCCGTGCCATTGCCGTGCCATTGCCGTGCCATTGCCGTGCCATTGCCGTGCCATTGGCGTGCCATTGCCCTGCCATTGCCTTGCCATTGCCGTGCCATTGCCGTGCCATTGCCGTGCCATTGCCGTGCCATTGCCGTGCCATTGCCGTGCCATTGCCGTGCCATTGCCGTGCCATTGCCGTGCCATTCCCTTGCCATTGCCGTGCCATTGCTGTGCCATTGCCGTACCATTTCCGTGCCATTGCCGTGCCATTGCCGTGCCATTGCCCTGCCATTGCCGTGCCATTGCCGTGCCATTGCCGTGCCATTGCCGTGCCATTGCCATGCCATTACCTTGCCATTGCCATGCCATTGTCATGCCATTGCGGTGCCATTGACGTGCCATTGCCGTGCCATTACCTTGCCATTGCCGTGCCATTGCTGTGCCATTGCCGTACCATTTCCGTGCCATTGCCGTGCCATTGCCGTGCCATTGCCGTGCCATTGCCGTGCCATTGCCGTGCCATTGCCGTGCCATTGCCGTGCCATTACCATGCCATTACCTTGCCATTGCCATGCCATTGCCGTGCCATTACCGTGCCATTGCCGTGCCATTGCCGTGCCATTACCTTGTCATTGCCGTGCCATTGCCGTGCTATTGCCGTGCCATTACCTTGCCATTGCCGTGCCATTGCCGTGCCAATGCCGTGCCATTGCCGTGCCATTGCCGTGCCATTGCTGTGCCATTGCCGTGCCATTGCCGTGCCATTGCCGTGCCATTGCCGTGCCATTGCCTTGCCATTGCCGTGCCATTGTCCTGCCATTGAGGTGCCATTGCCGTGCCATTGCTGTGCCATTGCCGTGCCATTTCCGTGACATTGCCGTGCCATTGCCGTGCCATTGCCGTGCCATTGCCGTGCCATTGCCGTGCCATTGCCGTGCCATTGCCGTGCCATTGCGATGCCATTGCCGTGCCATTGCCGTGCCATTACCTTGCCACTGCCGTGATATTGCCGTGCCATTGCCGTGCCATTGCGATGCCATTGCCGTGCCATTTCCGTGCCATTGCCGTGCCATTGCTGTGCCATTGCCGTACCATTTCCGTGACATTGCCGTGCCATTGCCGTGCCATTGCCGTGCCATTGCCGTGCCATTGCCGTGCCATTGCCGTGCCATTGCCGTGCCATTGCGATGCCATTGCCGTGCCATTGCCGTGCCATTACCTTGCCACTGCCGTGCCATTGCCGTGCCATTGCCGTGCCATTGCGATGCCATTGCCGTGCCATTGCCGTGCCATTACCTTGCCACTGCCGTGCCATTGCCGTGCCATTGCCGTGCCATTGCGATGCCATTGCCGTGCCATTTCCGTGCCATTGCCGTGCCATTGCTGTGCCATTGCCGTACCATTTCCGTGCCATTGCCGTGCCATTGCCGTGCCATTACCATGCCATTACCTTGCCATTGCCATGCCATTGCCGTGCCATTACCGTGCCATTGCCGTGCCATTGCCGTGCCATTACCTTGTCATTGCCGTGCCATTGCCGTGCTATTGCCGTGCCATTACCTTGCCATTGCCGTGCCATTGCCGTGCCAATGCCGTGCCATTGCCGTGCCATTGCCGTGCCATTGCCGTGCCATTGCCGTGCCATTGCCGTGCCATTGCTGTGCCATTGCCGTGCCATTGCCGTGCCATTGCCGTGCCATTGCCGTGCCATTGCCGTGCCATTGCCGTGCCATTGCCGTGCCATTGCCGTGCCATTGCCGTGCCATTGCCGTGCCATTGCCGTGCCATTGCGATGCCATTGCCGTGCCATTGCCGTGCCATTACCTTGCCACTGCCGTTACATTGCCGTGCCATTGCCGTGCTATTGCCGTGCCATTACCTTGCCATTGCCGTGCCATTGCCCTGCCATTGCCGTGCCATTGCCTTGCCATTGCCCTGCCATTGCCGTGCCATTGCCGTGCCATTGCGCTGCCATTGCCGTGCCATTGCCGTGCCATTGCCCTGCCATTGCCGTGCCATTGCCTTGCCATTGCCGTGCCATTGCCGTGCCATGGCCGTGCCATTGCCGTGCCATTGCCGTGCCATTGCCCTGCCATTGCCGTGCCATTGCCTTGCCATTGCCGTGCCATCGCCGTGCCATTGCCGTGCCATTGCCGTGCCATGGCCGTGCCATTGCCGTGCCATTGTCGTGCCATTGCCGTGCCATTACCTTGCCACTGCCGTGCCATTGCCTAGTCATTGCCGTGCCATTACCTTGCCACTGCCGTGCCATTGCCGTGCCATTGCCGTGCCAATGCCGTGCCATTGCCGTGCCATTGTCATGCCATTGCGGTGCCACTGCCGTGCCATTGCCGTGCCATTGCATTGCCATTACCTTGCCATTGCCGTGCCATTGCTGTGCCATTGCCGTACCATTTCCGTGCCATTGCCGTGCCATTGCCGTGCCAATGCCGTGCCATTGCCATGCTATTGTCATGCCATTGCGGTGCCATTGCCGTGCCATTGGCGTGCCATTGCCGTGCCATTACCTTGCCATTGCCGTGCCATTGCTGTGCCATTGCCGTACCATTTCCGTGCCATTGCCGTGCCATTGCCGTGCCATTGCCCTGCCATTGCCGTGCCATTGCCGTGCCATTGCCGTGCCATTGCCATGCCATTACCTTGCCATTGCCATGCCATTGCCGTGCCATTGCCGTGCCATTGCCGTGCCATTACCTTGTCATTGCCGTGCCATTGCCGTGCTATTGCCGTGCCATTACCTTGCCATTGCCGTGCCATTGCCGTGCCATTGCCGTGCCATTGCCGTGCCATTGCCGTGCCATTGCCGTGCCATTGCCGTGCCATTGCCGTGCCATTGCCGTGCCATTGCCCTGCCATTGCCTTGCCATTGCCGTGCCATTGTCCTGCCATTGAGGTGCCATTGCCGTGCCATTGCTGTGCCATTGCCGTGCCATTTCCGTGACATTGCCGTGCCATTGCCGTGCCATTGCCGTGCCATTGCCGTGCCATTGCCGTGCCATTGCCGTGCCATTGCCGTGCCATTGCCGTGCCATTGCGATGCCACTGCCGTGCCATTGCCGTGCCATTACCTTGCCACTGCCGTGCCATTGCCGTGTCATTGCCGTGCCATTACTTTGCCACTGCCGTGCCATTGCCGTGCCATTGCCGTGCCATTGCCGTGCTATTGGCGTGCCATTGCCCTGCCATTGCCTTGCCATTGCCGTGCCATTGCCGTGCCATTGCCGTGCCATTGCCGTGCCATTGCCTTGCCATTGCCATGCCATTGTCATGCCATTGCGGTGCCATTGCCGTGCCATTGCCGTGCCATTACCTTGCCATTGATGTGCCATTGCTGTGCCATTGCCGTACCATTTCCGTGCCATTGCCGTGCCATTGCCGTGCCATTGCCGTGCCATTGCCCTGCCATTGCCGTGCCATTGCCGTGCCATTGCCGTGCCATTGCCGTGCCATTGCCATGCCATTACCTTGCCATTGCCATGCCATTGCCGTGCCATTGCCGTGCCATTGCCGTGCCATTGCCGTGCCATTGCCGTGCCATTGCCTTGCCATTGCCGTGCCATTGTCCTGCCATTGAGGTGCCATTGGCGTGCCATTGCTGTACCATTGCCGTGCCATTTCCGTGACATTGCCGTGCCATTGCCGTGCCATTGCCGTGCCATTGCCGTGCCATTGCCGTGCCATTGCCGTGCCATTGCCGTGCCATTGCCGTGCCATTGCCGTGCCATTGCCGTGCCATTGCGATGCCATTGCCGTGCCATTGCCGTGCCATTACCTTGCCACTGCCGTGCCATTGCCGTGTCATTGCCGTGCCATTACTTTGCCACTGCCGTGCCATTGCCGTGCCATTGCCGTGCCATTGCCGTGCCATTGCCGTGCCATTGCCGTGCCATTGGCGTGCCATTGCCCTGCATTGCCTTGCCATTGCCGTGCCATTGCCGTGCCATTGCCGTGCCATTGCCGTGCCATTGCCGTGCCATTGCCGTGCCATTACCTTGCCATTGCCGTGCCATTGCTGTGCCATTGCCGTACCATTTCCGTGCCATTGCCGTGCCATTGCCGTGCCATTGCCCTGCCATTGCCGTGCCATTGCCGTGCCAATGCCGTGCCATTGCCGTGCCATTGCCATGCCATTACCTTGCCATTGCCATGCCATTGCCGTGCCATTGCCGTGCCATTGCCTTGCCATTGCCATGCCATTGTCATGCCATTGCGGTGCCATTGCCGTGCCATTGCCGTGCCATTACCTTGCCATTGCCGTGCCATTGCTGTGCCATTGCCGTACCATTTCCGTGCCATTTCCGTGACATTGCAGTGCCATTGCCGTGCCATTGCCGTGCCATTGCCGTGCCATTGCCGTGCCATTGCCGTGCCATTGCCGTGCCATTGCCGTGCCATTGCCGTGCCATTGCCGTGCCATTGCCGTGCCATTGCCGTGCCATTGCCGTGCCATTGCCGTGCCATTGCCGTGCCATTACCTTGCCATTGCCGTGCCATTGCTGTGCCATTGCCGTACCATTTCCGTGCCATTGCCGTGCCATTGCCGTGCCATTGCCCTGCCATTGCCGTGCCATTGCCGTTCCATTGCCGTGCCATTGCCGTGCCATTGCCATGCCATTACCTTGCCATTGCCATGCCATTGCCGTGCCATTACCGTGCCATTGCCGTGCCATTGCCGTGCCATTACCTTGTCATTGCCGTGCCATTGCCGTGCTATTGCCGTGCCATTACCTTGCCATTGCCGTGCCATTGCCGTGCCAATGCCGTGCCATTGCCGTGCCATTGCCGTGCCATTGCCGTGCCATTGCCGTGCCATTGCCGTGCCATTGCCTTGCCATTGCCGTGCCATTGTCCTGCCATTGAGGTGCCATTGCCGTGCCATTGCTGTGCCATTGCCGTGCCATTTCAGTGACATTGCCGTGCCATTGCCGTGCCATTGCCGTGCCATTGCCGTGCCATTGCCGTGCCATTGCCGTGCCATTGCGATGCCATTGCCGTGCCATTGCCGTGCCATTACCTTGCCACTGCCGTTACATTGCCGTGCCATTGCCGTGCTATTGCCGTGCCATTACCTTGCCATTGCCGTGCCATTGCGATGCCATTGCCGTGCCATTGCCGTGCCATTACCTTGCCACTGCCGTTACATTGCCGTGCCATTGCCGTGCTATTGCCGTGCCATTACCTTGCCATTGCCGTGCCATTACCTTGCCATTGCCGTGCCATTGCTGTGCCATTGCCGTACCATTTCCGTGCCATTGCCGTGCCATTGCCGTGCCATTGCCCTGCCATTGCCGTGCCATTGCCGTTCCATTGCCGTGCCACTGCCGTGCCATTGCCATGCCATTACCTTGCCATTGCCATGCCATTGCCGTGCCATTACCGTGCCATTGCCGTGCCATTGCCGTGCCATTACCTTGTCATTGCCGTGCCATTGCCGTGCTATTGCCGTGCCATTACCTTGCCATTGCCGTGCCATTGCCGTGCCAATGCCGTGCCATTGCCGTGCCATTGCCGTGCCATTGCCGTGCCATTGCCGTGCCATTGCCGTGCCATTGCTGTGCCATTGCCGTGCCATTTCCGTGACATTGCCGTGCCATTGCCGTGCCATTGCCGTGCCATTGCCGTGCCATTGCCGTGCCATTGCCGTGTCATTGCCGTGCCATTGCCGTGCCATTGCCGTGCCATTGCGATGCCATTGCCGTGCCATTGCCGTGCCATTACCTTGCCACTGCCGTTACATTGCCGTGCCATTGCCGTGCTATTGCCGTGCCATTACCTTGCCATTGCCGTGCCATTGCCCTGCCATTGCCGTGCCATTGCCTTGCCATTGCCCTGCCATTGCCGTGCCATTGCCGTGCCATTGCCCTGCCATTGCCGTGCCATTGCCGTGCCATTGCCCTGCCATTGCCGTGCCATTGCCTTGCCATTGCCGTGCCATTGCCGTGCCATGGCCGTGCCATTGCCGTGCCATTGCCGTGCCATTGCCCTGCCATTGCCGTGCCATTGCCTTGCCATTGCCGTGCCATCGCCGTGCCATTGCCGTGCCATTGCCGTGCCATGGCCGTGCCATTGCCGTGCCATTGTCGTGCCATTGCCGTGCCATTACCTTGCCACTGCCGTGCCATTGCCTAGTCATTGCCGTGCCATTACCTTGCCACTGCCGTGCCATTGCCGTGCCATTGCCGTGCCAATGCCGTGCCATTGCCGTGCCATTGTCATGCCATTGCGGTGCCACTGCCGTGCCATTGCCGTGCCATTGCATTGCCATTACCTTGTCATTGCCGTGCCATTGCTGTACCATTGCCGTACCATTTCCGTGCCATTGCCGTGCCATTGCCGTGCCAATGCCGTGCCATTGCCATGCTATTGTCATGCCATTGCGGTGCCATTGCCGTGCCATTGGCGTGCCATTGCCGTGCCATTACCTTGCCATTGCCGTGCCATTGCTGTGCCATTGCCGTACCATTTCCGTGCCATTGCCGTGCCATTGCCGTGCCATTGCCCTGCCATTGCCGTGCCATTGCCGTGCCATTGCCGTGCCATTGCCATGCCATTACCTTGCCATTGCCATGCCATTGCCGTGCCATTGCCGTGCCATTGCCGTGCCATTACCTTGTCATTGCCGTGCCATTGCCGTGCTATTGCCGTGCCATTACCTTGCCATTGCCGTGCCATTGCCGTGCCATTGCCGTGCCATTGCCGTGCCATTGCCGTGCCATTGCCGTGCCATTGCCGTGCCATTGCCGTGCCATTGCCCTGCCATTGCCTTGCCATTGCCGTGCCATTGTCCTGCCATTGAGGTGCCATTGCCGTGCCATTGCTGTGCCATTGCCGTGCCATTTCCGTGACATTGCCGTGCCATTGCCGTGCCATTGCCGTGCCATTGCCGTGCCATTGCCGTGCCATTGCCGTGCCATTGCCGTGCCATTGCCGTGCCATTGCCGTGCCATTGCGATGCCACTGCCGTGCCATTGCCGTGCCATTACCTTGCCACTGCCGTGCCATTGCCGTGTCATTGCCGTGCCATTACTTTGCCACTGCCGTGCCATTGCCGTGCCATTGCCGTGCCATTGCCGTGCCATTGGCGTGCCATTGCCCTGCCATTGCCTTGCCATTGCCGTGCCATTGCCGTGCCATTGCCGTGCAATTGCCGTGCCATTGCCTTGCCATTGCCATGCCATTGTCATGCCATTGCGGTGCCATTGCCGTGCCATTGCCGTGCCATTACCTTGCCATTGATGTGCCATTGCTGTGCCATTGCCGTACCATTTCCGTGCCATTGCCGTGCCATTGCCGTGCCATTGCCGTGCCATTGCCCTGCCATTGCCGTGCCATTGCCGTGCCATTGCCGTGCCATTGCCGTGCCATTGCCATGCCATTACCTTGCCATTGCCATGCCATTGCCGTGCCATTGCCGTGCCATTGCCGTGCCATTGCCGTGCCATTGCCGTGCCATTGCCTTGCCATTGCCGTGCCATTGTCCTGCCATTGAGGTGCCATTGCCGTGCCATTGCTGTGCCATTGCCGTGCCATTTCCGTGACATTGCCGTGCCATTGCCGTGCCATTGCCGTGCCATTGCCGTGCCATTGCCGTGCCATTGCCGTGCCATTGCCGTGCCATTGCCGTGCCATTGCCGTGCCATTGCCGTGCCATTGCCGTGCCATTGCGATGCCATTGCCGTGCCATTGCCGTGCCATTACCTTGCCACTGCCGTGCCATTGCCGTGTCATTGCCGTGCCATTACTTTGCCACTGCCGTGCCATTGCCGTGCCATTGCCGTGCCATTGCCGTGCCATTGCCGTGCCATTGCCGTGCCATTGGCGTGCCATTGCCCTGCATTGCCTTGCCATTGCCGTGCCATTGCCGTGCCATTGCCGTGCCATTGCCGTGCCATTGCCGTGCCATTGCCGTGCCATTACCTTGCCATTGCCGTGCCATTGCTGTGCCATTGCCGTACCATTTCCGTGCCATTGCCGTGCCATTGCCGTGCCATTGCCCTGCCATTGCCGTGCCATTGCCGTGCCATTGCCGTGCCATTGCCGTGCCATTGCCGTGCCATTGCCATGCCATTACCTTGCCATTGCCATGCCATTGCCGTGCCATTGCCGTGCCATTGCCTTGCCATTGCCATGCCATTGTCATGCCATTGCGGTGCCATTGCCGTGCCATTGCCGTGCCATTACCTTGCCATTGCCGTGCCATTGCTGTGCCATTGCCGTACCATTTCCGTGCCATTTCCGTGACATTGCAGTGCCATTGCCGTGCCATTGCCGTGCCATTGCCGTGCCATTGCCGTGCCATTGCCGTGCCATTGCCGTGCCATTGCCGTGCCATTGCGATGCCATTGCCGTGCCATTGCCGTGCCATTACCTTGCCACTGCCGTGCCATTGCCGTGTCATTGCCGTGCCATTACTTTGCCACTGCCGTGCCATTGCCGTGCCATTGCCGTGCCATTGCCGTGCCATTGCCGTGCCATTGCCGTGCCATTGGCGTGCCATTGCCCTGCATTGCCTTGCCATTGCCGTGCCATTGCCGTGCCATTGCCGTGCCATTGCCGTGCCATTGCCGTGCCATTGCCGTGCCATTACCTTGCCATTGCCGTGCCATTGCTGTGCCATTGCCGTACCATTTCCGTGCCATTGCCGTGCCATTGCCGTGCCATTGCCCTGCCATTGCCGTGCCATTGCCGTGCCATTGCCGTGCCATTGCCGTGCCATTGCCGTGCCATTGCCATGCCATTACCTTGCCATTGCCATGCCATTGCCGTGCCATTGCCGTGCCATTGCCTTGCCATTGCCATGCCATTGTCATGCCATTGCGGTGCCATTGCCGTGCCATTGCCGTGCCATTACCTTGCCATTGCCGTGCCATTGCTGTGCCATTGCCGTACCATTTCCGTGCCATTTCCGTGACATTGCAGTGCCATTGCCGTGCCATTGCCGTGCCATTGCCGTGCCATTGCCGTGCCATTGCCGTGCCATTGCCGTGCCATTGCCGTGCCATTGCCGTGCCATTGCCGTGCCATTGCCGTGCCATTGCCGTGCCATTACCTTGCCATTGCCGTGCCATTGCTGTGCCATTGCCGTACCATTTCCGTGCCATTGCCGTGCCATTGCCGTGCCATTGCCCTGCCATTGCCGTGCCATTGCCGTTCCATTGCCGTGCCATTGCCGTGCCATTGCCATGCCATTACCTTGCCATTGCCATGCCATTGCCGTGCCATTACCGTGCCATTGCCGTGCCATTGCCGTGCCATTACCTTGTCATTGCCGTGCCATTGCCGTGCTATTGCCGTGCCATTACCTTGCCATTGCCGTGCCATTGCCGTGCCAATGCCGTGCCATTGCCGTGCCATTGCCGTGCCATTGCCGTGCCATTGCCGTGCCATTGCCGTGCCATTGCCGTGCCATTGCCTTGCCATTGCCGTGCCATTGTCCTGCCATTGAGGTGCCATTGCCGTGCCATTGCTGTGCCATTGCCGTGCCATTTCCGTGACATTGCCGTGCCATTGCCGTGCCATTGCCGTGCCATTGCCGTGCCATTGCCGTGCCATTGCCGTGCCATTGCCGTGCCATTGCCGTGCCATTGCCGTGCCATTGCCGTGCCATTGCGATGCCATTGCCGTGCCATTGCCGTGCCATTACCTTGCCACTGCCGTTACATTGCCGTGCCATTGCCTTGCTATTGCCGTGCCATTACCTTGCCATTGCCGTGCCATTGCCGTGCCATTGCCGTGCTATTGCCGTGCCACTGCCGTGCCATTGCCGTGCCATTGCCGTGCCATTGCGGTGCCATTGGCATGCCATTGCCCTGCCATTGCCTTGCCATTGCCGTGCCATTGCTGTGCCATTGCCGTGCCATTGCCGTGCCTTTGCCGTGCCATTGCGATGCCATTGCCGTGCCATTGCCGTGCCATTACATTGCCATTGCCGTTACATTGCCGTGCCATTGCCGTGCTATTGCCGTGCCATTACCTTGCCATTGCCGTGCCATTGCCGTGCCATTGCCGTGCTATTGCCGTGCCACTGCCGTGCCATTGCCGTGCCATTGCCGTGCCATTGCGGTGCCATTGGCGTGCCATTGCCCTGCCATTGCCTTGCCATTGCCGTGCCATTGCCGTGCCATTGCCGTGCCATTGCCGTGCCATTGCCGTGCCATTGCCGTGCCATTGCCGTGCCATTACCTTGCCATTGCCGTGCCATTGCCGTGCCATTGCCGTGCCATTGCCATGCCATTGCCGTGCCATTGCCGTGCCATTACCTTGCCATTGCCGTGCCATTGCTGTGCCATTGCCGTACCATTTCCGTGCCATTGTCTTGCCATTGAGGTGCCATTGCCGTGCCATTGCTGTGCCATTGCCGTGCCATTTCCGTGACATTGCAGTGCCATTGCCGTGCCATTGCCGTGCCATTGCCGTGCCATTGCCGTGCCATTGCCGTGCCATTGCCGTGCCATTGCCGTGCCATTGCCGTGCCATTGCCGTGCCATTGCCGTGCCATTGCCGTGCCATTAACTTGCCATTGCCGTGCCATTGCTGTGCCATTGCCGTACCATTTCCGTGCCATTGCCGTGCCATTGCCGTGCCATTGCCCTGCCATTGCCGTGCCATTGCCTTTCCATTGCCGTGCCATTGCCGTGCCATTGCCATGCCATTACCTTGCCATTGCCATGCCATTGCCGTGCCATTACCGTGCCATTGCCGTGCCATTGCCGTGCCATTACCTTGTCATTGCCGTGCCATTGCCGTGCTATTGCCGTGAAATTAACTTGCCATTGCCGTGCCATTGCCGTGCCAATGCCGTGCCATTGCCGTGCCATTGCCGTGCCATTGCCGTGCCATTGCCGTGCCATTGCCGTGCCATTGCCGTGCCATTGCCGTGCCATTGCCGTGCCATTGCCGTGCCATTGCCGTGCCATTGCCGTGCCATTGCGATGCCATTGCCGTGCCATTGCCGTGCCATTACCTTGCCACTGCCGTTACATTGCCGTGCCATTGCCGTGCTATTGCCGTGCCATTACCTTGCCATTGCCGTGCCATTGCCCTGCCATTGCCGTGCCATTGCCTTGCCATTGCCCTGCCATTGCCGTGCCATTGCCCTGCCATTGCCGTGCCATTGCCGTGCCATTGCCCTGCCATTGCCGTGCCATTGCCTTGCCATTGCCGTGCCATTGCCGTGCCATGGCCGTGCCATTGCCGTGCCATTGCCGTGCCATTGCCCTGCCATTGCCGTGCCATTGCCTTGCCATTGCCGTGCCATCGCCGTGCCATTGCCGTGCCATTGCCGTGCCATGGCCGTGCCATTGCCGTGCCATTGTCGTGCCATTGCCGTGCCATTACCTTGCCACTGCCGTGCCATTGCCTAGTCATTGCCGTGCCATTACCTTGCCACTGCCGTGCCATTGCCGTGCCATTGCCGTGCCAATGCCGTGCCATTGCCGTGCCATTGTCATGCCATTGCGGTGCCACTGCCGTGCCATTGCCGTGCCATTGCATTGCTATTACCTTGCCATTGCCGTGCCATTGCTGTGCCATTGCCGTACCATTTCCGTGCCATTGCCGTGCCATTGCCGTGCCAATGCCGTGCCATTGCCATGCTATTGTCATGCCATTGCGGTGCCATTGCCGTGCCATTGCCGTGCCATTGCCGTGCCATTACCTTGCCATTGCCGTGCCATTGCTGTGCCATTGCCGTACCATTTCCGTGCCATTGCCGTGCCATTGCCGTGCCATTGCCCTGCCATTGCCGTGCCATTGCCGTGCCATTGCCGTGCCATTGCCATGCCATTACCTTGCCATTGCCATGCCATTGCCGTGCCATTGCCGTGCCATTGCCGTGCCATTACCTTGTCATTGCCGTGCCATTGCCGTGCTATTGCCGTGCCATTACCTTGCCATTGCCGTGCCATTGCCGTGCCATTGCCGTGCCATTGCCGTGCCATTGCCGTGCCATTGCCGTGCCATTGCCGTGCCATTGCCCTGCCATTGCCTTGCCATTGCCGTGCCATTGTCCTGCCATTGAGGTGCCATTGCCGTGCCATTGCTGTGCCATTGCCGTGCCATTTCCGTGACATTGCCGTGCCATTGCCGTGCCATTGCCGTGCCATTGCCGTGCCATTGCCGTGCCATTGCCGTGCCATTGCCGTGCCATTGCCGTGCCATTGCGATGCCACTGCCGTGCCATTGCCGTGCCATTACCTTGCCACTGCCGTGCCATTGCCGTGTCATTGCCGTGCCATTACTTTGCCACTGCCGTGCCATTGCCGTGCCATTGCCGTGCCATTGCCGTGCCATTGCCGTGCCATTGCCGTGCCATTGGCGTGCCATTGCCCTGCCATTGCCTTGCCATTGCCGTGCCATTGCCGTGCCATTGCCGTGCCATTGCCGTGCCATTGCCTTGCCATTGCCATGCCATTGTCATGCCATTGCGGTGCCATTGCCGTGCCATTGCCGTGCCATTACCTTGCCATTGATGTGCCATTGCTGTGCCATTGCCGTACCATTTCCGTGCCATTGCCGTGCCATTGCCGTGCCATTGCCCTGCCATTGCCGTGCCATTGCCGTGCCATTGCCGTGCCATTGCCGTGCCATTGCCATGCCATTACCTTGCCATTGCCATGCCATTGCCGTGCCATTGCCGTGCCATTGCCGTGCCATTGCCGTGCCATTGCCGTGCCATTGCCTTGCCATTGCTGTGCCATTGCCGTACCATTTCCGTGCCATTTCCGTGACATTGCAGTGCCATTGCCGTGCCATTGCCGTGCCATTGCCGTGCCATTGCCGTGCCATTGCCGTGCCATTGCCGTGCCATTGCCGTGCCATTGCCGTGCCATTGCCGTGCCATTGCCGTGCCATTGCCGTGCCATTGCCGTGCCATTGCCGTGCCATTGCCGTGCCATTACCTTGCCATTGCCGTGCCATTGCTGTGCCATTGCCGTACCATTTCCGTGCCATTGCCGTGCCATTGCCGTGCCATTGCCCTGCCATTGCCGTGCCATTGCCGTTCCATTGCCGTGCCATTGCCGTGCCATTGCCATGCCATTACCTTGCCATTGCCATGCCATTGCCGTGCCATTACCGTGCCATTGCCGTGCCATTGCCGTGCCATTACCTTGTCATTGCCGTGCCATTGCCGTGCTATTGCCGTGCCATTACCTTGCCATTGCCGTGCCATTGCCGTGCCAATTCCGTGCCATTGCCGTGCCATTGCCGTGCCATTGCCGTGCCATTGCCGTGCCATTGCCGTGCCATTGCCTTGCCATTGCCGTGCCATTGTCCTGCCATTGAGGTGCCATTGCCGTGCTATTGCCGTGCCACTGCCGTGCCATTGCCGTGCCATTGCCGTGCCATTGCGGTGCCATTGGCATGCCATTGCCCTGCCATTGCCTTGCCATTGCCGTGCCATTGCCGTGCCATTGCCGTGCCATTGCCGTGCCATTGCCGTGCCATTGCGATGCCATTGCCGTGCCATTGCCGTGCCATTACCTTGCCACTGCCGTTACATTGCCGTGCCATTGCCGTGCTATTGCCGTGCCATTACCTTGCCATTGCCGTGCCATTGCCGTGCCATTGCCGTGCTATTGCCGTGCCACTGCCGTGCCATTGCCGTGCCATTGCCGTGCCATTGCGGTGCCATTGGCGTGCCATTGCCCTGCCATTGCCTTGCCATTGCCGTGCCATTGCCGTGCCATTGCCGTGCCATTGCCGTGCCACTGCCGTGCCATTGCCGTGCCATTGCCGTGCCATTACCTTGCCATTGCCGTGCCATTGCCGTGCCATTGCCGTGCCATTGCCGTGCCATTGCCGTGCCATTGCCGTGCCATTGCCGTGCCATTGCGGTGCCATTGGCGTGCCATTGCCCTGCCATTGCCTTGCCATTGCCGTGCCATTGCCGTGCCATTGCCGTGCCATTACCGTGCCATTGCCGTGCCATTGCCGTGCCATTACCTTGCCATTGCCGTGCCATTGCTGTGCCATTGCCGTACCATTTCCGTGCCATTGTCCTGCCATTGAGGTGCCATTGCCGTGCCATTGCTGTGCCATTGCCGTGCCATTTCCGTGACATTGCAGTGCCATTGCCGTGCCATTGCCGTGCCATTGCCGTGCCATTGCCGTGCCATTGCCGTGCCATTGCCGTGCCATTGCCGTGCCATTGCCGTGCCATTGCCGTGCCATTGCCGTGCCATTGCCGTTCCATTGCCGTGCCATTGCCGTGCCATTGCCATGCCATTACCTTGCCATTGCCATGCCATTGCCGTGCCATTACCGTGCCATTGCCGTGCCATTGCCGTGCCATTACCTTGTCATTGCCGTGCCATTGCCGTGCTATTGCCGTGCCATTACCTTGCCATTGCCGTGCCATTGCCGTGCCATTGCCGTGCCATTGCCGTGCCATTGCCGTGCCATTGCCGTGCCATTGCCGTGCCATTGCCGTGCCATTGCCTTGCCATTGCCGTGCCATTGTCCTGCCATTGAGGTGCCATTGCCGTGCCATTGCTGTGCCATTGCCGTGCCATTTCCGTGACATTGCCGTGCCATTGCCGTGCCATTGCCGTGCCATTGCCGTGCCATTGCCGTGCCATTGCCGTGCCATTGCCGTGCCATTGCCGTGCCATTGCCGTGCCATTGCGATGCCATTGCCGTGCCATTGCCGTGCCATTACCTTGCCACTGCCGTTACATTGCCGTGCCATTGCCGTGCTATTGCCGTGCCATTACCTTGCCATTGCCGTGCCATTGCCGTGCCATTGCCGTGCTATTGCCGTGCCACTGCCGTGCCATTGCCGTGCCATTGCCGTGCCATTGCGGTGCCATTGGCGTTCCATTGCCCTGCCATTGCCTTGCCATTGCCGTGCCATTGCCGTGCCATTGCCGTGCCATTGCCGTGCCATTACCTTGCCATTGCCGTGCCATTGCCGTGCCATTGCCGTGCCATTGCCGTGCCATTGCCGTGCCATTGCCGTGCCATTGCCGTGCCATTGCGGTGCCATTGGCGTGCCATTGCCCTGCCATTGCCTTGCCATTGCCGTGCCATTGCCGTGCCATTGCCGTGCCATTGCCGTGCCATTGCCGTGCCATTGCCGTGCCATTACCTTGCCATTGCCGTGCCATTGCCGTGCCATTGCCGTGCCATTGCCGTGCCATTGCCGTGCCATTGCCGTGCCATTGCCGTGCCATTGCGGTGCCATTGGCGTGCCATTGCCGTGCTATTGCCGTGCCATTACCTTGCCATTGCCGTGCCATTGCCGTGCCATTGCCGTGCTATTGCCGTGCCATTGCCGTGCCATTGCCGTGCCATTGCCGTGCCATTGCGGTGCCATTGGCGTGCCATTGCCCTGCCATTGCCTTGCCATTGCCGTGCCATTGCCGTGCCATTGCCGTGCCATTGCCGTGCCATTGCCGTGCCATTGCCGTGCCATTGCCGTGCCATTACCTTGCCATTGCCGTGCCATTGCCGTGCCATTGCCGTGCCATTGCCGTGCCATTGCCGTGCCATTGCCGTGCCATTGCCGTGCCATTGCCGTGCCATTGCCGTGCCATTGCTGTGCCATTGCCGTGCCATTTCCGTGACATTGCCGTGCCATTGCCGTGCCATTGCCGTGCCATTGCCGTGCCATTGCCGTGCCATTGCCGTGCCATTGCCGTGCCATTGCCGTGCCATTGCGATGCCACTGCCGTGCCATTGCCGTGCCATTACCTTGCCACTGCCGTGCCATTGCCGTGTCATTGCCGTGCCATTACTTTGCCACTGCCGTGCCATTGCCGTGCCATTGCCGTGCCATTGCCGTGCCATTGCCGTGCCATTGCCGTGCCATTGGCGTGCCATTGCCCTGCCATTGCCTTGCCATTGCCGTACCATTGCCGTGCCATTGCCGTGCCATTGCCGTGCCATTGCCTTGCCATTGCCATGCCATTGTCATGCCATTGCGGTGCCATTGCCGTGCCATTGCCGTGCCATTACCTTGCCATTGATGTGCCATTGCTGTGCCATTGCCGTACCATTTCCGTGCCATTGCCGTGCCATTGCCGTGCCATTGCCCTGCCATTGCCGTGCCATTGCCGTGCCATTGCCGTGCCATTGCCGTGCCATTGCCATGCCATTACCTTGCCATTGCCATGCCATTGCCGTGCCATTGCCGTGCCATTGCCGTGCCATTGCCGTGCCATTGCCGTGCCATTGCCTTGCCATTGCCGTGCCATTGTCCTGCCATTGAGGTGCCATTGCCGTGCCATTGCTGTGCCATTGCCGTGCCATTTCCGTGACATTTCCGTGCCATTGCCGTGCCATTGCCGTGCCATTGCCGTGCCATTGCCGTGCCATTGCCGTGCCATTGCCGTGCCATTGCCGTGCCATTGCCGTGCCATTGCCGTGCCATT
This sequence comes from Agriotes lineatus, assembly GCA_940337035.1. NCBI lineage: Eukaryota > Metazoa > Arthropoda > Insecta > Coleoptera > Elateridae > Agriotes > Agriotes lineatus. Next base: position 196,387 of record CALNHX010000693.1, on the reverse strand, counting down.
GCCGTGCCATTGCCGTGCCATTGCCGTGCCATTGCCGTGCCATTGCCGTGCCATTGCGATGCCATTGCCGTGCCATTGCCGTGCCATTACCTTGCCACTGCCGTGGCATTGCCGTGTCATTGCCGTGCCATTACTTTGCCACTGCCGTGCCATTGCCGTGCCATTGCCGTGCCATTGCCGTGCCATTGCCGTGCCATTGCCGTGCCATTGGCGTGCCATTGCCCTGCCATTGCCTTGCCATTGCCGTGCCATTGCCGTACCATTTCCGTGCCATTGCCGTGCCATTGCCGTGCCATTGCCCTGCCATTGCCGTGCCATTGCCGTGCCATTGCCGTGCCATTGCCGTGCCATTGCCATGCCATTACCTTGCCATTGCCATGCCATTGCCGTGCCATTGCCGTGCCATTGCCGTGCCATTGCCTTGCCATTGCCATGCCATTGTCATGCCATTGCGGTGCCATTGCCGTGCCATTGCCGTGCCATTACCTTGCCATTGCCGTGCCATTGCTGTGCCATTGCCGTACCATTTCCGTGCCATTTCCGTGACATTGCAGTGCCATTGCCGTGCCATTGCCGTGCCATTTCCGTGCCATTGCCGTGCCATTGCCGTGCCATTGCCGTGCCATTGCCGTGCCATTGCCGTGCCATTGCCGTGCCATTGCCGTGCCATTGCCGTGCCATTGCCGTGCCATTGCCGTGCCATTGCCGTGCCATTGCCGTGCCATTGCGGTGCCATTGGCGTGCCATTGCCCTGCCATTGCCTTGCCATTGCCGTGCCATTGCCGTGCCATTGCCGTGCCATTACCGTGCCATTGCCGTGCCATTGCCGTGCCATTACCTTGCCATTGCCGTGCCATTGCTGTGCCATTGCCGTACCATTTCCGTGCCATTGTCCTGCCATTGAGGTGCCATTGCCGTGCCATTGCTGTGCCATTGCCGTGCCATTTCCGTGACATTGCAGTGCCATTGCCGTGCCATTGCCGTGCCATTGCCGTGCCATTGCCGTGCCATTGCCGTGCCATTGCCGTGCCATTGCCGTGCCATTGCCGTGCCATTGCCGTGCCATTGCCGTGCCATTGCCGTGCCATTACCTTGCCATTGCCGTGCCATTGCTGTGCCATTGCCGTACCATTTCCGTGCCATTGCCGTGCCATTGCCGTGCCATTGCCCTGCCATTGCCGTGCCATTGCCGTTCCATTGCCGTGCCATTGCCGTGCCATTGCCATGCCATTACCTTGCCATTGCCATGCCATTGCCGTGCCATTACCGTGCCATTGCCGTGCCATTGCCGTGCCATTACCTTGTCATTGCCGTGCCATTGCCGTGCTATTGCCGTGCCATTACCTTGCCATTGCCGTGCCATTGCCGTGCCAATGCCGTGCCATTGCCGTGCCATTGCCGTGCCATTGCCGTGCCATTGCCGTGCCATTGCCGTGCCATTGCCGTGCCATTGCCGTGCCATTGCCTTGCCATTGCCGTGCTATTGTCCTGCCATTGAAGTGCCATTGCCGTGCCATTGCTGTGCCATTGCCGTGCCATTTCCGTGACATTGCCGTGCCATTGCCGTGCCATTTCCGTGACATTGCCGTGCCATTGCCGTGCCATTGCCGTGCCATTGCCGTGCCATTGCCGTGCCATTGCCGTGCCATTGCCGTGCCATTACCTTGCCATTGCCGTGCCATTGCTGTGCCATTGCCGTACCATTTCCGTGCCATTGCCGTGCCATTACCTTGCCATTGCCGTGCCATTGCCGTGCCATTGCCGTGCCATTGCCGTGCCATTGCCGTGCCATTGCCGTGCCATTGCCGTGCCATTGCGGTGCCATTGGCGTGCCATTGCCCTGCCATTGCCTTGCCATTGCCGTGCCATTGCCGTGCCATTGCCGTGCCATTGCCGTGCCATTGCCGTGCCATTGCCGTGCCATTACCTTGCCATTGCCGTGCCATTGCCGTGCCATTGCCGTGCCATTGCCGTGCCATTGCCGTGCCATTGCCGTGCCATTGCGGTGCCATTGGCGTGCCATTGCCGTGCTATTGCCGTGCCATTACCTTGCCATTGCCGTGCCATTGCCGTGCCATTGCCGTGCTATTGCCGTGCCAATGCCGTGCCATTGCCGTGCCATTGCCGTGCCATTGCCGTGCCATTGCCGTGCCATTGCCGTGCCATTGCCGTGCCATTGCCGTGCCATTGCCTTGCCATTGCCGTGCTATTGTCCTGCCATTGAAGTGCCATTGCCGTGCCATTGCTGTGCCATTGTCCTGCCATTGAAGTGCCATTGCCGTGCCATTGCCGTGCCATTTCCGTGACATTGCCGTGCCATTGCCGTGCCATTGCCGTGCCATTGCCGTGCCATTGCCGTGCCATTACCTTGCCATTGCCGTGCCATTGCTGTGCCATTGCCGTACCATTTCCGTGCCATTGCCGTGCCATTACCTTGCCATTGCCGTGCCATTGCCGTGCCATTGCCGTGCCATTGCCGTGCCATTGCCGTGCCATTGCCGTGCCATTGCCGTGCCATTGCGGTGCCATTGGCGTGCCATTGCCCTGCCATTGCCTTGCCATTGCCGTGCCATTGCCGTGCCATTGCCGTGCCATTGCCGTGCCATTGCCGTGCCATTGCCGTGCCATTACCTTGCCATTGCCGTGCCATTGCCGTGCCATTGCCGTGCCATTGCCGTGCCATTGCCGTGCCATTGCCGTGCCATTGCCGTGCCATTGCCGTGCCATTGCGGTGCCATTGGCGTGCCATTGCCGTGCTATTGCCGTGCCATTACCTTGCCATTGCCGTGCCATTGCCGTGCCATTGCCGTGCTATTGCCGTGCCATTGCCGTGCCATTGCCGTGCCATTGCCGTGCCATTGCGGTGCCATTGGCGTGCCATTGCCCTGCCATTGCCTTGCCATTGCCGTGCCATTGCCGTGCCATTGCCGTGCCATTGCCGTGCCATTGCCGTGCCATTGCCGTGCCATTGCCGTGCCATTACCTTGCCATTGCCGTGCCATTGCCGTGCCATTGCCGTGCCATTGCCGTGCCATTGCCGTGCCATTGCCGTGCCATTGCCGTGCCATTGCCGTGCCATTGCCGTGCCATTGCTGTGCCATTGCCGTGCCATTTCCGTGACATTGCCGTGCCATTGCCGTGCCATTGCCGTGCCATTGCCGTGCCATTGCCGTGCCATTGCCGTGCCATTGCCGTGCCATTGCCGTGCCATTGCGATGCCACTGCCGTGCCATTGCCGTGCCATTACCTTGCCACTGCCGTGCCATTGCCGTGTCATTGCCGTGCCATTACTTTGCCACTGCCGTGCCATTGCCGTGCCATTGCCGTGCCATTGCCGTGCCATTGCCGTGCCATTGCCGTGCCATTGGCGTGCCATTGCCCTGCCATTGCCTTGCCATTGCCGTACCATTGCCGTGCCATTGCCGTGCCATTGCCGTGCCATTGCCTTGCCATTGCCATGCCATTGTCATGCCATTGCGGTGCCATTGCCGTGCCATTGCCGTGCCATTACCTTGCCATTGATGTGCCATTGCTGTGCCATTGCCGTACCATTTCCGTGCCATTGCCGTGCCATTGCCGTGCCATTGCCCTGCCATTGCCGTGCCATTGCCGTGCCATTGCCGTGCCATTGCCGTGCCATTGCCATGCCATTACCTTGCCATTGCCATGCCATTGCCGTGCCATTGCCGTGCCATTGCCGTGCCATTGCCGTGCCATTGCCGTGCCATTGCCTTGCCATTGCCGTGCCATTGTCCTGCCATTGAGGTGCCATTGCCGTGCCATTGCTGTGCCATTGCCGTGCCATTTCCGTGACATTTCCGTGCCATTGCCGTGCCATTGCCGTGCCATTGCCGTGCCATTGCCGTGCCATTGCCGTGCCATTGCCGTGCCATTGCCGTGCCATTGCCGTGCCATTGCCGTGCCATTGCCGTGCCATTGCCGTGCCATTGCCGTGCCATTGCCGTGCCATTGCGATGCCATTGCCGTGCCATTGCCGTGCCATTACCTTGCCACTGCCGTGGCATTGCCGTGTCATTGCCGTGCCATTACTTTGCCACTGCCGTGCCATTGCCGTGCCATTGCCGTGCCATTGCCGTGCCATTGCCGTGCCATTGCCGTGCCATTGGCGTGCCATTGCCCTGCCATTGCCTTGCCATTGCCGTGCCATTGCCGTACCATTTCCGTGCCATTGCCGTGCCATTGCCGTGCCATTGCCCTGCCATTGCCGTGCCATTGCCGTGCCATTGCCGTGCCATTGCCGTGCCATTGCCATGCCATTACCTTGCCATTGCCATGCCATTGCCGTGCCATTGCCGTGCCATTGCCGTGCCATTGCCTTGCCATTGCCATGCCATTGTCATGCCATTGCGGTGCCATTGCCGTGCCATTGCCGTGCCATTACCTTGCCATTGCCGTGCCATTGCTGTGCCATTGCCGTACCATTTCCGTGCCATTTCCGTGACATTGCAGTGCCATTGCCGTGCCATTGCCGTGCCATTTCCGTGCCATTGCCGTGCCATTGCCGTGCCATTGCCGTGCCATTGCCGTGCCATTGCCGTGCCATTGCCGTGCCATTGCCGTGCCATTGCCGTGCCATTGCCGTGCCATTGCCGTGCCATTGCCGTGCCATTGCCGTGCCATTGCGGTGCCATTGGCGTGCCATTGCCCTGCCATTGCCTTGCCATTGCCGTGCCATTGCCGTGCCATTGCCGTGCCATTACCGTGCCATTGCCGTGCCATTGCCGTGCCATTACCTTGCCATTGCCGTGCCATTGCTGTGCCATTGCCGTACCATTTCCGTGCCATTGTCCTGCCATTGAGGTGCCATTGCCGTGCCATTGCTGTGCCATTGCCGTGCCATTTCCGTGACATTGCAGTGCCATTGCCGTGCCATTGCCGTGCCATTGCCGTGCCATTGCCGTGCCATTGCCGTGCCATTGCCGTGCCATTGCCGTGCCATTGCCGTGCCATTGCCGTGCCATTGCCGTGCCATTGCCGTGCCATTGCCGTGCCATTACCTTGCCATTGCCGTGCCATTGCTGTGCCATTGCCGTACCATTTCCGTGCCATTGCCGTGCCATTGCCGTGCCATTGCCCTGCCATTGCCGTGCCATTGCCGTTCCATTGCCGTGCCATTGCCGTGCCATTGCCATGCCATTACCTTGCCATTGCCATGCCATTGCCGTGCCATTACCGTGCCATTGCCGTGCCATTGCCGTGCCATTACCTTGTCATTGCCGTGCCATTGCCGTGCTATTGCCGTGCCATTACCTTGCCATTGCCGTGCCATTGCCGTGCCAATGCCGTGCCATTGCCGTGCCATTGCCGTGCCATTGCCGTGCCATTGCCGTGCCATTGCCGTGCCATTGCCGTGCCATTGCCGTGCCATTGCCTTGCCATTGCCGTGCTATTGTCCTGCCATTGAAGTGCCATTGCCGTGCCATTGCTGTGCCATTGCCGTGCCATTTCCGTGACATTGCCGTGCCATTGCCGTGCCATTGCCGTGCCATTGCCGTGCCATTGCCGTGCCATTGCCGTGCCATTGCCGTGCCATTGCCGTGCCATTGCCGTGCCATTGCGATGCCATTGCCGTGCCATTGCCGTGCCATTACCTTGCCACTGCCGTTACATTGCCGTGCCATTGCCGTGCTATTGCCGTGCCATTACCTTGCCATTGCCGTGCCATTGCCGTGCCATTGCCGTGCTATTGCCGTGCCACTGCCGTGCCATTGCCGTGCCATTGCCGTGCCATTGCGGTGCCATTGGCGTGCCATTGCCCTGCCATTGCCTTGCCATTGCCGTGCCATTGCCGTGCCATTGCCGTGCCATTGCCGTGCCATTACCTTGCCATTGCCGTGCCATTGCCGTGCCATTGCCGTGCCATTGCCGTGCCATTGCCGTGCCATTGCCGTGCCATTGCCGTGCCATTGCGGTGCCATTGGCGTGCCATTGCCCTGCCATTGCCTTGCCATTGCCGTGCCATTGCCGTGCCATTGCCGTGCCATTGCCGTGCCATTGCCGTGCCATTGCCGTGCCATTGCCGTGCCATTACCTTGCCATTGCCGTGCCATTGCCGTGCCATTGCCGTGCCATTGCCGTGCCATTGCCGTGCCATTGCCGTGCCATTGCCGTGCCATTGCCGTGCCATTGCGGTGCCATTGGCGTGCCATTGCCGTGCTATTGCCGTGCCATTACCTTGCCATTGCCGTGCCATTGCCGTGCCATTGCCGTGCTATTGCCGTGCCATTGCCGTGCCATTGCCGTGCCATTGCCGTGCCATTGCGGTGCCATTGGCGTGCCATTGCCCTGCCATTGCCTTGCCATTGCCGTGCCATTGCCGTGCCATTGCCGTGCCATTGCCGTGCCATTGCCGTGCCATTGCCGTGCCATTGCCGTGCCATTACCTTGCCATTGCCGTGCCATTGCCGTGCCATTGCCGTGCCATTGCCGTGCCATTGCCGTGCCATTGCCGTGCCATTGCCGTGCCATTGCGGTGCCATTGGCGTGCCATTGCCCTGCCATTGCCTTGCCATTGCCGTGCCATTGCCGTGCCATTGCCGTGCCATTGCCGTGCCATTGCCGTGCCATTGCCGTGCCATTACCTTGCCATTGCCGTGCCATTGCTGTGCCATTGCCGTACCATTTCCGTGCCATTGTCCTGCAATTGAGGTGCCATTGCCGTGCCATTGCCGTGCCATTGCCGTGCCATTGCCGTGCCATTGCCGTGCCATTGCCGTGCCATTGCCGTGCCATTGCCGTGCCATTGCCGTGCCATTGCCGTGCCATTACCTTGCCATTGCCGTGCCATTGCTGTGCCATTGCCGTACCATTTCCGTGCCATTGCCGTGCCATTGCCGTGCCATTGCCCTGCCATTGCCGTGCCATTGCCGTTCCATTGCCGTGCCATTGCCGTGCCATTGCCATGCCATTACCTTGCCATTGCCATGCCATTGCCGTGCCATTACCGTGCCATTGCCGTGCCATTGCCGTGCCATTACCTTGTCATTGCCGTGCCATTGCCGTGCTATTGCCGTGCCATTACCTTGCCATTGCCGTGCCATTGCCGTGCCAATGCCGTGCCATTGCCGTGCCATTGCCGTGCCATTGCCGTGCCATTGCCGTGCCATTGCCGTGCCATTGCCGTGCCATTGCCTTGCCATTGCCGTGCCATTGTCCTGCCATTGAGGTGCCATTGCCGTGCCATTGCGATGCCATTGCCGTGCCATTGCCGTGCCATTACCTTGCCACTGCCGTGCCATTGCCGTGTCATTGCCGTGCCATTACTTTGCCACTGCCGTGCCATTGCCGTGCCATTGCCGTGCCATTGCCGTGCCATTGCCGTGCCATTGGCGTGCCATTGCCCTGCATTGCCTTGCCATTGCCGTGCCATTGCCGTGCCATTGCCGTGCCATTGCCGTGCCATTGCCGTGCCATTGCCGTGCCATTACCTTGCCATTGCCGTGCCATTGCTGTGCCATTGCCGTACCATTTCCGTGCCATTGCCGTGCCATTGCCGTGCCATTGCCCTGCCATTGCCGTGCCATTGCCGTGCCATTGCCGTGCCATTGCCGTGCCATTGCCGTGCCATTGCCATGCCATTACCTTGCCATTGCCATGCCATTGCCGTGCCATTGCCGTGCCATTGCCTTGCCATTGCCATGCCATTGTCATGCCATTGCGGTGCCATTGCCGTGCCATTGCCGTGCCATTACCTTACCATTGCCGTGCCATTGCTGTGCCATTGCCGTACCATTTCCGTGCCATTTCCGTGACATTGCAGTGCCATTGCCGTGCCATTGCCGTGCCATTGCCGTGCCATTGCCGTGCCATTGCCGTGCCATTGCCGTGCCATTGCCGTGCCATTGCCGTGCCATTGCCGTGCCATTGCCGTGCCATTGCCGTGCCATTACCTTGCCATTGCCGTGCCATTGCTGTGCCATTGCCGTACCATTTCCGTGCCATTGCCGTGCCATTGCCGTGCCATTGCCCTGCCATTGCCGTGCCATTGCCGTTCCATTGCCGTGCCATTGCCGTGCCATTGCCATGCCATTACCTTGCCATTGCCATGCCATTGCCGTGCCATTACCGTGCCATTGCCGTGCCATTGCCGTGCCATTACCTTGTCATTGCCGTGCCATTGCCGTGCTATTGCCGTGCCATTACCTTGCCATTGCCGTGCCATTGCCGTGCCAATGCCGTGCCATTGCCGTGCCATTGCCGTGCCATTGCCGTGCCATTGCCGTGCCATTGCCGTGCCATTGCCGTGCCATTGCCTTGCCATTGCCGTGCCATTGTCCTGCCATTGAGGTGCCATTGCCGTGCCATTGCTGTGCCATTGCCGTGCCATTTCCGTGACATTGCCGTGCCATTGCCGTGCCATTGCCGTGCCATTGCCGTGCCATTGCCGTGCCATTGCCGTGCCATTGCCGTGCCATTGCCGTGCCATTGCCGTGCCATTGCCGTGCCATTGCGATGCCATTGCCGTGCCATTGCCGTGCCATTACCTTGCCACTGCCGTTACATTGCCGTGCCATTGCCTTGCTATTGCCGTGCCATTACCTTGCCATTGCCGTGCCATTGCCGTGCCATTGCCGTGCTATTGCCGTGCCACTGCCGTGCCATTGCCGTGCCATTGCCGTGCCATTGCGGTGCCATTGGCATGCCATTGCCCTGCCATTGCCTTGCCATTGCCGTGCCATTGCTGTGCCATTGCCGTGCCATTGCCGTGCCTTTGCCGTGCCATTGCGATGCCATTGCCGTGCCATTGCCGTGCCATTACATTGCCATTGCCGTTACATTGCCGTGCCATTGCCGTGCTATTGCCGTGCCATTACCTTGCCATTGCCGTGCCATTGCCGTGCCATTGCCGTGCTATTGCCGTGCCACTGCCGTGCCATTGCCGTGCCATTGCCGTGCCATTGCGGTGCCATTGGCGTGCCATTGCCCTGCCATTGCCTTGCCATTGCCGTGCCATTGCCGTGCCATTGCCGTGCCATTGCCGTGCCATTGCCGTGCCATTGCCGTGCCATTGCCGTGCCATTACCTTGCCATTGCCGTGCCATTGCCGTGCCATTGCCGTGCCATTGCCATGCCATTGCCGTGCCATTGCCGTGCCATTACCTTGCCATTGCCGTGCCATTGCTGTGCCATTGCCGTACCATTTCCGTGCCATTGTCTTGCCATTGAGGTGCCATTGCCGTGCCATTGCTGTGCCATTGCCGTGCCATTTCCGTGACATTGCAGTGCCATTGCCGTGCCATTGCCGTGCCATTGCCGTGCCATTGCCGTGCCATTGCCGTGCCATTGCCGTGCCATTGCCGTGCCATTGCCGTGCCATTGCCGTGCCATTGCCGTGCCATTAACTTGCCATTGCCGTGCCATTGCTGTGCCATTGCCGTACCATTTCCGTGCCATTGCCGTGCCATTGCCGTGCCATTGCCCTGCCATTGCCGTGCCATTGCCTTTCCATTGCCGTGCCATTGCCGTGCCATTGCCATGCCATTACCTTGCCATTGCCATGCCATTGCCGTGCCATTACCGTGCCATTGCCGTGCCATTGCCGTGCCATTACCTTGTCATTGCCGTGCCATTGCCGTGCTATTGCCGTGAAATTAACTTGCCATTGCCGTGCCATTGCCGTGCCAATGCCGTGCCATTGCCGTGCCATTGCCGTGCCATTGCCGTGCCATTGCCGTGCCATTGCCGTGCCATTGCCGTGCCATTGCCGTGCCATTGCCGTGCCATTGCCGTGCCATTGCCGTGCCATTGCCGTGCCATTGCGATGCCATTGCCGTGCCATTGCCGTGCCATTACCTTGCCACTGCCGTTACATTGCCGTGCCATTGCCGTGCTATTGCCGTGCCATTACCTTGCCATTGCCGTGCCATTGCCCTGCCATTGCCGTGCCATTGCCTTGCCATTGCCCTGCCATTGCCGTGCCATTGCCCTGCCATTGCCGTGCCATTGCCGTGCCATTGCCCTGCCATTGCCGTGCCATTGCCTTGCCATTGCCGTGCCATTGCCGTGCCATGGCCGTGCCATTGCCGTGCCATTGCCGTGCCATTGCCCTGCCATTGCCGTGCCATTGCCTTGCCATTGCCGTGCCATCGCCGTGCCATTGCCGTGCCATTGCCGTGCCATGGCCGTGCCATTGCCGTGCCATTGTCGTGCCATTGCCGTGCCATTACCTTGCCACTGCCGTGCCATTGCCTAGTCATTGCCGTGCCATTACCTTGCCACTGCCGTGCCATTGCCGTGCCATTGCCGTGCCAATGCCGTGCCATTGCCGTGCCATTGTCATGCCATTGCGGTGCCACTGCCGTGCCATTGCCGTGCCATTGCATTGCCATTACCTTGCCATTGCCGTGCCATTGCTGTGCCATTGCCGTACCATTTCCGTGCCATTGCCGTGCCATTGCCGTGCCAATGCCGTGCCATTGCCATGCTATTGTCATGCCATTGCGGTGCCATTGCCGTGCCATTGCCGTGCCATTGCCGTGCCATTACCTTGCCATTGCCGTGCCATTGCTGTGCCATTGCCGTACCATTTCCGTGCCATTGCCGTGCCATTGCCGTGCCATTGCCCTGCCATTGCCGTGCCATTGCCGTGCCATTGCCGTGCCATTGCCATGCCATTACCTTGCCATTGCCATGCCATTGCCGTGCCATTGCCGTGCCATTGCCGTGCCATTACCTTGTCATTGCCGTGCCATTGCCGTGCTATTGCCGTGCCATTACCTTGCCATTGCCGTGCCATTGCCGTGCCATTGCCGTGCCATTGCCGTGCCATTGCCGTGCCATTGCCGTGCCATTGCCGTGCCATTGCCCTGCCATTGCCTTGCCATTGCCGTGCCATTGTCCTGCCATTGAGGTGCCATTGCCGTGCCATTGCTGTGCCATTGCCGTGCCATTTCCGTGACATTGCCGTGCCATTGCCGTGCCATTGCCGTGCCATTGCCGTGCCATTGCCGTGCCATTGCCGTGCCATTGCCGTGCCATTGCCGTGCCATTGCGATGCCACTGCCGTGCCATTGCCGTGCCATTACCTTGCCACTGCCGTGCCATTGCCGTGTCATTGCCGTGCCATTACTTTGCCACTGCCGTGCCATTGCCGTGCCATTGCCGTGCCATTGCCGTGCCATTGCCGTGCCATTGCCGTGCCATTGGCGTGCCATTGCCCTGCCATTGCCTTGCCATTGCCGTGCCATTGCCGTGCCATTGCCGTGCCATTGCCGTGCCATTGCCTTGCCATTGCCATGCCATTGTCATGCCATTGCGGTGCCATTGCCGTGCCATTGCCGTGCCATTACCTTGCCATTGATGTGCCATTGCTGTGCCATTGCCGTACCATTTCCGTGCCATTGCCGTGCCATTGCCGTGCCATTGCCCTGCCATTGCCGTGCCATTGCCGTGCCATTGCCGTGCCATTGCCGTGCCATTGCCATGCCATTACCTTGCCATTGCCATGCCATTGCCGTGCCATTGCCGTGCCATTGCCGTGCCATTGCCGTGCCATTGCCGTGCCATTGCCTTGCCATTGCTGTGCCATTGCCGTACCATTTCCGTGCCATTTCCGTGACATTGCAGTGCCATTGCCGTGCCATTGCCGTGCCATTGCCGTGCCATTGCCGTGCCATTGCCGTGCCATTGCCGTGCCATTGCCGTGCCATTGCCGTGCCATTGCCGTGCCATTGCCGTGCCATTGCCGTGCCATTGCCGTGCCATTGCCGTGCCATTGCCGTGCCATTACCTTGCCATTGCCGTGCCATTGCTGTGCCATTGCCGTACCATTTCCGTGCCATTGCCGTGCCATTGCCGTGCCATTGCCCTGCCATTGCCGTGCCATTGCCGTTCCATTGCCGTGCCATTGCCGTGCCATTGCCATGCCATTACCTTGCCATTGCCATGCCATTGCCGTGCCATTACCGTGCCATTGCCGTGCCATTGCCGTGCCATTACCTTGTCATTGCCGTGCCATTGCCGTGCTATTGCCGTGCCATTACCTTGCCATTGCCGTGCCATTGCCGTGCCAATTCCGTGCCATTGCCGTGCCATTGCCGTGCCATTGCCGTGCCATTGCCGTGCCATTGCCGTGCCATTGCCTTGCCATTGCCGTGCCATTGTCCTGCCATTGAGGTGCCATTGCCGTGCTATTGCCGTGCCACTGCCGTGCCATTGCCGTGCCATTGCCGTGCCATTGCGGTGCCATTGGCATGCCATTGCCCTGCCATTGCCTTGCCATTGCCGTGCCATTGCCGTGCCATTGCCGTGCCATTGCCGTGCCATTGCCGTGCCATTGCGATGCCATTGCCGTGCCATTGCCGTGCCATTACCTTGCCACTGCCGTTACATTGCCGTGCCATTGCCGTGCTATTGCCGTGCCATTACCTTGCCATTGCCGTGCCATTGCCGTGCCATTGCCGTGCTATTGCCGTGCCACTGCCGTGCCATTGCCGTGCCATTGCCGTGCCATTGCGGTGCCATTGGCGTGCCATTGCCCTGCCATTGCCTTGCCATTGCCGTGCCATTGCCGTGCCATTGCCGTGCCATTGCCGTGCCACTGCCGTGCCATTGCCGTGCCATTGCCGTGCCATTACCTTGCCATTGCCGTGCCATTGCCGTGCCATTGCCGTGCCATTGCCGTGCCATTGCCGTGCCATTGCCGTGCCATTGCCGTGCCATTGCGGTGCCATTGGCGTGCCATTGCCCTGCCATTGCCTTGCCATTGCCGTGCCATTGCCGTGCCATTGCCGTGCCATTACCGTGCCATTGCCGTGCCATTGCCGTGCCATTACCTTGCCATTGCCGTGCCATTGCTGTGCCATTGCCGTACCATTTCCGTGCCATTGTCCTGCCATTGAGGTGCCATTGCCGTGCCATTGCTGTGCCATTGCCGTGCCATTTCCGTGACATTGCAGTGCCATTGCCGTGCCATTGCCGTGCCATTGCCGTGCCATTGCCGTGCCATTGCCGTGCCATTGCCGTGCCATTGCCGTGCCATTGCCGTGCCATTGCCGTGCCATTGCCGTGCCATTGCCGTTCCATTGCCGTGCCATTGCCGTGCCATTGCCATGCCATTACCTTGCCATTGCCATGCCATTGCCGTGCCATTACCGTGCCATTGCCGTGCCATTGCCGTGCCATTACCTTGTCATTGCCGTGCCATTGCCGTGCTATTGCCGTGCCATTACCTTGCCATTGCCGTGCCATTGCCGTGCCATTGCCGTGCCATTGCCGTGCCATTGCCGTGCCATTGCCGTGCCATTGCCGTGCCATTGCCGTGCCATTGCCTTGCCATTGCCGTGCCATTGTCCTGCCATTGAGGTGCCATTGCCGTGCCATTGCTGTGCCATTGCCGTGCCATTTCCGTGACATTGCCGTGCCATTGCCGTGCCATTGCCGTGCCATTGCCGTGCCATTGCCGTGCCATTGCCGTGCCATTGCCGTGCCATTGCCGTGCCATTGCCGTGCCATTGCGATGCCATTGCCGTGCCATTGCCGTGCCATTACCTTGCCACTGCCGTTACATTGCCGTGCCATTGCCGTGCTATTGCCGTGCCATTACCTTGCCATTGCCGTGCCATTGCCGTGCCATTGCCGTGCTATTGCCGTGCCACTGCCGTGCCATTGCCGTGCCATTGCCGTGCCATTGCGGTGCCATTGGCGTTCCATTGCCCTGCCATTGCCTTGCCATTGCCGTGCCATTGCCGTGCCATTGCCGTGCCATTGCCGTGCCATTACCTTGCCATTGCCGTGCCATTGCCGTGCCATTGCCGTGCCATTGCCGTGCCATTGCCGTGCCATTGCCGTGCCATTGCCGTGCCATTGCGGTGCCATTGGCGTGCCATTGCCCTGCCATTGCCTTGCCATTGCCGTGCCATTGCCGTGCCATTGCCGTGCCATTGCCGTGCCATTGCCGTGCCATTGCCGTGCCATTACCTTGCCATTGCCGTGCCATTGCCGTGCCATTGCCGTGCCATTGCCGTGCCATTGCCGTGCCATTGCCGTGCCATTGCCGTGCCATTGCGGTGCCATTGGCGTGCCATTGCCGTGCTATTGCCGTGCCATTACCTTGCCATTGCCGTGCCATTGCCGTGCCATTGCCGTGCTATTGCCGTGCCATTGCCGTGCCATTGCCGTGCCATTGCCGTGCCATTGCGGTGCCATTGGCGTGCCATTGCCCTGCCATTGCCTTGCCATTGCCGTGCCATTGCCGTGCCATTGCCGTGCCATTGCCGTGCCATTGCCGTGCCATTGCCGTGCCATTGCCGTGCCATTACCTTGCCATTGCCGTGCCATTGCCGTGCCATTGCCGTGCCATTGCCGTGCCATTGCCGTGCCATTGCCGTGCCATTGCCGTGCCATTGCCGTGCCATTGCCGTGCCATTGCTGTGCCATTGCCGTGCCATTTCCGTGACATTGCCGTGCCATTGCCGTGCCATTGCCGTGCCATTGCCGTGCCATTGCCGTGCCATTGCCGTGCCATTGCCGTGCCATTGCCGTGCCATTGCGATGCCACTGCCGTGCCATTGCCGTGCCATTACCTTGCCACTGCCGTGCCATTGCCGTGTCATTGCCGTGCCATTACTTTGCCACTGCCGTGCCATTGCCGTGCCATTGCCGTGCCATTGCCGTGCCATTGCCGTGCCATTGCCGTGCCATTGGCGTGCCATTGCCCTGCCATTGCCTTGCCATTGCCGTACCATTGCCGTGCCATTGCCGTGCCATTGCCGTGCCATTGCCTTGCCATTGCCATGCCATTGTCATGCCATTGCGGTGCCATTGCCGTGCCATTGCCGTGCCATTACCTTGCCATTGATGTGCCATTGCTGTGCCATTGCCGTACCATTTCCGTGCCATTGCCGTGCCATTGCCGTGCCATTGCCCTGCCATTGCCGTGCCATTGCCGTGCCATTGCCGTGCCATTGCCGTGCCATTGCCATGCCATTACCTTGCCATTGCCATGCCATTGCCGTGCCATTGCCGTGCCATTGCCGTGCCATTGCCGTGCCATTGCCGTGCCATTGCCTTGCCATTGCCGTGCCATTGTCCTGCCATTGAGGTGCCATTGCCGTGCCATTGCTGTGCCATTGCCGTGCCATTTCCGTGACATTTCCGTGCCATTGCCGTGCCATTGCCGTGCCATTGCCGTGCCATTGCCGTGCCATTGCCGTGCCATTGCCGTGCCATTGCCGTGCCATTGCCGTGCCATTGCCGTGCCATTGCCGTGCCATTGCCGTGCCATTGCCGTGCCATTGCCGTGCCATTGCGATGCCATTGCCGTGCCATTGCCGTGCCATTACCTTGCCACTGCCGTGGCATTGCCGTGTCATTGCCGTGCCATTACTTTGCCACTGCCGTGCCATTGCCGTGCCATTGCCGTGCCATTGCCGTGCCATTGCCGTGCCATTGCCGTGCCATTGGCGTGCCATTGCCCTGCCATTGCCTTGCCATTGCCGTGCCATTGCCGTACCATTTCCGTGCCATTGCCGTGCCATTGCCGTGCCATTGCCCTGCCATTGCCGTGCCATTGCCGTGCCATTGCCGTGCCATTGCCGTGCCATTGCCATGCCATTACCTTGCCATTGCCATGCCATTGCCGTGCCATTGCCGTGCCATTGCCGTGCCATTGCCTTGCCATTGCCATGCCATTGTCATGCCATTGCGGTGCCATTGCCGTGCCATTGCCGTGCCATTACCTTGCCATTGCCGTGCCATTGCTGTGCCATTGCCGTACCATTTCCGTGCCATTTCCGTGACATTGCAGTGCCATTGCCGTGCCATTGCCGTGCCATTTCCGTGCCATTGCCGTGCCATTGCCGTGCCATTGCCGTGCCATTGCCGTGCCATTGCCGTGCCATTGCCGTGCCATTGCCGTGCCATTGCCGTGCCATTGCCGTGCCATTGCCGTGCCATTGCCGTGCCATTGCCGTGCCATTGCGGTGCCATTGGCGTGCCATTGCCCTGCCATTGCCTTGCCATTGCCGTGCCATTGCCGTGCCATTGCCGTGCCATTACCGTGCCATTGCCGTGCCATTGCCGTGCCATTACCTTGCCATTGCCGTGCCATTGCTGTGCCATTGCCGTACCATTTCCGTGCCATTGTCCTGCCATTGAGGTGCCATTGCCGTGCCATTGCTGTGCCATTGCCGTGCCATTTCCGTGACATTGCAGTGCCATTGCCGTGCCATTGCCGTGCCATTGCCGTGCCATTGCCGTGCCATTGCCGTGCCATTGCCGTGCCATTGCCGTGCCATTGCCGTGCCATTGCCGTGCCATTGCCGTGCCATTGCCGTGCCATTGCCGTGCCATTACCTTGCCATTGCCGTGCCATTGCTGTGCCATTGCCGTACCATTTCCGTGCCATTGCCGTGCCATTGCCGTGCCATTGCCCTGCCATTGCCGTGCCATTGCCGTTCCATTGCCGTGCCATTGCCGTGCCATTGCCATGCCATTACCTTGCCATTGCCATGCCATTGCCGTGCCATTACCGTGCCATTGCCGTGCCATTGCCGTGCCATTACCTTGTCATTGCCGTGCCATTGCCGTGCTATTGCCGTGCCATTACCTTGCCATTGCCGTGCCATTGCCGTGCCAATGCCGTGCCATTGCCGTGCCATTGCCGTGCCATTGCCGTGCCATTGCCGTGCCATTGCCGTGCCATTGCCGTGCCATTGCCGTGCCATTGCCTTGCCATTGCCGTGCTATTGTCCTGCCATTGAAGTGCCATTGCCGTGCCATTGCTGTGCCATTGCCGTGCCATTTCCGTGACATTGCCGTGCCATTGCCGTGCCATTGCCGTGCCATTGCCGTGCCATTGCCGTGCCATTGCCGTGCCATTGCCGTGCCATTGCCGTGCCATTGCCGTGCCATTGCGATGCCATTGCCGTGCCATTGCCGTGCCATTACCTTGCCACTGCCGTTACATTGCCGTGCCATTGCCGTGCTATTGCCGTGCCATTACCTTGCCATTGCCGTGCCATTGCCGTGCCATTGCCGTGCTATTGCCGTGCCACTGCCGTGCCATTGCCGTGCCATTGCCGTGCCATTGCGGTGCCATTGGCGTGCCATTGCCCTGCCATTGCCTTGCCATTGCCGTGCCATTGCCGTGCCATTGCCGTGCCATTGCCGTGCCATTACCTTGCCATTGCCGTGCCATTGCCGTGCCATTGCCGTGCCATTGCCGTGCCATTGCCGTGCCATTGCCGTGCCATTGCCGTGCCATTGCGGTGCCATTGGCGTGCCATTGCCCTGCCATTGCCTTGCCATTGCCGTGCCATTGCCGTGCCATTGCCGTGCCATTGCCGTGCCATTGCCGTGCCATTGCCGTGCCATTGCCGTGCCATTACCTTGCCATTGCCGTGCCATTGCCGTGCCATTGCCGTGCCATTGCCGTGCCATTGCCGTGCCATTGCCGTGCCATTGCCGTGCCATTGCCGTGCCATTGCGGTGCCATTGGCGTGCCATTGCCGTGCTATTGCCGTGCCATTACCTTGCCATTGCCGTGCCATTGCCGTGCCATTGCCGTGCTATTGCCGTGCCATTGCCGTGCCATTGCCGTGCCATTGCCGTGCCATTGCGGTGCCATTGGCGTGCCATTGCCCTGCCATTGCCTTGCCATTGCCGTGCCATTGCCGTGCCATTGCCGTGCCATTGCCGTGCCATTGCCGTGCCATTGCCGTGCCATTGCCGTGCCATTGCCGTGCCATTACCTTGCCATTGCCGTGCCATTGCCGTGCCATTGCCGTGCCATTGCCGTGCCATTGCCGTGCCATTGCCGTGCCATTGCCGTGCCATTGCGGTGCCATTGGCGTGCCATTGCCCTGCCATTGCCTTGCCATTGCCGTGCCATTGCCGTGCCATTGCCGTGCCATTGCCGTGCCATTGCCGTGCCATTGCCGTGCCATTACCTTGCCATTGCCGTGCCATTGCTGTGCCATTGCCGTACCATTTCCGTGCCATTGTCCTGCCATTGAGGTGCCATTGCCGTGCCATTGCCGTGCCATTGCCGTGCCATTGCCGTGCCATTGCCGTGCCATTGCCGTGCCATTGCCGTGCCATTGCCGTGCCATTGCCGTGCCATTGCCGTGCCATTGCCGTGCCATTGCCGTGCCATTGCCGTGCCATTACCTTGCCATTGCCGTGCCATTGCTGTGCCATTGCCGTACCATTTCCGTGCCATTGCCGTGCCATTGCCGTGCCATTGCCCTGCCATTGCCGTGCCATTGCCGTTCCATTGCCGTGCCATTGCCGTGCCATTGCCATGCCATTACCTTGCCATTGCCATGCCATTGCCGTGCCATTACCGTGCCATTGCCGTGCCATTGCCGTGCCATTACCTTGTCATTGCCGTGCCATTGCCGTGCTATTGCCGTGCCATTACCTTGCCATTGCCGTGCCATTGCCGTGCCAATGCCGTGCCATTGCCGTGCCATTGCCGTGCCATTGCCGTGCCATTGCCGTGCCATTGCCGTGCCATTGCCGTGCCATTGCCTTGCCATTGCCGTGCCATTGTCCTGCCATTGAGGTGCCATTGCCGTGCCATTGCTGTGCCATTGCCGTGCCATTTCCGTGACATTGCCGTGCCATTGCCGTGCCATTGCCGTGCCATTGCCGTGCCATTGCCGTGCCATTGCCGTGCCATTGCCGTGCCATTGCCGTGCCATTGCCGTGCCATTGCCGTGCCATTGCGATGCCATTGCCGTGCCATTGCCGTGCCATTACCTTGCCACTGCCGTTACATTGCCGTGCCATTGCCGTGCTATTGCCGTGCCATTACCTTGCCATTGCCGTGCCATTGCCGTGCCATTGCCGTGCTATTGCCGTGCCACTGCCGTGCCATTGCCGTGCCATTGCCGTGCCATTGCGGTGCCATTGGCGTGCCATTGCCCTGCCATTGCCTTGCCATTGCCGTGCCATTGCCGTGCCATTGCCGTGCCATTGCCGTGCCATTACCTTGCCATTGCCGTGCCATTGCCGTGCCATTGCCGTGCCATTGCCGTGCCATTGCCGTGCCATTGCCGTGCCATTGCCGTGCCATTGCGGTGCCATTGGCGTGCCATTGCCCTGCCATTGCCTTGCCATTGCCGTGCCATTGCCGTGCCATTGCCGTGCCATTGCGGTGCCATTGGCGTGCCATTGCCCTGCCATTGCCTTGCCATTGCCGTGCCATTGCCGTGCCATTGCCGTGCCATTGCCGTGCCATTGCCGTGCCATTGCCGTGCCATTGCGGTGCCATTGGCGTGCCATTGCCCTGCCATTGCCTTGCCATTGCCGTGCCATTGCCGTGCCATTGCCGTGCCATTGCCGTGCCATTGCCGTGCCATTGCCGTGCCATTACCTTGCCATTGCCGTGCCATTGCTGTGCCATTGCCGTACCATTTCCGTGCCATTGTCCTGCCATTGAGGTGCCATTGCCGTGCCATTGCTGTGCCATTGCCGTGCCATTTCCGTGACATTGCAGTGCCATTGCCGTGCCATTGCCGTGCCATTGCCGTGCCATTGCCGTGCCATTGCCGTGCCATTGCCGTGCCATTGCGATGCCATTGCCGTGCCATTGCCGTGCCATTACCTTGCCACTGCCGTGCCATTGCCGTGTCATTGCCGTGCCATTACTTTGCCACTGCCGTGCCATTGCCGTGCCATTGCCGTGCCATTGCCGTGCCATTGCCGTGCCATTGCGGTGCCATTGGCGTGCCATTGCCCTGCCATTGCCTTGCCATTGCCGTGCCATTGCCGTGCCATTGCCGTGCCATTGCCGTGCCATTGCCGTGCCATTGCCGTGCCATTACCTTGCCATTGCCGTGCCATTGCTGTGCCATTGCCGTACCATTTCCGTGCCATTGTCCTGCCATTGAGGTGCCATTGCCGTGCCATTGCTGTGCCATTGCCGTGCCATTTCCGTGACATTGCCATGCCATTGCCGTGCCATTGCCGTGCCATTGCCGTGGCATTGCCGTGCCATTGCCGTGCCATTGCCGTGCCATTGCCGTGCCATTGCCGTGCCATTGCCGTGCCATTGCGATGCCATTGCCGTGCCATTGCCGTGCCATTACCTTGCCACTGCCGTGCCATTGCCGTGTCATTGCCGTGCCATTACTTTGCCACTGCCGTGCCATTGCCGTGCCATTGCCGTGCCATTGCCGTGCCATTGCCGTGCCATTGGCGTGCCATTGCCCTGCCATTGCCTTGCCATTGCCGTGCCATTGCCGTGCCATTGCCGTGCCATTGCCGTGCCATTGCCGTGCCATTGCCGTGCCATTACCTTGCCATTGCCGTGCCATTGCTGTGCCATTGCCGTACCATTTCCGTGCCATTGTCCTGCCATTGAGGTGCCATTGCCGTGCCATTGCCGTGCCATTGCCGTGCCATTGCCGTGCCATTGCCGTGCCATTGCCGTGCCATTGCCGTGCCATTGCCGTGCCATTGCCGTGCCATTGCCGTGCCATTGCCGTGCCATTGCCGTGCCATTACCTTGCCATTGCCGTGCCATTGCTGTGCCATTGCCGTACCATTTCCGTGCCATTGCCGTGCCATTGCCGTGCCATTGCCCTGCCATTGCCGTGCCATTGCCGTTCCATTGCCGTGCCATTGCCGTGCCATTGCCATGCCATTACCTTGCCATTGCCATGCCATTGCCGTGCCATTACCGTGCCATTGCCGTGCCATTGCCGTGCCATTACCTTGTCATTGCCGTGCCATTGCCGTGCTATTGCCGTGCCATTACCTTGCCATTGCCGTGCCATTGCCGTGCCAATGCCGTGCCATTGCCGTGCCATTGCCGTGCCATTGCCGTGCCATTGCCGTGCCATTGCCGTGCCATTGCCGTGCCATTGCCTTGCCATTGCCGTGCCATTGTCCTGCCATTGAGGTGCCATTGCCGTGCCATTGCTGTGCCATTGCCGTGCCATTTCCGTGACA
This sequence comes from Agriotes lineatus, assembly GCA_940337035.1. Classification (NCBI taxonomy): domain Eukaryota; kingdom Metazoa; phylum Arthropoda; class Insecta; order Coleoptera; family Elateridae; genus Agriotes; species Agriotes lineatus. Next base: position 175,468 of record CALNHX010000693.1, on the reverse strand, counting down.
TTGCCGTGCCATTGCCGTGCCATTGCCGTGCCATTGCCGTGCCATTGCCGTGCCATTGCCGTGCCATTGCCGTGCCATTGCCGTGCCATTGCCGTGCCATTGCCGTGCCATTGCGATGCCATTGCCGTGCCATTGCCGTGCCATTACCTTGCCACTGCCGTTACATTGCCGTGCCATTGCCGTGCTATTGCCGTGCCATTACCTTGCCATTGCCGTGCCATTGCCGTGCCATTGCCGTGCTATTGCCGTGCCACTGCCGTGCCATTGCCGTGCCATTGCCGTGCCATTGCGGTGCCATTGGCGTGCCATTGCCCTGCCATTGCCTTGCCATTGCCGTGCCATTGCCGTGCCATTGCCGTGCCATTGCCGTGCCATTACCTTGCCATTGCCGTGCCATTGCCGTGCCATTGCCGTGCCATTGCCGTGCCATTGCCGTGCCATTGCCGTGCCATTGCCGTGCCATTGCGGTGCCATTGGCGTGCCATTGCCCTGCCATTGCCTTGCCATTGCCGTGCCATTGCCGTGCCATTGCCGTGCCATTGCGGTGCCATTGGCGTGCCATTGCCCTGCCATTGCCTTGCCATTGCCGTGCCATTGCCGTGCCATTGCCGTGCCATTGCCGTGCCATTGCCGTGCCATTGCGGTGCCATTGGCGTGCCATTGCCCTGCCATTGCCTTGCCATTGCCGTGCCATTGCCGTGCCATTGCCGTGCCATTGCCGTGCCATTGCCGTGCCATTGCCGTGCCATTACCTTGCCATTGCCGTGCCATTGCTGTGCCATTGCCGTACCATTTCCGTGCCATTGTCCTGCCATTGAGGTGCCATTGCCGTGCCATTGCTGTGCCATTGCCGTGCCATTTCCGTGACATTGCAGTGCCATTGCCGTGCCATTGCCGTGCCATTGCCGTGCCATTGCCGTGCCATTGCCGTGCCATTGCCGTGCCATTGCCGTGCCATTGCCGTGCCATTGCCGTGCCATTGCCGTGCCATTGCGATGCCATTGCCGTGCCATTGCCGTGCCATTACCTTGCCACTGCCGTGCCATTGCCGTGTCATTGCCGTGCCATTACTTTGCCACTGCCGTGCCATTGCCGTGCCATTGCCGTGCCATTGCCGTGCCATTGCCGTGCCATTGCGGTGCCATTGGCGTGCCATTGCCCTGCCATTGCTTTGCCATTGCCGTGCCATTGCCGTGCCATTGCCGTGCCATTGCCGTGCCATTGCCGTGCCATTGCCGTGCCATTACCTTGCCATTGCCGTGCCATTGCTGTGCCATTGCCGTACCATTTCCGTGCCATTGTCCTGCCATTGAGGTGCCATTGCCGTGCCATTGCTGTGCCATTGCCGTGCCATTTCCGTGACATTGCCATGCCATTGCCGTGCCATTGCCGTGCCATTGCCGTGGCATTGCCGTGCCATTGCCGTGCCATTGCCGTGCCATTGCCGTGCCATTGCCGTGCCATTGCCGTGCCATTGCGATGCCATTGCCGTGCCATTGCCGTGCCATTACCTTGCCACTGCCGTGCCATTGCCGTGTCATTGCCGTGCCATTACTTTGCCACTGCCGTGCCATTGCCGTGCCATTGCCGTGCCATTGCCGTGCCATTGCCGTGCCATTGGCGTGCCATTGCCCTGCCATTGCCTTGCCATTGCCGTGCCATTGCCGTGCCATTGCCGTGCCATTGCCGTGCCATTGCCGTGCCATTGCCGTGCCATTGCCGTGCCATTGCCGTGCCATTCCCTTGCCATTGCCGTGCCATTGCTGTGCCATTGCCGTACCATTTCCGTGCCATTGCCGTGCCATTGCCGTGCCATTGCCCTGCCATTGCCGTGCCATTGCCGTGCCATTGCCGTGCCATTGCCGTGCCATTGCCATGCCATTACCTTGCCATTGCCATGCCATTGTCATGCCATTGCGGTGCCATTGACGTGCCATTGCCGTGCCATTACCTTGCCATTGCCGTGCCATTGCTGTGCCATTGCCGTACCATTTCCGTGCCATTGCCGTGCCATTGCCGTGCCATTGCCGTGCCATTGCCGTGCCATTGCCGTGCCATTGCCGTGCCATTGCCGTGCCATTACCATGCCATTACCTTGCCATTGCCATGCCATTGCCGTGCCATTACCGTGCCATTGCCGTGCCATTGCCGTGCCATTACCTTGTCATTGCCGTGCCATTGCCGTGCTATTGCCGTGCCATTACCTTGCCATTGCCGTGCCATTGCCGTGCCAATGCCGTGCCATTGCCGTGCCATTGCCGTGCCATTGCTGTGTTATTGCCGTGCCATTGCCGTGCCATTGCCGTGCCATTGCCGTGCCATTGCCTTGCCATTGCCGTGCCATTGTCCTGCCATTGAGGTGCCATTGCCGTGCCATTGCTGTGCCATTGCCGTGCCATTTCCGTGACATTGCCGTGCCATTGCCGTGCCATTGCCGTGCCATTGCCGTGCCATTGCCGTGCCATTGCCGTGCCATTGCCGTGCCATTGCGATGCCATTGCCGTGCCATTGCCGTGCCATTACCTTGCCACTGCCGTGCCATTGCCGTGCCATTGCCGTGCCATTGCGATGCCATTGCCGTGCCATTTCCGTGCCATTGCCGTGCCATTGCTGTGCCATTGCCGTACCATTTCCGTGCCATTGCCGTGCCATTGCCGTGCCATTGCCGTGCCATTGCCCTGCCATTGCCGTGCCATTGCCGTGCCATTGCCGTGCCATTGCCGTGCCATTGCCGTGCCATTGCCGTGCCATTGCCGTGCCATTGCCTTGCCATTGCCGTGCCATTGTCCTGCCATTGAGGTGCCATTGCTGTGCCATTGCCGTGCCATTTCCGTGACATTGCCGTGCCATTGCCGTGCCATTGCCGTGCCATTGCCGTGCCATTGCCGTGCCATTGCCGTGCCATTGCCGTGCCATTGCTGTGCCATTGCCGTGCCATTGCCGTGCCATTGCCGTGCCATTGCCGTGCCATTGCGATGCCATTGCCGTGCCATTGCCGTGCCATTACCTTGCCACTGCCGTGCCATTGCCGTGTCATTGCCGTGCCATTACTTTGCCACTGCCGTGCCATTGCCGTGCCATTGCCGTGCCATTGCCGTGCCATTGCCGTGCCATTGCGGTGCCATTGGCGTGCCATTGCCATGCCATTGTCATGCCATTGCTGTGCCATTGCCGTGCCATTTCCGTGCCATTGCCGTGCCATTGCCGTGCCATTGCCGTGCCATTGCCCTGCCATTGCCGTGCCATTGCCTTGCCATTGCCATGCCATTGTCATACCATTACCTTGCCATTGCCGTGCCATTGCCGTGCCATTGCCGTGCCATTGCCGTGCCATTGCCGTGCCATTACCTTGCCATTGCCGTGTTATTGCCGTGCCATTGCCGTGCCATTGCCGTGCCATTACCTTGCCACTGCCGTGCCATTTCCGTGTCATTGCCGTGCCATTACCTTGCCACTGCCGTGCCATTGCCGTGCCATTGCCGTGCCATTGCCGTGCCATTGCCGTGCCATTGCCGTGCCATTGCCGTGCCATTGCCTTGCCATTGCCGGGCCATTGCCGTGCCATTGCCGTGCCATTGTCATGCCATTGCGGTGCCATTGCCGTGCCATTGCCGTGCCATTGCCGTGCCATTGCCGTGCCATTACCTTGCCATTGCCGTGCCATTGCTGTGCCATTGCCGTGCCATTTCTGTGCCATTGCCGTGCCATTGCCGTGCCATTGCCTTGCCATTGCCATGCCATTGTCATGCCATTGCTGTGCCATTGCCGTGCCATTTCCGTGCCATTGCCGTGCCATTGCCGTGCCATTGCCGTGCCATTGCCCTGCCATTGCCGTGCCATTGCCTTGCAATTGCCATGCCATTGTCATGCCATTTCCGTGCCATTGCCGTGCCATTGCCGTGCCATTGCCCTGCCATTGCCGTGCCATTGCCTTGCCACTGCCGTGCCATTGCCTTGCCATTGCCGTGCCATTGTCCTGCCATTGAGGTGCCATTGCCGTGCCATTGCTGTGCCATTGCCGTGCCATTTCCGTGACATTGCCGTGCCATTGCCGTGCCATTTCCGTGCCATTGCCGTGCCATTGCCGTGCCATTGCCGTGCCATTGCCGTGCCATTGCTGTGCCATTGCCGTGCCATTGCCGTGCCATTGCCGTGCCATTGCCGTGCCATTGCGATGCCATTGCCGTGCCATTGCCGTGCCATTACATTGCCACTGCCGTGCCATTGCCGTGTCATTGCCGTGCCATTACTTTGCCACTGCCGTGCCATTGCCTTGCCATTGCCGTGCCATTGTCCTGCCATTGAGGTGCCATTGCCGTGCCATTGCTGTGCCATTGCCGTGCCATTTCCGTGACATTGCCGTGCCATTGCCGTGCCATTTCCGTGCCATTGCCGTGCCATTGCCGTGCCATTGCCGTGCCATTGCCGTGCCATTGCGATGCCATTGCCGTGCCATTGCCGTGCCATTACATTGCCACTGCCGTGCCATTTCCGTGTCATTGCCGTGCCATTACCTTGCCACTGCCGTGCCATTGCCTTGCCATTGCCGTGCCATTGTCCTGCCATTGAGGTGCCATTGCCGTGCCATTGCTGTGCCATTGCCGTGCCATTTCCGTGACATTGCCGTGCCATTGCCGTGCCATTTCCGTGCCATTGCCGTGCCATTGCCGTGCTATTGCCGTGCCATTGCCGTGCCATTGCTGTGCCATTGCCGTGCCATTGCCGTGCCATTGCCGTGCCATTGCCGTGCCATTGCGATGCCATTGCCGTGCCATTGCCGTGCCATTACATTGCCACTGCCGTGCCATTGCCGTGTCATTGCCGTGCCATTACTTTGCCACTGCCGTGCCATTGCCGTGCCATTGCCGTGCCATTGCCGTGCCATTGCCGTGCCATTGCCGTGCCATTGGCGTGCCATTGCCCTGCCATTGCCTTGCCATTGCCGTGCCATTGCCGTGCCATTGCCGTGCCATTGCCGTGCCATTGCCGTGCCATTGCCGTGCCATTACCTTGCCATTGCCGTGCCATTGCTGTGCCATTGCCGTACCATTTCCGTGCCATTGCCGTGCCATTGCCGTGCCATTGCCCTGCCATTGCCGTGCCATTGCCGTGCCATTGCCGTGCCATTGCCGTGCCATTGCATGCCATTACCTTGCCATTGCCATGCTATTGCCGTGCCATTGCCGTGCCATTGCCTTGCCATTGCCATGCCATTGTCATGCCATTGCGGTGCCATTGCCGTGCCATTGCCGTGCCATTACCTTGCCATTGCCGTGCCATTGCTGTGCCATTGCCGTACCATTTCCGTGCCATTGCCGTGCCATTGCCGTGCCATTGCCCTGCCATTGCCGTGCCATTGCCGTGCCATTGCCGTGCCATTGCCGTGCCATTGCCATGCCATTACCTTGCCATTGCCATGCCATTGCCGTGCCATTGCCGTGCCATTGCCGTGCCATTGCCGTGCCATTGCCGTGCCATTGCCGTGCCATTGCCGTGCCATTGCCGTGCCATTGCCGTGCCATTGCCGTGCCATTGCCTTGCCATTGCCGTGCCATTGTCCTGCCATTGAGGTGCCATTGCCGTGCCATTGCTGTGCCATTGCCGTGCCATTTCCGTGACATTGCCGTGCCATTGCCGTGCCATTGCCGTGCCATTGCCTTGCCATTGCCGTGCCATTGCCGTGCCATTGCCGTGCCATTGCCGTGCCATTGCCGTGCCATTGCGATGCCATTGCCGTGCCATTGCCGTGCCATTACCTTGCCACTGCCGTTACATTGCCGTGCCATTGCCGTGGTATTGCCGTGCCATTACCTTGCCATTGCCGTGCCATTGCCGTGCCATTGCCGTGCCATTGCCGTGCCATTGCCGTGCCATTGCCGTGCCATTGCCGTGCCATTGCCGTGCCATTGCCGTGCCATTGCCTTGCCATTGCCGTGCTATTGTCCTGCCATTGAGGTGCCATTGCCGTGCCATTGCTGTGCCATTACCGTGCCATTTCCGTGACATTGCCGTGCCATTGCCGTGCCATTGCGATGCCATTGCCGTGCCATTGCCGTGCCATTACCTTGCCACTGCCGTGCCATTGCCGTGTAATTGCCGTGCCATTACCTTGCCACTGCCGTGCCATTGCCGTGTCATTGCCGTGCCATTGCCGTGCCATTGCCGTGCCATTGGCGTGCCATTGCCCTGCCATTGCCTTGCCATTGCCGTGCCATTGCCGTGCCATTGCCGTGCCATTGCCGTGCCATTGCCGTGCCATTGCCGTCCCATTACCTTGCCACTGCCGTGCCATTTCCGTGTCATTGCCGTGCCATTACCTTGCCACTGCCGTGCCATTGCCGTGTAATTGCCGTGCCATTACCTTGCCACTGCCGTGCCATTGCCGTGTCATTGCCGTGCCATTGCCGTGCCATTGCCGTGCCATTGGCGTGCCATTGCCCTGCCATTGCCGTGCCATTGGCGTGCCATTGCCGTGCCATTGCCTTGCCATTGCCGTGCCATTGCCGTGTCATTGCCTTGCCATTGCCGTGCCATTGCCGTGCCATTGCCTTGCCATTGCCGTGCCATTGCCGTGCCATTGCCGTACCATTGCCCTGCCATTGCCGTGCCATTGCCTTGCCATTGCCGTGCCATTGCCGTGCCATGGCCGTGCCATTGCCGTGCCATGGCCGTGCCATTGCCCTGCCATTGCCGTGCCATTGCCTTGCCATTGCCCTGCCATTGCCGTGCCATTGCCTTGCCATTGGCCGTGCCATTGCCGTGCCATGGCCGTGCCATTGCCGTGCCATTGCCGTGCCATTGCCGTGCCATTGCCGTGCCATTGCCGTGCCATTGCCGTGCCATTGCCGTGCCATTGCGGTGCCATTGGCGTGCCATTGCCCTGCCATTGCCTTGCCATTGCCGTGCCATTGCCGTGCCATTGCCGTGCCATTGCCGTGCCATTGCCGTGTCATTGCCGTGCCATTGCCGTGCCATTACCTTGCCATTGCCGTGCCATTGCCGTGCCATTGCCGTGCCATTGCCGTGCCATTGCCGTGCCATTGCCGTGCCATTGCCGTGCCATTGCGGTGCCATTGGCGTGCCATTGCCGTGCTATTGCCGTGCCATTACCTTGCCATTGCCGTGCCATTGCCGTGCCATTGCCGTGCTATTGCCGTGCCATTGCCGTGCCATTGTCGTGCCATTGCCGTGCCATTGCGGTGCCATTGGCGTGCCATTGCCCTGCCATTGCCTTGCCATTGCCGTGCCATTGCCGTGCCATTGCCGTGCCATTGCCGTGCCATTGCCGTGCCATTGCCGTGCCATTGCCGTGCCATTACCTTGCCATTGCCGTGCCATTGCCGTGCCATTGCCGTGCCATTGCCGTGCCATTGCCGTGCCATTGCCGTGCCATTGCCGTGCCATTGCGGTGCCATTGGCGTGCCATTGCCCTGCCATTGCCTTGCCATTGCCGTGCCATTGCCGTGCCATTGCCGTGCCATTGCCGTGCCATTGCCGTGCCATTGCCGTGCCATTACCTTGCCATTGCCGTGCCATTGCTGTGCCATTGCCGTACCATTTCCGTGCCATTGTCCTGCCATTGAGGTGCCATTGCCGTGCCATTGCCGTGCCATTGCCGTGCCATTGCCGTGCCATTGCCGTGCCATTGCCGTGCCATTGCCGTGCCATTGCCGTGCCATTGCCGTGCCATTGCCGTGCCATTACCTTGCCATTGCCGTGCCATTGCTGTGCCATTGCCGTACCATTTCCGTGCCATTGCCGTGCCATTGCCGTGCCATTGCCCTGCCATTGCCGTGCCATTGCCGTTCCATTGCCGTGCCATTGCCGTGCCATTGCCATGCCATTACCTTGCCATTGCCATGCCATTGCCGTGCCATTACCGTGCCATTGCCGTGCCATTGCCGTGCCATTACCTTGTCATTGCCGTGCCATTGCCGTGCTATTGCCGTGCCATTACCTTGCCATTGCCGTGCCATTGCCGTGCCAATGCCGTGCCATTGCCGTGCCATTGCCGTGCCATTGCCGTGCCATTGCCGTGCCATTGCCGTGCCATTGCCGTGCCATTGCCTTGCCATTGCCGTGCCATTGTCCTGCCATTGAGGTGCCATTGCCGTGCCATTGCTGTGCCATTGCCGTGCCATTTCCGTGACATTGCCGTGCCATTGCCGTGCCATTGCCGTGCCATTGCCGTGCCATTGCCGTGCCATTGCCGTGCCATTGCCGTGCCATTGCCGTGCCATTGCCGTGCCATTGCCGTGCCATTGCGATGCCATTGCCGTGCCATTGCCGTGCCATTACCTTGCCACTGCCGTTACATTGCCGTGCCATTGCCGTGCTATTGCCGTGCCATTACCTTGCCATTGCCGTGCCATTGCCGTGCCATTGCCGTGCTATTGCCGTGCCACTGCCGTGCCATTGCCGTGCCATTGCCGTGCCATTGCGTTGCCATTGGCGTGCCATTGCCCTGCCATTGCCTTGCCATTGCCGTGCCATTGCCGTGCCATTGCCGTGCCATTGCCGTGCCATTACCTTGCCATTGCCGTGCCATTGCCGTGCCATTGCCGTGCCATTGCCGTGCCATTGCCGTGCCATTGCCGTGCCATTGCCGTGCCATTGCGGTGCCATTGGCGTGCCATTGCCCTGCCATTGCCTTGCCATTGCCGTGCCATTGCCGTGCCATTGCCGTGCCATTGCGGTGCCATTGGCGTGCCATTGCCCTGCCATTGCCTTGCCATTGCCGTGCCATTGCCGTGCCATTGCCGTGCCATTGCCGTGCCATTGCCGTGCCATTGCCGTGCCATTGCCGTGCCATTGCGGTGCCATTAGCGTGCCATTGCCCTGCCATTGCCTTGCCATTGCCGTGCCATTGCCGTGCCATTGCCGTGCCATTGCCGTGCCATGCCGTGCCATTGCCGTGCCATTACCTTGCCATTGCCGTGCCATTGCTGTGCCATTGCCGTACCATTTCCGTGCCATTGTCCTGCCATTGAGGTGCCATTGCCGTGCCATTGCTGTGCCATTGCCGTGCCATTTCCGTGACATTGCAGTGCCATTGCCGTGCCATTGCCGTGCCATTGCCGTGCCATTGCCGTGCCATTGCCGTGCCATTGCCGTGCCATTGCCGTGCCATTGCCGTGCCATTGCCGTGCCATTGCCGTGCCATTGCGATGCCATTGCCGTGCCATTGCCGTGCCATTACCTTGCCACTGCCGTGCCATTGCCGTGTCATTGCCGTGCCATTACTTTGCCACTGCCGTGCCATTGCCGTGCCATTGCCGTGCCATTGCCGTGCCATTGCCGTGCCATTGCGGTGCCATTGGCGTGCCATTGCCCTGCCATTGCCTTGCCATTGCCGTGCCATTGCCGTGCCATTGCCGTGCCATTGCCGTGCCATTGCCGTGCCATTGCCGTGCCATTACCTTGCCATTGCCGTGCCATTGCTGTGCCATTGCCGTACCATTTCCGTGCCATTGTCCTGCCATTGAGGTGCCATTGCCGTGCCATTGCTGTGCCATTGCCGTGCCATTTCCGTGACATTGCCATGCCATTGCCGTGCCATTGCCGTGCCATTGCCGTGGCATTGCCGTGCCATTGCCGTGCCATTGCCGTGCCATTGCTGTGCCATTGCCGTGCCATTTCCGTGACATTGCCATGCCATTGCCGTGCCATTGCCGTGCCATTGCCGTGGCATTGCCGTGCCATTGCCGTGCCATTGCCGTGGCATTGCCGTGCCATTGCCGTGCCATTGCCGTGCCATTGCCGTGCCATTGCCGTGCCATTGCCGTGCCATTGCGATGCCATTGCCGTGCCATTGCCGTGCCATTACCTTGCCACTGCCGTGCCATTGCCGTGTCATTGCCGTGCCATTACTTTGCCACTGCCGTGCCATTGCCGTGCCATTGCCGTGCCATTGCCGTGCCATTGCCGTGCCATTGCCGTGCCATTGGCGTGCCATTGCCGTGCCATTGCCGTGCCATTGCCGTGCCATTGCCGTGCCATTCCCTTGCCATTGCCGTGCCATTGCTGTGCCATTGCCGTACCATTTCCGTGCCATTGCCGTGCCATTGCCGTGCCATTGCCCTGCCATTGCCGTGCCATTGCCGTGCCATTGCCCTGCCATTGCCTTGCCATTGCCGTGCCATTGCCGTGCCATTGCCGTGCCATTGCCGTGCCATTGCCGTGCCATTGCCGTGCCATTGCCGTGCCATTGCCGTGCCATTCCCTTGCCATTGCCGTGCCATTGCTGTGCCATTGCCGTACCATTTCCGTGCCATTGCCGTGCCATTGCCGTGCCATTGCCCTGCCATTGCCGTGCCATTGCCGTGCCATTGCCGTGCCATTGCCGTGCCATTGCCATGCCATTACCTTGCCATTGCCATGCCATTGTCATGCTATTGCGGTGCCATTGCCGTGCCATTGCCGTGCCATTACCTTGCCATTGCCGTGCCATTGCTGTGCCATTGCCGTACCATTTCCGTGCCATTGCCGTGCCATTGCCGTGCCATTGCCGTGCCATTGCCGTGCCATTGCCGTGCCATTGCCGTGCCATTGCCGTGCCATTGCCGTGCCATTACCATGCCATTACCTTGCCATTGCCATGCCATTGCCGTGCCATTACCGTGCCATTGCCGTGCCATTGCCGTGCCATTACCTTGTCATTGCCGTGCCATTGCCGTGCTATTGCCGTGCCATTACCTTGCCATTGCCGTGCCATTGCCGTGCCAATGCCGTGCCATTGCCGTGCCATTGCCGTGCCATTGCTGTGCCATTGCCGTGCCATTGCCGTGCCATTGCCGTGCCATTGCCGTGCCATTGCCTTGCCATTGCCGTGCCATTGTCCTGCCATTGAGGTGCCATTGCCGTGCCATTGCTGTGCCATTGCCGTGCCATTTCCGTGACATTGCCGTGCCATTGCCGTGCCATTGCCGTGCCATTGCCGTGCCATTGCCGTGCCATTGCCGTGCCATTGCCGTGCCATTGCGATGCCATTGCCGTGCCATTGCCGTGCCATTACCTTGCCACTGCCGTGCCATTGCCGTGCCATTGCCGTGCCATTGCGATGCCATTGCCGTGCCATTTCCGTGCCATTGCCGTGCCATTGCTGTGCCATTGCCGTACCATTTCCGTGCCATTGCCGTGCCATTGCCGTGCCATTGCCCTGCCATTGCCGTGCCATTGCCGTGCCATTGCCGTGCCATTGCCGTGCCATTGCCGTGCCATTGCCGTGCCATTGCCGTGCCATTGCCTTGCCATTGCCGTGCCATTGTCCTGCCATTGAGGTGCCATTGCCGTGCCATTGCTGTGCCATTGCCGTGCCATTTCCGTGACATTGCCGTGCCATTGCCGTGCCATTGCCGTGCCATTGCCGTGCCATTGCCGTGCCATTGCCGTGCATTGCCGTGCCATTGCTGTGCCATTGCCGTGCCATTGCCGTGTCATTGCCGTGCCATTGCCGTGCCATTGCGATGCCATTGCCGTGCCATTGCCGTGCCATTACCTTGCCACTGCCGTGCCATTGCCGTGTCATTGCCGTGCCATTACTTTGCCACTGCCGTGCCATTGCCGTGCCATTGCCGTGCCATTGCCGTGCCATTGCCGTGCCATTGCGGTGCCATTGGCGTGCCATTGCCATGCCATTGTCATGCCATTGCTGTGCCATTGCCGTGCCATTTCCGTGCCATTGCCGTGCCATTGCCGTGCCATTGCCGTGCCATTGCCCTGCCATTGCCGTGCCATTGCCTTGCCATTGCCATGCCATTGTCATACCATTACCTTGCCATTGCCGTGCCATTGCCGTGCCATTGCCGTGCCATTGCCGTGCCATTGCCGTGCCATTACCTTGCCATTGCCGTGTTATTGCCGTGCCATTGCCGTGCCATTGCCGTGCCATTACCTTGCCACTGCCGTGCCATTTCCGTGTCATTGCCGTGCCATTACCTTGCCACTGCCGTGCCATTGCCGTGCCATTGCCGTGCCATTGCCGTGCCATTGCCGTGCCATTGCCGTGCCATTGCCGTGCCATTGCCGTGCCATTGCCTTGCCATTGCCGGGCCATTGCCGTGCCATTGCCGTGCCATTGTCATGCCATTGCGGTGCCATTGCCGTGCCATTGCCGTGCCATTGCCGTGCCATTGCCGTGCCATTACCTTGCCATTGCCGTGCCATTGCTGTGCCATTGCCGTGCCATTTCTGTGCCATTGCCGTGCCATTGCCGTGCCATTGCCTTGCCATTGCCATGCCATTGTCATGCCATTGCTGTGCCATTGCCGTGCCATTTCCGTGCCATTGCCGTGCCATTGCCGTGCCATTGCCGTGCCATTGCCCTGCCATTGCCGTGCCATTGCCTTGCAATTGCCATGCCATTGTCATGCCATTTCCGTGCCATTGCCGTGCCATTGCCGTGCCATTGCCCTGCCATTGCCGTGCCATTGCCTTGCCACTGCCGTGCCATTGCCTTGCCATTGCCGTGCCATTGTCCTGCCATTGAGGTGCCATTGCCGTGCCATTGCTGTGCCATTGCCGTGCCATTTCCGTGACATTGCCGTGCCATTGCCGTGCCATTTCCGTGCCATTGCCGTGCCATTGCCGTGCCATTGCCGTGCCATTGCCGTGCCATTGCTGTGCCATTGCCGTGCCATTGCCGTGCCATTGCCGTGCCATTGCCGTGCCATTGCGATGCCATTGCCGTGCCATTGCCGTGCCATTACATTGCCACTGCCGTGCCATTGCCGTGTCATTGCCGTGCCATTACTTTGCCACTGCCGTGCCATTGCCTTGCCATTGCCGTGCCATTGTAATGCCATTGAGGTGCCATTGCCGTGCCATTGCTGTGCCATTGCCGTGCCATTTCCGTGACATTGCCGTGCCATTGCCGTGCCATTTCCGTGCCATTGCCGTGCCATTGCCGTGCCATTGCCGTGCCATTGCCGTGCCATTGCGATGCCATTGCCGTGCCATTGCCGTGCCATTACATTGCCACTGCCGTGCCATTTCCGTGTCATTGCCGTGCCATTACCTTGCCACTGCCGTGCCATTGCCTTGCCATTGCCGTGCCATTGTCCTGCCATTGAGGTGCCATTGCCGTGCCATTGCTGTGCCATTGCCGTGCCATTTCCGTGACATTGCCGTGCCATTGCCGTGCCATTTCCGTGCCATTGCCGTGCCATTGCCGTGCCATTGCCGTGCCATTGCCGTACCATTGCTGTGCCATTGCCGTGCCATTGCCGTGCCATTGCCGTGCCATTGCCGTGCCATTGCGATGCCATTGCCGTGCCATTGCCGTGCCATTACATTGCCACTGCCGTGCCATTGCCGTGTCATTGCCGTGCCATTACTTTGCCACTGCCGTGCCATTGCCGTGCCATTGCCGTGCCATTGCCGTGCCATTGCCGTGCCATTGCCGTGCCATTGCCGTGCCATTGCCGTGCCATTGCGATGCCATTGCCGTGCCATTGCCGTGCCATTACCTTGCCACTGCCGTGCCATTGCCGTGTCATTGCCGTGCCATTACTTTGCCACTGCCGTGCCATTGCCGTGCCATTGCCGTGCCATTGCCGTGCCATTGCCGTGCCATTGCGGTGCCATTGGCGTGCCATTGCCCTGCCATTGCCTTGCCATTGCCGTGCCATTGCCGTGCCATTGCCGTGCCATTGCCGTGCCATTGCCGTGCCATTGCCGTGCCATTACCTTGCCATTGCCGTGCCATTGCTGTGCCATTGCCGTACCATTTCCGTGCCATTGTCCTGCCATTGAGGTGCCATTGCCGTGCCATTGCTGTGCCATTGCCGTGCCATTTCCGTGACATTGCCATGCCATTGCCGTGCCATTGCCGTGCCATTGCCGTGGCATTGCCGTGCCATTGCCGTGCCATTGCCGTGCCATTGCCGTGCCATTGCCGTGCCATTGCCGTGCCATTGCGATGCCATTGCCGTGCCATTGCCGTGCCATTACCTTGCCACTGCCGTGCCATTGCCGTGTCATTGCCGTGCCATTACTTTGCAACTGCCGTGCCATTGCCGTGCCATTGCCGTGCCATTGCCGTGCCATTGCCGTGCCATTGGCGTGCCATTGGCGTGCCATTGGCGTGCCATTGCCCTGCCATTGCCTTGCCATTGCCGTGCCATTGCCGTGCCATTGCCGTGCCATTGCCGTGCCATTGCCGTGCCATTGCCGTGCCATTGCCGTGCCATTGCCGTGCCATTCCCTTGCCATTGCCGTGCCATTGCTGTGCCATTGCCGTACCATTTCCGTGCCATTGCCGTGCCATTGCCGTGCCATTGCCCTGCCATTGCCGTGCCATTGCCGTGCCATTGCCGTGCCATTGCCGTGCCATTGCCATGCCATTACCTTGCCATTGCCATGCCATTGTCATGCTATTGCGGTGCCATTGCCGTGCCATTGCCGTGCCATTACCTTGCCATTGCCGTGCCATTGCTGTGCCATTGCCGTACCATTTCCGTGCCATTGCCGTGCCATTGCCGTGCCATTGCCGTGCCATTGCCGTGCCATTGCCGTGCCATTGCCGTGCCATTGCCGTGCCATTACCATGCCATTACCTTGCCATTACCATGCCATTGCCGTGCCATTACCGTGCCATTGCCGTGCCATTGCCGTGCCATTACCTTGTCATTGCCGTGCCATTGCCGTGCTATTGCCGTGCCATTACCTTGCCATTGCCGTGCCATTGCCGTGCCAATGCCGTGCCATTGCCGTGCCATTGCCGTGCCATTGCTGTGCCATTGCCGTGCCATTGCCGTGCCATTGCCGTGCCATTGCCGTGCCATTGCCTTGCCATTGCCGTGCCATTGTCCTGCCATTGAGGTGCCATTGCCGTGCCATTGCTGTGCCATTGCCGTGCCATTTCCGTGACATTGCCGTGCCATTGCCGTGCCATTGCCGTGCCATTGCCGTGCCATTGCCGTGCCATTGCCGTGCCATTGCCGTGCCATTGCGATGCCATTGCCGTGCCATTGCCGTGCCATTACCTTGCCACTGCCGTGCCATTGCCGTGCCATTGCCGTGCCATTGCGATGCCATTGCCGTGCCATTTCCGTGCCATTGCCGTGCCATTGCTGTGCCATTGCCGTACCATTTCCGTGCCATTGCCGTGCCATTGCCGTGCCATTGCCCTGCCATTGCCGTGCCATTGCCGTGCCATTGCCGTGCCATTGCCGTGCCATTGCCGTGCCATTGCCGTGCCATTGCCGTGCCATTGCCTTGCCATTGCCGTGCCATTGTCCTGCCATTGAGGTGCCATTGCCGTGCCATTGCTGTGCCATTGCCGTGCCATTTCCGTGACATTGCCGTGCCATTGCCGTGCCATTGCCGTGCCATTGCCGTGCCATTGCCGTGCCATTGCCGTGCCATTGCCGTGCCATTGCTGTGCCATTGCCGTGCCATTGCCGTGCCATTGCCGTGCCATTGCCGTGCCATTGCGATGCCATTGCCGTGCCATTGCCGTGCCATTACCTTGCCACTGCCGTGCCATTGCCGTGTCATTGCCGTGCCATTACTTTGCCACTGCCGTGCCATTGCCGTGCCATTGCCGTGCCATTGCCGTGCCATTGCCGTGCCATTGCGGTGCCATTGGCGTGCCATTGCCATGCCATTGTCATGCCATTGCTGTGCCATTGCCGTGCCATTTCCGTGCCATTGCCGTGCCATTGCCGTGCCATTGCCGTGCCATTGCCCTGCCATTGCCGTGCCATTGCCTTGCCATTGCCATGCCATTGTCATACCATTACCTTGCCATTGCCGTGCCATTGCCGTGCCATTGCCGTGCCATTGCCGTGCCATTGCCGTGCCATTACCTTGCCATTGCCGTGTTATTGCCGTGCCATTGCCGTGCCATTGCCGTGCCATTACCTTGCCACTGCCGTGCCATTTCCGTGTCATTGCCGTGCCATTACCTTGCCACTGCCGTGCCATTGCCGTGCCATTGCCGTGCCATTGCCGTGCCATTGCCGTGCCATTGCCGTGCCATTGCCTTGCCATTGCCGGGCCATTGCCGTGCCATTGCCGTGCCATTGTCATGCCATTGCGGTGCCATTGCCGTGCCATTGCCGTGCCATTGCCGTGCCATTGCCGTGCCATTACCTTGCCATTGCCGTGCCATTGCTGTGCCATTGCCGTGCCATTTCTGTGCCATTGCCGTGCCATTGCCGTGCCATTGCCTTGCCATTGCCATGCCATTGTCATGCCATTGCTGTGCCATTGCCGTGCCATTTCCGTGCCATTGCCGTGCCATTGCCGTGCCATTGCCGTGCCATTGCCCTGCCATTGCCGTGCCATTGCCTTGCAATTGCCATGCCATTGTCATGCCATTTCCGTGCCATTGCCGTGCCATTGCCGTGCCATTGCCCTGCCATTGCCGTGCCATTGCCTTGCCACTGCCGTGCCATTGCCTTGCCATTGCCGTGCCATTGTCCTGCCATTGAGGTGCCATTGCCGTGCCATTGCTGTGCCATTGCCGTGCCATTTCCGTGACATTGCCGTGCCATTGCCGTGCCATTTCCGTGCCATTGCCGTGCCATTGCCGTGCCATTGCGTGCCATTGCCGTGCCATTGCTGTGCCATTGCCGTGCCATTGCCGTGCCATTGCCGTGCCATTGCCGTGCCATTGCGATGCCATTGCCGTGCCATTGCCGTGCCATTACATTGCCACTGCCGTGCCATTGCCGTGTCATTGCCGTGCCATTACTTTGCCACTGCCGTGCCATTGCCTTGCCATTGCCGTGCCATTGTCCTGCCATTGAGGTGCCATTGCCGTGCCATTGCTGTGCCATTGCCGTGCCATTTCCGTGACATTGCCGTGCCATTGCCGTGCCATTTCCGTGCCATTGCCGTGCCATTGCCGTGCCATTGCCGTGCCATTGCCGTGCCATTGCGCTGCCATTGCCGTGCCATTGCCGTGCCATTACATTGCCACTGCCGTGCCATTTCCGTGTCATTGCCGTGCCATTACCTTGCCACTGCCGTGCCATTGCCTTGCCATTGCCGTGCCATTGTCCTGCCATTGAGGTGCCATTGCCGTGCCATTGCTGTGCCATTGCCGTGCCATTTCCGTGACATTGCCGTGCCATTGCCGTGCCATTTCCGTGCCATTGCCGTGCCATTGCCGTGCCATTGCCGTGCCATTGCCGTGCCATTGCTGTGCCATTGCCGTGCCATTGCCGTGCCATTGCCGTGCCATTGCCGTGCCATTGCGATGCCATTGCCGTGCCATTGCCGTGCCATTACATTGCCACTGCCGTGCCATTGCCGTGTCATTGCCGTGCCATTACTTTGCCACTGCCGTGCCATTGCCGTGCCATTGCCGTGCCATTGCCGTGCCATTGCCGTGCCATTGCCGTGCCATTGGCGTGCCATTGCCCTGCCATTGCCTTGCCATTGCCGTGCCATTGCCGTGCCATTGCCGTGCCATTGCCGTGCCATTGCCGTGCCATTGCCGTGCCATTACCTTGCCATTGCCGTACCATTGCTGTGCCATTGCCGTACAATTTCCGTGCCATTGCCGTGCCATTGCCGTGCCATTGCCCTGCCATTGCCGTGCCATTGCCGTGCCATTGCCGTGCCATTGCCGTGCCATTGCCATGCCATTACCTTGCCATTGCCATGCTATTGCCGTGCCATTGCCGTGCCATTGCCTTGCCATTGCCATGCCATTGTCATGCCATTGCGGTGCCATTGCCGTGCCATTGCCGTGCCATTACCTTGCCATTGCCGTGCCATTGCTGTGCCATTGCCGTACCATTTCCGTGCCATTGCCGTGCCATTGCCGTGCCATTGCCCTGCCATTGCCGTGCCATTGCCGTGCCATTGCCGTGCCATTGCCGTGCCATTGCCATGCCATTACCTTGCCATTGCCATGCCATTGCCGTGCCATTGCCGTGCCATTGCCGTGCCATTGCCGTGCCATTGCCGTGCCATTGCCGTGCCATTGCCGTGCCATTGCCGTGCCATTGCCTTGCCATTGCCGTGCCATTGTCCTGCCATTGAGGTGCCATTGCCGTGCCATTGCTGTGCCATTGCCGTGCCATTTCCGTGACATTGCCGTGCCATTGCCGTGCCATTGCCGTGCCATTGCCTTGCCATTGCCGTGCCATTGCCGTGCCATTGCCGTGCCATTGCCGTGCCATTGCCGTGCCATTGCGATGCCATTGCCGTGCCATTGCCGTGCCATTACCTTGCCACTGCCGTTACATTGCCGTGCCATTGCCGTGGTATTGCCGTGCCATTACCTTGCCATTGCCGTGCCATTGCCGTGCCATTGCCGTGCCATTGCCGTGCCATTGCCGTGCCATTGCCGTGCCATTGCCGTGCCATTGCCGTGCCATTGCCGTGCCATTGCCTTGCCATTGCCGTGCTATTGTCCTGCCATTGAGGTGCCATTGCCGTGCCATTGCTGTGCCATTGCCGTGCCATTTCCGTGACATTGCCGTGCCATTGCCGTGCCATTGCGATGCCATTGCCGTGCCATTGCCGTGCCATTACCTTGCCACTGCCGTGCCATTGCCGTGTAATTGCCGTGCCATTACCTTGCCACTGCCGTGCCATTGCCGTGTCATTGCCGTGCCATTGCCGTGCCATTGCCGTGCCATTGGCGTGCCATTGCCCTGCCATTGCCTTGCCATTGCCGTGCCATTGCCGTGCCATTGCCGTGCCATTGCCGTGCCATTGCCGTGCCATTGCCGTCCCATTACCTTGCCACTGCCGTGCCATTTCCGTGTCATTGCCGTGCCATTACCTTGCCACTGCCGTGCCATTGCCGTGTAATTGCCGTGCCATTACCTTGCCACTGCCGTGCCATTGCCGTGTCATTGCCGTGCCATTGCCGTGCCATTGCCGTGCCATTGGCGTGCCATTGCCCTGCCATTGCCGTGCCATTGGCGTGCCATTGCCGTGCCATTGCCTTGCCATTGCCGTGCCATTGCCGTGTCATTGCCTTGCCATTGCCGTGCCATTGCCGTGCCATTGCCTTGCCATTGCCGTGCCATTGCCGTGCCATTGCCGTACCATTGCCCTGCCATTGCCGTGCCATTGCCTTGCCATTGCCGTGCCATTGCCGTGCCATGGCCGTGCCATTGCCGTGCCATGGCCGTGCCATTGCCCTGCCATTGCCGTGCCATTGCCTTGCCATTGCCCTGCCATTGCCGTGCCATTGCCTTGCCATTGCCGTGCCATTGCCGTGCCATGGCCGTGCCATTGCCTTGCCATTGCCCTGCCATTGCCGTGCCATTGCCTTGCCATTGCCGTGCCATTGCCGTGCCATGGCCGTGCCATTGCCGTGCCATGGCCGTGCCATTGCCCTGCCATTGCCGTGCCATTGCCTTGCCATTGCCCTGCCATTGCCGTGCCATTGCCGTGCCATTGCCCTGCCATTGCCGTGCCATTGCCGTGCCATTGCCCTGCCATTGCCGTGCCATTGCCTTGCCATTGCCCTGCCATTGCCGTCCCATGGCCGTGCCATTGCCGTGCCATTGCCGTGCCATTGCCCTGCCATTGCCGTGCCATTGCTTTGCCATTGCCGTGCCATCGCCGTGCCATTGCCGTGCCATTGTCGTGCCATTACCTTGCCACTGCCCTGCCATTGCCGTGCCATTGCCTTGCCATTGCCATGCTATTGTTATGCCATTACGGTGCCATTGCCGTGCCATTGCCGTGCCATTGCCATGCCATTACCTTGCCATTGCCGTGCCATTGCCGTGCCATTGCCGTGCCATTACCTTGTCATTGCCGTGCCATTGCCGTGCTATTGCCGTGCCATTACCTTGTCATTGCCGTGCCATTGCCGTGCCATTGCCGTGCCATTGCCGTGCCATTGCCGTGCCATTCCAATGCCATTGCCGTGCCATTGCCGTGCCATTGCCGTGCCATTGCCGTGCCATTGCCGTTCCATTGCCTTGCCATTGCCGTGCCATTGCCGTGTCATTGCCTTGCCATTGCCGTGCCATTGCCGTGCCATTGCCGTGCCATTGTCATGCCATTGCGGTGCCATTGCCGTGCCATTGCCGTGCCATTGCAGTGCCATTGAGGTGCCATTGCCGTGCCATTGCCGTACCATTGCCTTGCCATTGCCGTGCCATTGCCGTGTCATTGCCTTGACATTGCCGTGCAATTGCTGTGCCATTGCCGTGCCATTGTCATGCCATTGCGATGCCATTGCCGTGCCATTGCTGTGCCATTCCCGTGCCATTTCCGTGCCATTGCCGTGCCATTGCTGTGCCATTCCCGTGCCATTTCCGTGCCATTGCCGTGCCATTGCCGTGCCATTGCCGTGCCATTGCCGTGCCATTGCCGTGCCATTGTCGTGCCATTGCCGTGCCATAGCCGTGCCATTTCTGTGCCATTGCCGTACCATTTCCGTGCCATTGCCGTGCCATTGCCGTGCCATTGCCGTGCCGTTGCCGTGCCATTGCCGTGCCATTGCCGTGCCATTGCCGTGCCATTGCCGTGCCATTGCCGTGCCATTGCCGTGCCATTGCCGTGCCATTGCCGTGCCATTGCCGTGCCATTGCGATGCCATTGCCGTGCCATGGCCGTGCCATTACCTTGCCACTGCCGTGCCATTTCCGTGTCATTGCCGTGCCATTACCTTGCCACTGCCGTGCCATTGCCGTGCCATTGCCGTGCTATTGCCGTGCCGTTGCCGTGCCATTGCCGTGCCATTGCCGTGCCATTGCCGTGCCATTGCCGTGCCATTGCCGTGCCATTACCGTGCCATTGCCGTGCCATTGCCG
This sequence comes from Agriotes lineatus, assembly GCA_940337035.1. Classification (NCBI taxonomy): domain Eukaryota; kingdom Metazoa; phylum Arthropoda; class Insecta; order Coleoptera; family Elateridae; genus Agriotes; species Agriotes lineatus. The sequence continues at coordinate 154,730 of CALNHX010000693.1, read as the reverse complement.
TGCCATTGCCGTGCCATTGCCGTGCCATTGCGATGCCATTGCCGTGCCATGGCCGTGCCATTACCTTGCCACTGCCGTGTCATTTCCGTGTCATTGCCGTGCCATTACCTTGCCACTGCCGTGCCATTGCCTTGCCATTGCCGTGCCATTGTCCTGCCATTGAGGTGCCATTGCCGTGCCATTGCTGTGCCATTGCCGTGCCATTTCCGTGACATTGCCGTGCCATTGCCATGCCATTGCCGTGCCATTTCCGTGCCATTGCCGTGCCATTGCCGTGCCATTGCCGTGCCATTTCCGTGCCATTACCTTGCCACTGCCGTGCCATTGCCGTGCTATTGCCGTGCCATTACCTTGCCATTGCCGTGCCATTGCCGTGCCAATGCCGTGCCATTGCCATGCCATTGCCGTGCCATTACCGTGCCATTGCCGTGCCATTTCCGTGACATTGCCGTGCCATTGCCGTGCCATTGCCGTGCCATTGCCGTGCCATTGCCGTTCCATTGCCGTGCCATTGCCGTGCCATTGCCGTGCCATTGCGATGCCACTGCCGTGCCATTGCCGTGCCATTACCTTGCCACTGCCGTGCCATTGCCGTGTCATTGCCGTGCCATTACTTTGCCACTGCCGTTCCATTGCCGTGCCATTGCCGTGCCATTGCCGTGCCATTGCGGTGCCATTGGCGTGCCATTGCCCTGCCATTGCCTTGCCATTGCCGTGCCATTGCCGTGCCATTGCCGTGCCATTGCCGTGCCATTGCCGTGCCATTGCCGTGCCATTACCTTGCCATTGCCGTGCCATTGCTGTGCCATTGCCGTACCATTTCCGTGCCATTGCCGTGCCATTGCCGTGCCATTGCCCTGCCATTGCCGTGCTATTGCCGTGCCATTGCCGTGCCATTGCCGTGCCATTGCCATGCCATTACCTTGCCATTGCCATGCCATTGCCGTGCCATTGCCGTGACATTGCCTTGCCATTGCCATGCCATTGTCATGCCATTGCGGTGCCATTGCCGTGCCATTGCCGTGCCATTACCTTGCCATTGCCGTGCCATTGCTGTGCCATTGCCGTACCATTTCCGTGCCATTGCCGTGCCATTGCCGTGCCATTGCCCTGCTATTGCCGTGCCATTGCCATGCCATTGCCGTGCCATTGCCGTGCCATTGCCATGCCATTACCTTGCCATTGCCATGCCATTGCCGTGCCATTGCCGTGCCATTGCCGTGCCATTGCCGTGCCATTGCCGTGCCATTGCCGTGCCATTGCCGTGCCATTGCCTTGCCATTGCCGTGCCATTGTCCTGCCATTGAGGTGCCATTGCCGTGCCATTGCTGTGCCATTGCCGTGCCATTTCCGTGACATTGCCGTGCCATTGCCGTGCCATTGCCGTGCCATTGCCGTGCCATTGCCGTGCCATTGCCGTGCCATTGCCGTGCCATTGCCGTGTCATTGCCGTGCCATTGCCGTGCCATTGCCGTGCCATTGCCGTGCCATTGCCGTGCCATTGCGATGCCATTGCCGTGCCATTGCCGTGCCATTACCTTGCCACTGCCGTGCCATTGCCGTGTCATTGCCGTGCCATTACTTTGCCACTGCCGTGCCATTGCCGTGCCATTGCCGTGCCATTGCCGTGCCATTGCCGTGCCATTGCCGTGCCATTGGCGTGCCATTGCCCTGCCATTGCCTTGCCATTGCCGTGCCATTGCCGTGCCATTGCCGTGCCATTGCCGTGCCATTGCCGTGCCATTGCCGTGCCATTACCTTGCCATTGCCGTGCCATTGCTGTGCCATTGCCGTACCATTTCCGTGCCATTGCCGTGCCATTGCCGTGCCATTGCCCTGCCATTGCCGTGCCATTGCCGTGCCATTGCCGTGCCATTGCCGTGCCATTGCCATGCCATTACCTTGCCATTGCCATGCCATTGCCGTGCCATTGCCGTGCCATTGCCTTGCCATTGCCATGCCATTGTCATGCCATTGCGGTGCCATTGCCGTGCCATTGCCGTGCCATTACCTTGCCATTGCCGTGCCATTGCTGTGCCATTGCCGTACCATTTCCGTGCCATTGCCGTGCCATTGCCGTGCCATTGCCCTGCCATTGCCGTGCCATTGCCGTGCCATTGCCGTGCCATTGCCATGCCATTACCTTGCCATTGCCATGCCATTGCCGTGCCATTGCCGTGCCATTGCCTTGCCATTGCCGTGCCATTGTCCTGCCATTGAGGTGCCATTGCCGTGCCATTGCTGTGCCATTGCCGTGCCATTTCCGTGACATTGCCGTGCCATTGCCGTGCCATTGCCGTGCCATTGCCGTGCCATTGCCGTGCCATTGCCGTGCCATTGCGATGCCATTGCCGTGCCATTGCCGTGCCATTACCTTGCCACTGCCGTTACATTGCCGTGCCATTGCCGTGCTATTGGCGTGCCATTACCTTGCCATTGCCGTGCCATTGCCGTGCCATTGCCGTGCTATTGCCGTGCCACTGCCGTGCCATTGCCGTGCCATTGCCGTGCTATTGCCGTGCCATTGGCGTGCCATTGCCGTGCCATTGCCTTGCCATTGCCGTGCCATTGCCGTGCCATTGTAGTGCCATTGTCTTGCCATTGCCGTGCCATTGCCGTGCCATTGCCGTGCCATTGCCGTGCCATTGCCGTGCCATTGCCGTGCCATTACCTTGCCATTGCCGTGCCATTGCTGTGCCATTGCCGTGCCATTTCCGTGCCATTGCCGTGCCATTGCCGTGCCATTGCCGTGCCATTGCCCTGCCATTGCCGTGCCATTGCCGTGCCATTGCCGTGCCATTGCCGTGCCATTGCCATGCCATTACCTTGCCATTGCCATGCCATTGCCGTGCCATTGCCGTGCCATTGCCGTGCCATTGCCGTGCCATTGCCGTGCCATTGCCGTGCCATTGCCTTGCCATTGCCGTGCCATTGTCCTGCCATTGAGGTGCCATTGCCGTGCCATTGCTGTGCCATTGCCGTGCCATTTCCGTGACATTGCCGTGCCATTGCCGTGCCATTGCCGTGCCATTGCCGTGCCATTGCCGTGCCATTGCCGTGCCATTGCCGTGCCATTGCCGTGCCATTGCCGTGCCATTTCTGTGCCATTGCCGTGCCATTGCCGTGCCATTGCCGTGCCATTGCCGTGCCATTGCGATGCCATTGCCGTGCCATTGCCGTGCCATTGCCGTGCCATTGCCGTGCCATTGCCGTGCCATTGCCGTGCCATTGCGGTGCCATTGGCGTGCCATTGCCCTGCCATTGCCTTGCCATTGCCGTGCCATTGCCGTGCCATTGCCATGCCATTACCTTGCCATTGCCATGCCATTGCCGTGCCATTGCCGTGCCATTGCCGTGCCATTGCCGTGCCATTGCCGTGCCATTGCCGTGCCATTGCCTTGCCATTGCCGTGCCATTGTCCTGCCATTGAGGTGCCATTGCCGTGCCATTGCTGTGCCATTGCCGTGCCATTTCCGTGACATTGCCGTGCCATTGCCGTGCCATTGCCGTGCCATTGCCGTGCCATTGCCGTGCCATTGCCGTGCCATTGCCGTGCCATTGCCGTGCCATTGCCGTGCCATTTCTGTGCCATTGCCGTGCCATTGCCGTGCCATTGCCGTGCCATTGCCGTGCCATTGCGATGCCATTGCCGTGCCATTGCCGTGCCATTGCCGTGCCATTGCCGTGCCATTGCCGTGCCATTGCGGTGCCATTGGCGTGCCATTGCCCTGCCATTGCCTTGCCATTGCCGTGCCATTGCCGTGCCATTGCCGTGCCATTGCCGTGCCATTGCCGTGCCATTGCCGTGCCATTGCCGTGCCATTGCCGTGCCATTGCCGTGCCATTACCTTGCCATTGCCGTGCCATTTCCGTGCCATTGCCGTGCCATTGCCGTGCCATTGCCGTGCCATTGCCGTGCCATTGCCGTGCCATTGCCGTGCCATTGCCGTGCCATTGCCGTGCCATTGCCGTGCCATTGCGATCCCATTGCCGTGCCATTGCCGTGCCATTACCTTGCCACCGCCGTGCCATTGCCGTGCCATTGCCGTGCCATTGCCGTGCCATTGCCGTGCCATTGCGATGCCATTGCCGTGCCATTGCCGTGCCATTGCCGTGCCATTGCCGTGCCATTGCCATGCCATTACCTTGCCATTGATATGCCATTGCCGTGCCATTGCCGTGCCATTGCCTTGCCATTGCCATGCCATTGTCATGCCATTGCGGTGCCATTGCCGTGCCATTGCCGTGCCATTACCTTGCCATTGCCGTGCCATTGCTGTGCCATTGCCGTACCATTTCCGTGCCATTGCCGTGCCATTGCCCTGCCATTGCCATGCCATTGCCGTGCCATTGCCGTGCCATTGCCGTGCCATTGCCATGCCATTACCTTGCCATTGCCATGCCATTGCCGTGCCATTACCGTGCCATTGCCGTGCCATTGCCGTGCCATTACCTTGTCATTGCCGTGCCATTGCCGTGCTATTGCCGTGCCATTACCTTGCCATTGCCGTGCCATTGCCGTGCCAATGCCGTGCCATTGCCGTGCCATTGCCGTGCCATTGCCGTGCCATTGCCGTGCCATTGCCGTGCCATTGCCGTGCCATTGCCTTGCCATTGCCGTGCCATTGTCCTGCCATTGAGGTGCCATTGCCGTGCCATTGCTGTGCCATTGCCGTGCCATTTCCGTGACATTGCCGTGCCATTGCCGTGCCATTGCCGTGCCATTGCCGTACCATTGCCGTGCCATTGCCGTTGCATTGCCGTGCCATTGCCGTGCCATTGCGATGCCATTGCCGTGCCATTGCCGTGCCATTACCTTGCCACTGCCGTTACATTGCCGTGCCATTGCCGTGCTATTGCCGTGCCATTACCTTGCCATTGCCGTGCCATTGCCGTGTCATTGCCGTGCTATTGCCGTGCCACTGCCGTGCCATTGCCGTGCCATTGCCGTGCTATTGCCGTGCCATTGGCGTGCCATTGCCGTGCCATTGCCTTGCCATTGCCGTGCCATTGCCGTGCCATTGTAGTGCCATTGTCATGCCATTGCGGTGCCATTGCCGTGCCATTGCCGTGCCATTGCCGTGCCATTGCCGTGCCATTGCCGTGCCATTACCTTGCCATTGCCGTGCCATTGGTGTGCCATTGCCGTGCCATTTCCGTGCCATTGCCGTGCCATTGCTGTGCCATTGCCGTACCATTTCCGTGCAATTGCCCTGCCATTGCCGTGCCATTGCCGTGCCATTGCCGTGCCATTGCCTTGCCATTGCCGTGCCATTGTCCTGCCATTGAGGTGCCACTGCCGTGCCATTGCCGTGCCATTGTCGTGCCATTGCCGTGCCATAGCCGTGCCATTTCTGTTCCATTGCCGTACCATTTCCGTGCCATTGCCGTGCCATTACCGTGCCATTGCCGTGCCATTGCCGTGCCATTGCCGTGCCATTACCTTGCCATTGCCGTGCCATTGCTGTGCCATTGCCTTGCCATTGCCGTGCCATTGCCGTGCCATTGCCGTGCCATTTCTGTGCCATTCCCGTGCCATTTCCGTGCCATTGCCGTGCCATTGCCGTGCCATTGCCGTGCCATTGCCGTGCCATTGCCGTGCCATTGTCGTGCCATTGCCGTGCCATTGTCGTGCCATTGCCGTGCCATAGCCGTGCCATTTCTGTGCCATTGCCGTACCATTTCCGTGCGATTGCCGTGCCATTGCCGTGCCATTGCCGTGCCATTACCTTGCCATTGCCGTGCCATTGCTGTGCCATTGCCTTGCCATTGCCGTGCCATTGCCGTGCCATTGCCGTGCCATTTCTGTGCCATTGCCGTACCATTTCCGTGCCATTGCCGTGCCATTGCCGTGCCATTGCCGTGCCATTGCCGTGCCATTGCCGTGCCATTACCTTGCCATTGCCGTGCCATTGCCGTGCCATTGCCGTGCCATTACCTTGCCATTGCCGTGCCATTGCCCTGCCATTGCTTTGCCATTGCCGTGCCATTGCCGTGCCATTGCCGTGCCATTGCCGTGCCATTACCTTGCCATTGCCGTGCCATTGCCGTGCCATTGCCGTGCCGTTGCCGTGCCATTGCCGTGCCATTGCCTTGCCATTGCCGTGCCATTGCCGTGCCATTGTAGTGCCATTGTCATGCCATTGCGGTGCCATTGCCGTGCCATTGCCGTGCCATTGCCGTGCCATTGCCGTGCCATTGCCGTGCCATTACCTTGCCATTGCCGTGCCATTGGTGTGCCATTGCCGTGCCATTTCCGTGCCATTGCCGTGCCATTGCTGTGCCATTGCCGTACCATTTCCGTGCAATTGCCCTGCCATTGCCGTGCCATTGCCGTGCCATTGCCGTGCCATTGCCTTGCCATTGCCGTGCCATTGTCCTGCCATTGAGGTGCCATTGCCGTGCCATTGCTGTGCCATTGCCGTGCCATTTCCGTGACATTGCCGTGCCATTGCCGTGCCATTGCCGTGCCATTGCTGTGCCATTGCCGTGCCATTGCCGTGCCATTGCCGTGCCATTGCCGTGCCATTGCGATGCCATTGCCGTGCCATTGCCGTGCCATTACCTTGCCACTGCCGTGCCATTGCCGTGTCATTGCCGTGCCATTACTTTGCCACTGCCGTGCCATTGCCGTGCCATTGCCGTGCCATTGCCGTGCCATTGCCGTGCCATTGCGGTGCCATTGGCGTGCCATTACCTTGCCATTGCCGTGCCATTGCTGTGCCATTGCCGTACCATTTCCGTGCCATTGCCGTGCCATTGCCGTGCCATTGCCCTGCCATTGCCGTGCCATTGCCGTGCCATTGCCGTGCCATTGCCGTGCCATTGCCATGCCATTACCTTGCCATTGCCATGCCATTGCCGTGCCATTGCCGTGCCATTGCCTTGCCATTGCCATGCCATTGTCATGCCATTGCGGTGCCATTGCCGTGCCATTGCCGTGCCATTACCTTGCCATTGCCGTGCCATTGCCATGCCATTACCTTGCCATTGCCTTGCCATTGCCATGCCATTGTCATGCCATTGCCGTGCCATTGCTGTGCCATTGCCGTACCATTTCCGTGCCATTGCCGTGCCATTGCCGTGACATTGCCCTGCCATTGCCGTGCCATTGCCCTGCCATTGCCGTGCCATTGCCGTGCCATTGCCGTGCCATTGCCGTGCCATTGCCATGCCATTACCTTGCCATTGCCATGCCATTGCCGTGCCATTGCCGTGCCATTGCTTTGCCATTGCCATGCCATTGTCATGCCATTGCGGTGCCATTGCCGTGCCATTGCCGTGCCATTGCCATGCCATTACCTTGCCATTGCCTTGCCATTGCCGTGCCATTGCCGTGCCATTGCCGTGCCATTGCCGTGCCATTGCCGTGCCATTGCCGTGCCATTGCCTTGCCATTGCCGTGCCATTGTCCTGCCATTGAGGTGCCATTGCCGTGCCATTGCTGTGCCATTGCCGTGCCATTTCCGTGACATTGCCGTGCCATTGCCGTGCCATTGCCGTGCCATTGCCGTGCCATTGCCGTGCCATTGCCGTGCCATTGCCGTGCCATTGCCGTGCCATTGCCGTGCCATTGCCGTGCCATTGCGATGCCATTGCCGTGCCATTGCCGTGCCATTACCTTGCCACTGCCGTTACATTGCCGTGCCATTGCCGTGCTATTGCCGTGCCATTACCTTGCCATTGCCGTGCCATTGCCGTGCCATTGCCGTGCCATTGCCGTGCCATTGCCGTGCCATTGCCGTGCCATTGCCGTGCCATTGCCGTGCTATTGCCGTGCCATTGCCTTGCCATTTCCGTGCTATTGTCCTGCCATTGAGGTGCCATTGCCGTGCCATTGCTGTGCCATTGCCGTGCCATTTCCGTGACATTGCCGTGCCATTGCCGTGCCATTGCGATGCCATTGCCGTGCCATTGCCGTGCCATTACCTTGCCACTGCCGTGCCATTGCCGTGTCATTGCCGTGCCATTACCTTGCCACTGCCGTGCCATTGCCGTGTCATTGCCGTGCCATTGCCGTGCCATTGCCGTGCCATTGCCGTGCCATTGGCGTGCCATTGCCCTGCCATTGCCTTGCCATTGCCGTGCCATTGCCGTGCCATTGCCGTGCCATTGCCGTGCCATTGCCGTGCCATTGCCGTGCCATTGCCGTCCCATTACCTTGCCACTGCCGTGCCATTTCCGTGTCATTGCCGTGCCATTACCTTGCCACTGCCGTGCCATTGCCGTGCCATTGCCGTGCTATTGCCGTGCCATTGGCGTGCCATTGCCGTGCCATTGCCTTGCCATTGCCGTGCCATTGCCGTGCCATTGTAGTGCCATTGTCATGCCATTGCCGTGCCATTGCCTTGCCATTGCCATGCCATTGTCATGCCATTGCTGTGCCATTGCCGTGCCATTTCCGTGCCATTGCCGTGCCATTGCCGTGCCATTGCCGTGCCATTGCCCTGCCATTGCCGTGCCATTGCCTTGCCATTGCCATGCCATTGTCATACCATTACCTTGCCATTGCCGTGCCATTGCTGTGCCATTGCCGTGCCATTGCCGTGCCATTGCCGTGCCATTACCTTGCCATTGCCGTGCCATTGCCGTGCCATTGCCGTGCCATTGCCGTGCCATTACCTTGCCACTGCCGTGCCATTTCCGTGTCATTGCCGTGCCATTACCTTGCCACTGCCGTGCCATTGCCGTGCCATTGCCGTGCCATTGCCGTGCCATTGCCGTGCCATTGCCGTGCCATTGCCGTGCCATTGCCTTGCCATTGCCGGGCCATTGCCGTGCCATTGCCGTGCCATTGTCATGCCATTGCGGTGCCATTGCCGTGCCATTGCCGTGCCATTGCCGTGCCATTGCCGTGCCATTACCTTGCCATTGCCGTGCCATCGCTGTGCCATTGCCGTGCCATTTCTGTGTTATTGCCGTGCCATTGCCGTGCCATTGCCTTGCCATTGCCATGCCATTGTCATGCCATTGCTGTGCCATTGCCGTGCCATTTCCGTGCCATTGCCGTGCCATTGCCGTGCCATTGCCGTGCCATTGCCCTGCCATTGCCGTGCCATTGCCTTGCAATTGCCATGCCATTGTCATGCCATTACGATGCCATTGCCTTGCCATTGCCGTGCCATTGCCGTGTCATTGCCTTGCCATTGCCGTGCCATTGCCGTGCCATTGACGTGCCATTGTCATGCCATTGCGGTGCCATTGCCGTGCCATTGCTGTGCCATTGCCGTGCCATTGCCGTGCCATTGCCGTGCCATTGCCGTGCCATTGCCCTGCCATTGCCGTGCCATTGCCTTGCCATTGCCTTGCCATTGCCGTGCCATGGCCGTGCCATTGCCGTGCCATGGCCGTGCCATTGCCCTGCCATTGCCGTGCCATTGCCTTGCCATTGCCCTGCCATTGCCGTGCCATTGCCTTGCCATTGCCCTGCCATTGCCGTGCCATTGCCTTGCCATTGCCTTGCCATTGCCTTGCCATTGCCGTGCCATGGCCGTGCCATTGCCGTGCCATGGCCGTGCCATTGCCCTGCCATTGCCGTGCCATTGCCGTGTCATTGCCTTGCCATTGCCGTGCCATTGCCGTGCCATTGACGTGCCATTGTCATGCCATTGCGGTGCCATTGCCGTGCCATTGCTGTGCCATTGCCGTGCCATTGCCGTGCCATTGCCGTGCCATTGCCGTGCCATTGCCGTGCCATTGCCCTGCCATTGCCGTGCCATTGCCTTGCCATTGCCTTGCCATTGCCGTGCCATGGCCGTGCCATTGCCGTGCCATGGCCGTGCCATTGCCCTGCCATTGCCGTGCCATTGCCTTGCCATTGCCCTGCCATTGCCGTGCAATTGCCTTGCCATTGCCTTGCCATTGCCTTGCCATTGCCGTGCCATGGCCGTGCCATTGCCGTGCCATGGCCGTGCCATTGCCCTGCCATTGCCGTGCCATTGCCTTGCCATTGCCCTGCCATTGCCGTGCCATTGCCGTGCCATTGCCCTGCCATTGCCGTGCCATTGCCGTGCCATTGCCCTGCCATTGCCGTGCCATTGCCTTGCCATTGCCCTGCCATTGCCGTGCCATGGCCGTGCCATTGCCGTGCCATTGCCGTGCCATTGCCGTGCCATTGCCCTGCCATTGCCGTGCCATTGCTTTGCCATTGCCGTGCCATCGCCGTGCCATTGCCGTGCCATTGCCGTGCCATGGCCGTGCCATTGCCGTGCCATTGTCGTGCCATTGCCGTGCCATTACCTTGCCACTGCCGTGCCATTGCCGTGCCATTACCTTGCCACTGCCCTGCCATTGCCGTGCCATTGCCTTGCCATTGCCATGCTATTGTTATGCCATTACGGTGCCATTGCCGTGCCATTGCCGTGCCATTGCCATGCCATTACCTTGCCATTGCCGTGCCATTGCCGTGCCATTGCCGTGCCATTACCTTGTCATTGCCGTGCCATTGCCGTGGCATTCCAATGCCATTGCCGTGCCATTGCCGTGCCATTGCCGTGCCATTGCCGTACCATTGCCGTTCCATTGCCTTGCCATTGCCGTGCCATTGCCGTGTCATTGCCTTTCCATTGCCGTGCCATTGCCGTGCCATTGCCGTGCCATTGTCATGCCATTGCGGTGCCATTGCCGTGCCATTGCCGTGCCATTGCAGTGCCATTGAGGTGCCATTGCCGTGCCATTGCCGTACCATTGCCTTACCATTGCCGTGCCATTGCCGTGTCATTGCCTTGACATTGCCGTGCAATTGCTGTGCCATTGCCGTGCCATTGTCATGCCATTGCGGTGCCATTGCCGTGCCATTGCTGTGCCATTCCCGTGCCATTTCCGTGCCATTGCCGTGCCATTGCCGTGCCATTGCCGTGCCATTGCCGTGCCATTGCCGTGCCATTGTCGTGCCATTGCCGTGCCATTGTCGTGCCATTGCCGTGCCATAGCCGTGCCATTTCTGTGCCATTGCCGTACCATTTCCGTGCGATTGCCGTGCCATTGCCGTGCCATTGCCGTGCCATTACCTTGCCATTGCCGTGCCATTGCTGTGCCATTGCCTTGCCATTGCCGTGCCATTGCCGTGCCATTGCCGTGCCATTTCTGTGCCATTGCCGTACCATTTCCGTGCCATTGCCGTGCCATTGCCGTGCCATTGCCGTGCCATTGCCGTGCCATTGCCGTGCCATTACCTTGCCATTGCCGTGCCATTGCCGTGCCATTGCCGTGCCATTACCTTGCCATTGCCGTGCCATTGCCCTGCCATTGCTTTGCCATTGCCGTGCCATTGCCGTGCCATTGCCGTGCCATTGCCGTGCCATTACCTTGCCATTGCCGTGCCATTGCCGTGCCATTGCCATGCCATTACCTTGCCATTGCCATGCTATTGCCGTGCCATTGCCGTGCCATTGCCTTGCCATTGCCATGCCATTGTCATGCCATTGCGGTGCCATTGCCGTGCCATTGCCGTGCCATTACCTTGCCATTGCCGTGCCATTGCTGTGCCATTGCCGTACCATTTCCGTGCCATTGCCGTGCCATTGCCGTGCCATTGCCCTGCCATTGCCGTGCCATTGCCGTGCCATTGCCCTGCCGTTGCCGTGCCATTGCCGTGCCATTGCCGTGCCATTGCCGTGCCATTGCCATGCCATTACCTTGCCATTGCCATGCCATTTCCGTGCCATTGCCGTGCCATTGCCGTGCCATTGCCGTGCCATTGCCGTAACATTTCCGTGCCATTGCCGTGCCATTGCCGTACCATTTCCGTGCCATTGCCGTGCCATTGCCGTGCCATTGCCCTGCCATTGCCGTGCCATTGCCGTGCCATTGCCGTGCCATTGCCGAGCCATTGCCGTACCATTTCCGTGCCATTGCCGTGCCATTGCCGTACCATTTCCGTGCCATTGCCGAGCCATTGCCGTGCCATTGCCCTGCCATTGCCGTGCCATTGCCGTGCCATTGCCGTGCCATTGCCGTGCCATTGCCATGCCATTACCTTGCCATTGCCATGCCATTGCCGTGCCATTGCCGTGCCATTGCCGTGCCATTGCCGTGCCATTGCCGTGCCATTGCCGTGCCATTGCCGTGCCATTGCCGTGCCATTGCCGTGCCATTGCCGTGCCATTGCCGTGCCATTGCCGTGCCATTGCCTTGCCATTGCCGTGCCATTGTCCTGCCATTGAGGTGCCATTGCCGTGCCATTGCTGTGCCATTGCCGTGCCATTTCCGTGACATTGCCGTGCCATTGCCGTGCCATCGCCGTGCCATTGCCGTGCCATTGCCGTGCCATGGCCGTGCCATTGCCGTGCCATTGTCGTGCCATTGCCGTGCCATTGCCGTGTCATTGCCGTGCCATTACCTTGCCACTGCCCTGCCATTGCCGTGCCATTGCCTTGCCATTGCCATGCTATTGTTATGCCATTACGGTGCCATTGCCGTGCCATTGCCGTGCCATTGCCATGCCATTACCTTGCCATTGCCGTGCCATTGCCGTGCCATTGCCGTGCCATTACCTTGTCATTGCCGTGCCATTGCCGTGCTATTGCCGTGCCATTGCCGTGCCATTCCAATGCCATTGCCGTGCCATTGCCGTGCCATTGCCGTGCCATTGCCGTGCCATTGCCGTTCCATTGCCTTGCCATTGCCGTGCCATTCCAATGCCATTGCCGTGCCATTGCCGTGCCATTGCCGTGCCATTGCCGTGCCATTGCCGTGCCATTCCAATGCCATTGCCGTGCCATTGCCGTGCCATTGCCGTGCCATTGCCGTGCCATTGCCGTTCCATTGCCTTGCCATTGCCGTTCCATTGCCGTGTCATTGCCTTGCCATTGCCGTGCCATTGCCGTGCCATTGCCGTGCCATTGTCATGCCATTGCGGTGCCATTGCCGTGCCATTGCCGTGCCATTGCCGTGCCATTGCAGTGCCATTGAGGTGCCATTGCCGTGCCATTGCCGTACCATTGCCTTGCCATTGCCGTGCCATTGCCGTGTCATTGCCTTGACATTTCCGTGCAATTGCTGTGCCATTGCCGTGCCATTGTCATGCCATTGCGGTGCCATTGCCGTGCCATTGCTGTGCCATTCCCGTGCCATTTCCGTGCCATTGCCGTGCCATTGCCGTGCCATTGCCGTGCCACTGCCGTGCCATTGCCGTGCCATTGTCGTGCCATTGCCGTGCCATAGCCGTGCCATTTCTGTGCCATTGCCGTACCATTTCCGTGCCATTGCCGTGCCATTGCCGTGCCATTGCCGTGCCATTGCCGTGCCATTGCCGTGCCATTACCTTGCCATTGCCGTGCCATTGCTGTGCCATTGCCTTGCCATTGCCGTGCCATTGCCGTGCCATTGCCGTGCCATTTCTGTGCCATTGCCGTACCATTTCCGTGCCATTGCCGTGCCATTGCCGTGCCATTGCCGTGCCATTGCCGTGCCATTGCCTTGCCATTACCTTGCCATTGCCGTGCCATTGCCCTGCCATTGCTTTGGCATTGCCGTGCCATTGCCGTGCCATTGCCGTGCCATTGCCGTGCCATTGCCGTGCCATTACCTTGCCATTGCCGTGCCATTGCCGTGCCATTGCCGTGCCGTTGCCGTGCCATTGCCGTGCCATTGCCGTGCCATTGCCGTGCCATTTCCGTGCCATTGCCGTGCCATTGCCGTGCCATTGCCGTGCCATTGCCGTGCCATTGCCGTGCCATTGCGATGCCATTGCCGTGCCATGGCCGTGCCATTACCTTGCCACTGCCGTGCCATTTCCGTGTCATTGCCGTGCCATTACCTTGCCACTGCCGTGCCATTGCCGTGCCATTGCCGTGCTATTGCCGTGCCGTTGCCGTGCCATTGCCGTGCCATTGCCGTGCCATTGCCGTGCCATTGCCGTGCCATTGCCGTGCCATTGCCGTGCCATTGCCGTGCCATTGCCGTGCCATTGCCGTGCCATTGCCGTGCCATTGCGATGCCATTGCCGTGCCATGGCCGTGCCATTACCTTGCCACTGCCGTGCCATTTCCGTGTCATTGCCGTGCCATTACCTTGCCACTGCCGTGCCATTGCCTTGCCATTGCCGTGCCATTGTCCTGCCATTGAGGTGCCATTGCCGTGCCATTGCTGTGCCATTGCCGTGCCATTTCCGTGACATTGCCGTGCCATTGCCGTGCCATTGCCGTGCCATTGCCGTGCCATTGCCGTGCCATTGCCGTGCCATTGCCGTGCCATTGCTGTGCCATTGCCGTGCCATTTCCGTGCCATTGCCGTGCCATTGCCGTGCCATTGCGATGCCATTGCCGTGCCATTGCCGTGCCATTACCTTGCCACTGCCGTGCCATTGCCGTGTCATTGCCGTGCCATTACTTTGCCACTGCCGTGCCATTGCCGTGCCATTGCCGTGCCATTGCCGTGCCATTGCCGTGCCATTGCCGTGCCATTGGCGTGCCATTGCCCTGCTATTGCCTTGCCATTGCCGTGCCATTGCCGTGCCATTGCCGTGCCATTGCCGTGCCATTGCCGTGCCATTGCCGTGCCATTACCTTGCCATTGCCGTGCCATTGCTGTGCCATTGCCGTACCATTTCCGTGCCATTGCCGTGCCATTGCCGTGCCATTGCCCTGCCATTGCCGTGCCATTGCCGTGCCATTGCCGTGCCATTGCGGTGCCATTGCCATGCCATTACCTTGCCATTGCCATGCTATTGCCGTGCCATTGCCGTGCCATTGCCTTGCCATTGCCATGCCATTGTCATGCCATTGCGGTGCCATTGCCGTGCCATTGCCGTGCCATTACCTTGCCATTGCTGTGCCATTGCTGTGCCATTGCCGTACCATTTCCGTGCCATTGCCGTGCCATTGCCGTGCCATTGCCCTGCCATTGCCGTGCCATTGCCGTGCCATTGCCGTGCCATTGCCGTGCCATTGCCATGCCATTACCTTGCCATTGCCATGCCATTGCCGTGCCATTGCCGTGCCATTGCCGTACCATTTCCGTGCCATTGCCGTGCCATTGCCGTACCATTTCCGTGCCATTGCCGTGCCATTGCCGTGCCATTGCCCTGCCATTGCCGTGCCATTGCCGTGCCATTGCCGTGCCATTGCCGAGCCATTGCCGTACCATTTCCGTGCCATTGCCGTGCCATTGCCGTACCATTTCCGTGCCATTGCCGAGCCATTGCCGTGCCATTGCCCTGCCATTGCCGTGCCATTGCCGTGCCATTGCCGTGCCATTGCCGTGCCATTGCCATGCCATTACCTTGCCATTGCCATGCCATTGCCGTGCCATTGCCGTGCCATTGCCGTGCCATTGCCGTGCCATTGCCGTGCCATTGCCGTGCCATTGCCGTGCCATTGCCGTGCCATTGCCGTGCCATTGCCGTGCCATTGCCTTGCCATTGCCGTGCCATTGTCCTGCCATTGAGGTGCCATTGCCGTGCCATTGCTGTGCCATTGCCGTGCCATTTCCGTGACATTGCCGTGCCATTGCCGTGCCATCGCCGTGCCATTGCCGTGCCATTGCCGTACCATGGCCGTGCCATTGCCGTGCCATGGCCGTGCCATTGCCGTGCCATTGTCGTGCCATTGCCGTGCCATTGCCGTGTCATTGCCGTGCCATTACCTTGCCACTGCCCTGCCATTGCCGTGCCATTGCCTTGCCATTGCCATGCTATTGTTATGCCATTACGGTGCCATTGCCGTGCCATTGCCGTGCCATTGCCATGCCATTACCTTGCCATTGCCGTGCCATTGCCGTGCCATTACCTTGTCATTGCCGTGCCATTGCCGTGCTATTGCCGTGCCATTACCTTGTCATTGCCGTGCCATTGCCGTGCCATTGCCGTGCCATTGCCGTGCCATTGCCGTGCCATTCCAATGCCATTGCCGTGCCATTGCCGTGCCATTGCCGTGCCATTGCCGTGCCATTGCCGTGCCATTGCCGTGCCATTGCCGTTCCATTGCCTTGCCATTGCCGTGCCATTGCCGTGTCATTGCCTTGCCATTGCCGTGCCATTGCCGTGCCATTGCCGTGCCATTGTCATGCCATTGCGGTGCCATTGCCGTGCCATTGCCGTGCCATTGCAGTGCCATTGAGGTGCCATTGCCGTGCCATTGCCGTACCATTGCCTTGCCATTGCCGTGCCATTGCCGTGTCATTGCCTTGACATTTCCGTGCAATTGCTGTGCCATTGCCGTGCCATTGTCATGCCATTGCGGTGCCATTGCCGTGCCATTGCTGTGCCATTCCCGTGCCATTTCCGTGCCATTGCCGTGCCATTGCCGTGCCATTGCCGTGCCACTGCCGTGCCATTGCCGTGCCATTGTCGTGCCATTGCCGTGCCATAGCCGTGCCATTTCTGTGCCATTGCCGTACCATTTCCGTGCCATTGCCGTGCCATTGCCGTGCCATTGCCGTGCCATTGCCGTGCCATTGCCGTGCCATTACCTTGCCATTGCCGTGCCATTGCTGTGCCATTGCCTTGCCATTGCCGTGCCATTGCCGTGCCATTGGCGTGCCATTGCCCTGCCATTGCCTTGCCATTGCCGTGCCATTGCCGTGCCATTGCCGTGCCATTGGCGTGCCATTGCCCTGCCATTGCCTTGCCATTGCCGTGTCATTGCCGTGCCATTGCCGTGCCATTGCCGTGCCATTGCCGTGCCATTGGCGTGCCATTGCCCTGCCATTGCCTTGCCATTGCCGTGCCATTGCCGTGCCATTGCCGTGCCATTGCCGTGCCATTGCCGTGCCATTGCCGTGCCATTACCTTGCCACTGCCGTTACATTGCCGTGCCATTGCCGTGGTATTGCCGTGCCATTACCTTGCCATTGCCGTGCCATTGCCGTGCCATTGCCGTGCCATTGCCGTGCCATTGCCGTGCCATTGCCGTGCCATTGCCGTGCCATTGCCGTGCCATTGCTGTGCCATTGCCTTGCCATTGCCGTGCCATTGCCGTGCCATTGGCGTGCCATTGTCCTGCCATTGCCTTGCCATTGCCGTGCCATTGCCGTGCCATTGCCGTGCCATTGGCGTGCCATTGCCCTGCCATTGCCTTGCCATTGCCGTGCCATTGCCGTGCCATTGCTGTGCCATTGCTGTGCCATTGCCGTACCATTTCCGTGCCATTGCCGTGCCATTGCCGTGCCATTGCCCTGCCATTGCCGTGCCATTGCCGTGCCATTGCCGTGCCATTGCCGTGCCATTGCCGTGCCATTGCCATGCCATTACCTTGCCATTGCCATGCCATTGCCGTGCCATTGCCGTGCCATTGCCGTGCCATTGCCGTGCCATTGCCGTGCCATTGCCGTGCCATTGCCGTGCCATTGCCGTGCCATTGCCGTGCCACTGCCGTGCCATTGCCTTGCCATTGCCGTGCCATTGTCCTGCCATTGAGGTGCCATTGCCGTGCCATTGCTGTGCCATTGCCGTGCCATTTCCGTGACATTGCCGTGCCATTGCCGTGCCATTGCCGTGCCATTGCCTTGCCATTGCCGTGCCATTGCCGTGCCATTGCCGTGCCATTGCCGTGCCATTGCCGTGCCATTGCGATGCCATTGCCGTGCCATTGCCGTGCCATTACCTTGCCACTGCCGTTACATTGCCGTGCCATTGCCGTGGTATTGCCGTGCCATTACCTTGCCATTGCCGTGCCATTGCCGTGCCATTGCCGTGCCATTGCCGTGCCATTGCCGTGCCATTGCCGTGCCATTGCCGTGCCATTGCCGTGCCATTGCCGTGCCATTGCCTTGCCATTGCCGTGCTATTGTCCTGCCATTGAGGTGCCATTGCCGTGCCATTGCTGTGCCATTGCCGTGCCATTTCCGTGACATTGCCGTGCCATTGCCGTGCCATTGCCGTGCCATTGCGATGCCATTGCCGTGCCATTGCCGTGCCATTACCTTGCCACTGCCGTGCCATTGCAGTGTCATTGCCGTGCCATTACCTTGCCACTGCCGTGCCATTGCCGTGTCATTGCCGTGCCATTGCCGTGCCATTGCCGTGCCATTGCCGTGCCATTGGCGTGCCATTGCCCTGCCATTGCCTTGCCATTGCCGTGCCATTGCCGTGCCATTGCCGTGCCATTGCCGTGCCATTGCCGTGCCATTGCCGTGCCATTGCCGTGCCATTGCCGTGCCATTGCCGTGCCATTGCCGTGCCATTGCCGTGCCATTGCCTTGCCATTGCCGTGCTATTGTCCTGCCATTGAGGTGCCATTGCCGTGCCATTGCTGTGCCATTGCCGTGCCATTTCTGTGACATTGCCGTGCCATTGCCGTGCCATTGCCGTGCCATTGCGATGCCATTGCCGTGCCATTGCCGTGCCATTACCTTGCCACTGCCGTGCCATTGCAGTGTCATTGCCGTGCCATTACCTTGCCACTGCCGTGCCATTGCCGTGTCATTGCCGTGCCATTGCCGTGCCATTGCCGTGCCATTGCCGTGCCATTGGCGTGCCATTGCCCTGCCATTGCCTTGCCATTGCCGTGCCATTGCCGTGCCATTGCCGTGCCATTGCCGTGCCATTGCCGTGCCATTGCCGTCCCATTACCTTGCCACTGCCGTGCCATTTCCGTGTCATTGCCGTGCCATTACCTTGCCACTGCCGTGCCATTGCCGTGCCATTGCCGTGCCATTGCCTTGCCATTGTCGTGCTATTGTCCTGCCATTGAGGTGCCATTGCCGTGCCATTGCTGTGCCATTGCCGTGCCATTTCCGTGACATTGCCGTGCCATTGCCGTGCCATTGCCGTGCCATTGCGATGCCATTGCCGTGCCATTGCCGTGCCATTACCTTGCCACTGCCGTGCCATTGCAGTGTCATTGCCGTGCCATTACCTTGCCACTGCCGTGCCATTGCCGTGTCATTGCCGTGCCATTGCCGTGCCATTGCCGTGCCATTGCCGTGCCATTGGCGTGCCATTGCCCTGCCATTGCCTTGCCATTGCCGTGCCATTGCCGTGCCATTGCCGTGCCATTGCCGTGCCATTGCCGTGCCATTGCCGTCCCATTACCTTGCCACTGCCGTGCCATTTCCGTGTCATTGCCGTGCCATTACCTTGCCACTGCCGTGCCATTGCCGTGCCATTGCCGTGCTATTGCCGTGCCATTGGCGTGCCATTGCCGTGCCATTGCCTTGCCATTGCCGTGCCATTGCCGTGCCATTGTAGTGCCATTGTCATGCCATTGCGGTGCCATTGCCGTGCCATTGCCGTGCCATTGCCGTGCCATTGCCGTGCCATTGCCGTGCCATTGCCGTGCCATTACCTTGCCATTGCCGTGCCATTGCTGTGCCATTGCCGTGCCATTTTCGTGCCATTGCCGTGCCATTGCCGTGCCATTGCCCTGCCATTGCCGTGCCATTGCCTTGCCATTGCCATGCCATTGTCATGCCATTGCTGTGCCATTGCCGTGCCATTTCCGTGCCATTGCCGTGCCATTGCCGTGCCATTGCCGTGCCATTGCCCTGCCATTGCCGTGCCATTGCCTTGCCATTGCCATGCCATTGTCATACCATTACTTTGCCATTGCCGTGCCATTGCCGTGCCATTGCCGTGCCATTGCCGTGCCATTGCCGTGCCATTACCTTCCCATTGCCGTGCCATTGCCGTGCCATTGCCGTGCCATTGCCGTGCCATTACCTTGCCACTGCCGTTACATTGCCGTGCCATTGCCGTGGTATTGCCGTGCCATTACCTTGCCATTGCCGTGCCATTGCCGTGCCATTGCCGTGCCATTGCCGTGCCATTGCCGTGCCATTGCCGTGCCATTGCCGTGCCATTGCCGTGCCATTGCCGTGCCATTGCCGTGCCATTGCCGTGCCATTGCCTTGCCATTGCCGTGCTATTGTCCTGCCATTGAGGTGCCATTGCCGTGCCATTGCTGTGCCATTGCCGTGCCATTTCTGTGACATTGCCGTGCCATTGCCGTGCCATTGCCGTGCCATTGCGATGCCATTGCCGTGCCATTGCCGTGCCATTACCTTGCCACTGCCGTGCCATTGCAGTGTCATTGCCGTGCCATTACCTTGCCACTGCCGTGCCATTGCCGTGTCATTGCCGTGCCATTGCCGTGCCATTGCCGTGCCATTGCCGTGCCATTGGCGTGCCATTGCCCTGCCATTGCCTTGCCATTGCCGTGCCATTGCCGTGCCATTGCCGTGCCATTGCCGTGCCATTGCCGTGCCATTGCCGTCCCATTACCTTGCCACTGCCGTGCCATTTCCGTGTCATTGCCGTGCCATTACCTTGCCACTGCCGTGCCATTGCCGTGCCATTGCCGTGCCATTGCCTTGCCATTGTCGTGCTATTGTCCTGCCATTGAGGTGCCATTGCCGTGCCATTGCTGTGCCATTGCCGTGCCATTTCCGTGACATTGCCGTGCCATTGCCGTGCCATTGCCGTGCCATTGCGATGCCATTGCCGTGCCATTGCCGTGCCATTACCTTGCCACTGCCGTGCCATTGCAGTGTCATTGCCGTGCCATTACCTTGCCACTGCCGTGCCATTGCCGTGTCATTGCCGTGCCATTGCCGTGCCATTGCCGTGCCATTGCCGTGCCATTGGCGTGCCATTGCCCTGCCATTGCCTTGCCATTGCCGTGCCATTGCCGTGCCATTGCCGTGCCATTGCCGTGCCATTGCCGTGCCATTGCCGTCCCATTACCTTGCCACTGCCGTGCCATTTCCGTGTCATTGCCGTGCCATTACCTTGCCACTGCCGTGCCATTGCCGTGCCATTGCCGTGCTATTGCCGTGCCATTGGCGTGCCATTGCCGTGCCATTGCCTTGCCATTGCCGTGCCATTGCCGTGCCATTGTAGTGCCATTGTCATGCCATTGCGGTGCCATTGCCGTGCCATTGCCGTGCCATTGCCGTGCCATTGCCGTGCCATTGCCGTGCCATTGCCGTGCCATTACCTTGCCATTGCCGTGCCATTGCTGTGCCATTGCCGTGCCATTTTCGTGCCATTGCCGTGCCATTGCCGTGCCATTGCCCTGCCATTGCCGTGCCATTGCCTTGCCATTGCCATGCCATTGTCATGCCATTGCTGTGCCATTGCCGTGCCATTTCCGTGCCATTGCCGTGCCATTGCCGTGCCATTGCCGTGCCATTGCCCTGCCATTGCCGTGCCATTGCCTTGCCATTGCCATGCCATTGTCATACCATTACTTTGCCATTGCCGTGCCATTGCCGTGCCATTGCCGTGCCATTGCCGTGCCATTGCCGTGCCATTACCTTCCCATTGCCGTGCCATTGCCGTGCCATTGCCGTGCCATTGCCGTGCCATTACCTTGCCACTGCCGTGCCATTTCCGTGTCATTGCCGTGCCATTACCTTGCCACTGCCGTGCCATTGCCGTGCCATTGCCGTGCCATTGCCGTGCCATTGCCGTGCCATTGCCCTGCCATTGCCTTGCCATTGCCGGGCCATTGCCGTGCCATTGCCGTGCCATTGTCATGCCATTGCGGTGCCATTGCCGTGCCATTGCCGTGCCATTGCCGTGCCATTGCCGTGCCATTGCGATGCCATTGCCGTGCCATTGCCGTGCCATTACCTTGCCACTGCCGTTACATTGCCGTGCCATTGCCGTGCTATTGCCGTGCCATTACCTTGCCATTGCCGTGCCATTGCCGTGCCATTGCCGTGCCATTGCCGTGCCATTGCCGTGCCATTGCCGGGCCATTGCCTTGCCATTGCCGTGCTATTGTCCTGCCATTGAGGTGCCATTGCCGTGCCATTGCCTTGCCATTGCCCTGTCATTGCCGTGCCATTGCCGTGCCATTGCCCTGCCATTGCCGTGCCATTGCCGTGCCATTGCCCTGCCATTGCCGTGCCATTGCCTTGCCATTGCCCTGCCATTGCCGTGCCATTGCCGTGCCATTGCCCTGCCATTGCCGTGCCATTGCCGTGCCATTGCCCTGCCATTGCCGTGCCATTGCCTTGCCATTGCCCTGCCATTGCCGTGCCATGGCCGTGCCATTGCCGTGCCATTGCCGTGCCATTGCCCTGCCATTGCCGTGCCATTGCTTTGCCATTGCCGTGCCATCGCCGTGCCATTGCCGTGCCATTGCCGTGCCATGGCCGTGCCATTGCCGTGCCATTGTCGTGCCATTGCCGTGCCATTACCTTGCCACTGCCGTGCCATTGCCGTGTCATTGCCGTGCCATTACCTTGCCACTGCCCTGCTATTGCCGTGCCATTGCCTTGCCATTGCCATGCTATTGTTATGCCATTACGGTGCCATTGCCGTGCCATTGCCGTGCCATTGCCATGCCATTACCTTGCCATTGCCGTGCCATTGCCGTGCCACTGCCGTGCCATTGCCGTGTCATTGCCGTGCCATTACCTTGCCACTGCACTGCTATTGCCGTGCCATTGCCTTGCCATTGCCATGCTATTGTTATGCCATTACGGTGCCATTGCCGTGCCATTGCCGTGCCATTGCCATGCCATTACCTTGCCATTGCCGTGCCATTGCCGTGCCATTGCCGTGCCATTACCTTGTCATTGCCGTGCCATTGCCGTGCTATTGCCGTGCCATTACCTTGTCATTGCCGTGCCATTGCCGTGCCATTGCCGTGCCATTGCCGTGCCATTGCCGTGCCATTCCAATGCCATTGCCGTGCCATTGCCGTGCCATTGCCGTGCCATTGCCGTGCCATTGCCGTTCCATTGCCTTGCCATTGCCGTGCCATTACCTTGTCATTGCCGTGCCATTGCCGTGCCATTGCCGTGCCATTGCCGTGCCATTGCCGTGCCATTCCAATGCCATTGCCGTGCCATTCCAATGCCATTGCCGTGCCATTGCCGTGCCATTGCCGTGCCATTGCCGTGCCATTGCCGTGCCATTGCCGTGCCATTGCCGTTCCATTGCCTTGCCATTGCCGTGCCATTGCCGTGTCATTGCCTTGCCATTGCCGTGCCATTGCCGTGCCATTGCCGTGCCATTGTCATGCCATTGCGGTGCCATTGCCGTGCCATTGCCGTGCCATTGCAGTGCCATTGAGGTGCCATTGCCGTGCCATTGCCGTACCATTGCCTTGCCATTGCCGTGCCATTGCCGTGTCATTGCCTTGACATTTCCGTGCAATTGCTGTGCCATTGCCGTGCCATTGTCATGCCATTGCGGTGCCATTGCCGTGCC
The DNA here is from genome assembly GCA_940337035.1 of Agriotes lineatus. NCBI lineage: Eukaryota > Metazoa > Arthropoda > Insecta > Coleoptera > Elateridae > Agriotes > Agriotes lineatus. The sequence goes on along the minus strand of CALNHX010000693.1, from coordinate 131,626 downwards.
ATTGCTGTGCCATTCCCGTGCCATTTCCGTGCCATTGCCGTGCCATTGCCGTGCCATTGCCGTGCCACTGCCGTGCCATTGCCGTGCCATTGTCGTGCCATTGCCGTGCCATAGCCGTGCCATTTCTGTGCCATTGCCGTACCATTTCCGTGCCATTGCCGTGCCATTGCCGTGCCATTGCCGTGCCATTGCCGTGCCATTGCCGTGCCATTACCTTGCCATTGCCGTGCCATTGCTGTGCCATTGCCTTGCCATTGCCGTGCCATTGCCGTGCCATTGGCGTGCCATTGCCCTGCCATTGCCTTGCCATTGCCGTGCCATTGCCGTGCCATTGCCGTGCCATTGGCGTGCCATTGCCCTGCCATTGCCTTGCCATTGCCGTGCCATTGCCGTGCCATTGCTGTGCCATTGCTGTGCCATTGCCGTACCATTTCCGTGCCATTGCCGTGCCATTGCCGTGCCATTGCCCTGCCATTGCCGTGCCATTGCCGTGCCATTGCCGTGCCATTGCCGTGCCATTGCCATGCCATTACCTTGCCATTGCCATGCCATTGCCGTGCCATTGCCGTGCCATTGCCGTGCCATTGCCGTGCCATTGCGTGCCATTGCCGTGCCATTGCCGTGCCATTGCCGTGCCATTGCCGTGCCACTGCCGTGCCATTGCCTTGCCATTGCCGTGCCATTGTCCTGCCATTGAGGTGACATTGCCGTGCCATTGCTGTGCCATTGCCGTGCCATTTCCGTGACATTGCCGTGCCATTGCCGTGCCATTGCCGTGCCATTGCCTTGCCATTGCCGTGCCATTGCCGTGCCATTGCCGTGCCATTGCCGTGCCATTGCCGTGCCATTGCGATGCCATTGCCGTGCCATTGCCGTGCCATTACCTTGCCACTGCCGTTACATTGCCGTGCCATTGCCGTGGTATTGCCGTGCCATTACCTTGCCATTGCCGTGCCATTGCCGTGCCATTGCCGTGCCATTGCCGTGCCATTGCCGTGCCATTGCCGTGCCATTGCCGTGCCATTGCCGTGCCATTGCCGTGCCATTGCCGTGCCATTGCCTTGCCATTGCCGTGCTATTGTCCTGCCATTGAGGTGCCATTGCCGTGCCATTGCTGTGCCATTGCCGTGCCATTTCCGTGACATTGCCGTGCCATTGCCGTGCCATTGCCGTGCCATTGCGATGCCATTGCCGTGCCATTGCCGTGCCATTACCTTGCCACTGCCGTGCCATTGCAGTGTCATTGCCGTGCCATTACCTTGCCACTGCCGTGCCATTGCCGTGTCATTGCCGTGCCATTGCCGTGCCATTGCCGTGCCATTGCCGTGCCATTGGCGTGCCATTGCCCTGCCATTGCCTTGCCATTGCCGTGCCATTGCCGTGCCATTGCCGTGCCATTGCCGTGCCATTGCCGTGCCATTACCTTGCCACTGCCGTTACATTGCCGTGCCATTGCCGTGGTATTGCCGTGCCATTACCTTGCCATTGCCGTGCCATTGCCGTGCCATTGCCGTGCCATTGCCGTGCCATTGCCGTGCCATTGCCGTGCCATTGCCGTGCCATTGCCGTGCCATTGCTGTGCCATTGCCTTGCCATTGCCGTGCCATTGCCGTGCCATTGGCGTGCCATTGCCCTGCCATTGCCTTGCCATTGCCGTGCCATTGCCGTGCCATTGCCGTGCCATTGGCGTGCCATTGCCCTGCCATTGCCTTGCCATTGCCGTGCCATTGCCGTGCCATTGCTGTGCCATTGCTGTGCCATTGCCGTACCATTTCCGTGCCATTGCCGTGCCATTGCCGTGCCATTGCCCTGCCATTGCCGTGCCATTGCCGTGCCATTGCCGTGCCATTGCCGTGCCATTGCCATGCCATTACCTTGCCATTGCCATGCCATTGCCGTGCCATTGCCGTGCCATTGCCGTGCCATTGCCGTGCCATTGCCGTGCCATTGCCGTGCCATTGCCGTGCCATTGCCGTGCCATTGCCGTGCCACTGCCGTGCCATTGCCTTGCCATTGCCGTGCCATTGTCCTGCCATTGAGGTGCCATTGCCGTGCCATTGCTGTGCCATTGCCGTGCCATTTCCGTGACATTGCCGTGCCATTGCCGTGCCATTGCCGTGCCATTGCCGTGCCATTGCCTTGCCATTGCCGTGCCATTGCCGTGCCATTGCCGTGCCATTGCCGTGCCATTGCCGTGCCATTGCGATGCCATTGCCGTGCCATTGCCGTGCCATTACCTTGCCACTGCCGTTACATTGCCGTGCCATTGCCGTGGTATTGCCGTGCCATTACCTTGCCATTGCCGTGCCATTGCCGTGCCATTGCCGTGCCATTGCCGTGCCATTGCCGTGCCATTGCCGTGCCATTGCCGTGCCATTGCCGTGCCATTGCCGTGCCATTGCCGTGCCATTGCCGTGCCATTGCCTTGCCATTGCCGTGCTATTGTCCTGCCATTGAGGTGCCATTGCCGTGCCATTGCTGTGCCATTGCCGTGCCATTTCCGTGACATTGCCGTGCCATTGCCGTGCCATTGCCGTGCCATTGCGATGCCATTGCCGTGCCATTGCCGTGCCATTACCTTGCCACTGCCGTGCCATTGCAGTGTCATTGCCGTGCCATTACCTTGCCACTGCCGTGCCATTGCCGTGTCATTGCCGTGCCATTGCCGTGCCATTGCCGTGCCATTGCCGTGCCATTGGCGTGCCATTGCCCTGCCATTGCCTTGCCATTGCCGTGCCATTGCCGTGCCATTGCCGTGCCATTGCCGTGCCATTGCCGTGCCATTGCCGTGCCATTACCTTGCCACTGCCGTTACATTGCCGTGCCATTGCCGTGGTATTGCCGTGCCATTACCTTGCCATTGCCGTGCCATTGCCGTGCCATTGCCGTGCCATTGCCGTGCCATTGCCGTGCCATTGCCGTGCCATTGCCGTGCCATTGCCGTGCCATTGCCGTGCCATTGCCGTGCCATTGCCGTGCCATTGCCTTGCCATTGCCGTGCTATTGTCCTGCCATTGAGGTGCCATTGCCGTGCCATTGCTGTGCCATTGCCGTGCCATTTCTGTGACATTGCCGTGCCATTGCCGTGCCATTGCCGTGCCATTGCGATGCCATTGCCGTGCCATTGCCGTGCCATTACCTTGCCACTGCCGTGCCATTGCAGTGTCATTGCCGTGCCATTACCTTGCCACTGCCGTGCCATTGCCGTGTCATTGCCGTGCCATTGCCGTGCCATTGCCGTGCCATTGCCGTGCCATTGGCGTGCCATTGCCCTGCCATTGCCTTGCCATTGCCGTGCCATTGCCGTGCCATTGCCGTGCCATTGCCGTGCCATTGCCGTGCCATTGCCGTCCCATTACCTTGCCACTGCCGTGCCATTTCCGTGTCATTGCCGTGCCATTACCTTGCCACTGCCGTGCCATTGCCGTGCCATTGCCGTGCCATTGCCTTGCCATTGTCGTGCTATTGTCCTGCCATTGAGGTGCCATTGCCGTGCCATTGCTGTGCCATTGCCGTGCCATTTCCGTGACATTGCCGTGCCATTGCCGTGCCATTGCCGTGCCATTGCGATGCCATTGCCGTGCCATTGCCGTGCCATTACCTTGCCACTGCCGTGCCATTGCAGTGTCATTGCCGTGCCATTACCTTGCCACTGCCGTGCCATTGCCGTGTCATTGCCGTGCCATTGCCGTGCCATTGCCGTGCCATTGCCGTGCCATTGGCGTGCCATTGCCCTGCCATTGCCTTGCCATTGCCGTGCCATTGCCGTGCCATTGCCGTGCCATTGCCGTGCCATTGCCGTGCCATTGCCGTCCCATTACCTTGCCACTGCCGTGCCATTTCCGTGTCATTGCCGTGCCATTACCTTGCCACTGCCGTGCCATTGCCGTGCCATTGCCGTGCTATTGCCGTGCCATTGGCGTGCCATTGCCGTGCCATTGCCTTGCCATTGCCGTGCCATTGCCGTGCCATTGTAGTGCCATTGTCATGCCATTGCGGTGCCATTGCCGTGCCATTGCCGTGCCATTGCCGTGCCATTGCCGTGCCATTGCCGTGCCATTGCCGTGCCATTACCTTGCCATTGCCGTGCCATTGCTGTGCCATTGCCGTGCCATTTTCGTGCCATTGCCGTGCCATTGCCGTGCCATTGCCCTGCCATTGCCGTGCCATTGCCTTGCCATTGCCATGCCATTGTCATGCCATTGCTGTGCCATTGCCGTGCCATTTCCGTGCCATTGCCGTGCCATTGCCGTGCCATTGCCGTGCCATTGCCCTGCCATTGCCGTGCCATTGCCTTGCCATTGCCATGCCATTGTCATACCATTACTTTGCCATTGCCGTGCCATTGCCGTGCCATTGCCGTGCCATTGCCGTGCCATTGCCGTGCCATTACCTTGCCATTGCCGTGCCATTGCCGTGCCATTGCCGTGCCATTGCCGTGCCATTACCTTGCCACTGCCGTGCCATTTCCGTGTCATTGCCGTGCCATTACCTTGCCACTGCCGTGCCATTGCCGTGCCATTGCCGTGCCATTGCCGTGCCATTGCCGTGCCATTGCCCTGCCATTGCCTTGCCATTGCCGGGCCATTGCCGTGCCATTGCCGTGCCATTGTCATGCCATTGCGGTGCCATTGCCGTGCCATTGCCGTGCCATTGCCGTGCCATTGCCGTGCCATTGCGATGCCATTGCCGTGCCATTGCCGTGCCATTACCTTGCCACTGCCGTTACATTGCCGTGCCATTGCCGTGCTATTGCCGTGCCATTACCTTGCCATTGCCGTGCCATTGCCGTGCCATTGCCGTGCCATTGCCGTGCCATTGCCGTGCCATTGCCGTGCCATTGCCGTGCCATTGCCGGGCCATTGCCTTGCCATTGCCGTGCTATTGTCCTGCCATTGAGGTGCCATTGCCGTGCCATTGCCTTGCCATTGCCCTGTCATTGCCGTGCCATTGCCGTGCCATTGCCCTGCCATTGCCGTGCCATTGCCGTGCCATTGCCCTGCCATTGCCGTGCCATTGCCTTGCCATTGCCCTGCCATTGCCGTGCCATTGCCGTGCCATTGCCCTGCCATTGCCGTGCCATTGCCGTGCCATTGACCTGCCATTGCCGTGCCATTGCCTTGCCATTGCCCTGCCATTGCCGTGCCATGGCCGTGCCATTGCCGTGCCATTGCCGTGCCATTGCCCTGCCATTGCCGTGCCATTGCTTTGCCATTGCCGTGCCATCGCCGTGCCATTGCCGTGCCATTGCCGTGCCATGGCCGTGCCATTGCCGTGCCATTGTCGTGCCATTGCCGTGCCATTACCTTGCCACTGCCGTGCCATTGCCGTGTCATTGCCGTGCCATTACCTTGCCACTGCCCTGCTATTGCCGTGCCATTGCCTTGCCATTGCCATGCTATTGTTATGCCATTACGGTGCCATTGCCGTGCCATTGCCGTGCCATTGCCATGCCATTACCTTGCCATTGCCGTGCCATTGCCGTGCCACTGCCGTGCCATTGCCGTGTCATTGCCGTGCCATTACCTTGCCACTGCACTGCTATTGCCGTGCCATTGCCTTGCCATTGCCATGCTATTGTTATGCCATTACGGTGCCATTGCCGTGCCATTGCCGTGCCATTGCCATGCCATTACCTTGCCATTGCCGTGCCATTGCCGTGCCATTGCCGTGCCATTACCTTGTCATTGCCGTGCCATTGCCGTGCTATTGCCGTGCCATTACCTTGTCATTGCCGTGCCATTGCCGTGCCATTGCCGTGCCATTGCCGTGCCATTGCCGTGCCATTCCAATGCCATTGCCGTGCCATTGCCGTGCCATTGCCGTGCCATTGCCGTGCCATTGCCGTTCCATTGCCTTGCCATTGCCGTGCCATTGCCGTGTCATTGCCTTGCCATTGCCGTGCCATTGTCATGCCATTGCGGTGCCATTGCCGTGCCATTGCCGTGCCATTGCAGTGCCATTGAGGTGCCATTGCCGTGCCATTGCCGTACCATTGCCTTGCCATTGCCGTGCCATTGCCGTGTCATTGCCTTGACATTGCCGTGCAATTGCTGTGCCATTGCCGTGCCATTGTCATGCCATTGCGGTGCCATTGCCGTGCCATTGCTGTGCCATTCCCGTGCCATTTCCGTGCCATTGCCGTGCCATTGCCGTGCCATTGCCGTGCCATTGCCGTGCCATTGCCGTGCCATTGTCGTGCCATTGCCGTGCCATAGCCGTGCCATTTCTGTGCCATTGCCGTACCATTTCCGTGCCATTGCCGTGCCATTGCCGTGCCATTGCCGTGCCATTGCCGTGCCATTGCCGTGCCATTACCTTGCCATTGCCGTGCCATTGCTGTGCCATTGCCTTGCCATTGCCGTGCCATTGCCGTGCCATTGCCGTGCCATTTCTGTGCCATTGCCGTACCATTTCCGTGCCATTGCCGTGCCATTGCCGTGCCATTGCCGTGCCATTGCCGTGCCATTGCCGTGCCATTACCTTGCCATTGCCGTGCCATTGCCCTGCCATTGCTTTGCCATTGCCGTGCCATTGCCGTGCCATTGCCGTGCCATTGCCGTGCCATTGCCGTGCCATTGCCGTGCCATTACCTTGCCATTGCCGTGCCATTGCCGTGCCATTGCCGTGCCGTTGCCGTGCCATTGCCGTGCCATTGCCGTGCCATTGCCGTGCCATTGCCGTCCCATTACCTTGCCATTGCCGTGCCATTGCCGTGCCATTGCCGTGCCATTGCCGTGCCATTACCTTGCCATTGCCGTGCCATTGCCGTGCCATTGCGATGCCATTGCCGTGCCATGGCCGTGCCATTACCTTGCCACTCCCGTGCCATTTCCGTGTCATTGTTGTGCCATTACCTTGCCACTGCCGTGCCATTGCCTTGCCATTGCCGTGCCATTGTCCTGCCATTGAGGTGCCATTGCCGTGCCATTGCTGTGCCATTGCCGTGCCATTTCCGTGACATTGCCGTGCCATTGCCGTGCCATTGCCGTGCCATTGCCGTGCCATTGCCGTGCCATTGCCCTGCCATTGCCGTGCCATTGCCGTGCCATTGCCGTGCCATTGCCGTGCCATTGCCATGCCATTGCCCTGCCATTGCCGTGCTATTGCCGTGCCATTACCTTGTCATTGCCGTGCCATTGCCGTGCTATTGCCGTGCCATTACCTTGTCATTGCCGTGCCATTGCCGTGCCATTGCCGTGCCATTGCCGTGCCATTGCCGTGCCATTCCAATGCCATTGCCGTGCCATTGCCGTGCCATTGCCGTGCCATTGCCGTGCCATTGCCGTTCCATTGCCTTGCCATTGCCGTACCATTGCCGTGTCATTGCCTTGCCATTGCCGTGCCATTGCCGTGCCATTGCCGTGCCATTGTCATGCCATTGCGGTGCCATTGCCGTGCCATTGCAGTGCCATTGAGGTGCCATTGCCGTGCCATTGCCGTACCATTGCCTTGCCATTGCCGTGCCATTGCCGTGTCATTGCCTTGACATTGCCGTGCAATTGCTGTGCCATTGCCGTGCCATTGTCATGCCATTGCGGTGCCATTGCCGTGCCATTGCTGTGCCATTCCCGTGCCATTTCCGTGCCATTGCCGTGCCATTGCCGTGCCATTGCCGTGCCACTGCCGTGCCATTGCCGTGCCATTGTCGTGCCATTGCCGTGCCATAGCCGTGCCATTTCTGTTCCATTGCCGTACCATTTCCGTGCCATTGCCGTGCCATTACCGTGCCATTGCCGTGCCATTGCCGTGCCATTGCCGTGCCATTACCTTGCCATTGCCGTGCCATTGCTGTGCCATTGCCTTGCCATTGCCGTGCCATTGCCGTGCCATTGCCGTGCCATTGCTGTGCCATTGCCTTGCCATTGCCGTGCCATTGCCGTGCCATTGCCGTGCCATTGCCGTGCCATTACCTTGCCATTGCCGTGCCATTGCCCTGCCATTGCTTTGCCATTGCCGTGCCATTGCCGTGCCATTGCCGTGCCATTGCCGTGCCATTGCCGTGCCATTACCTTGCCATTGCCGTGCCATTGCCGTGCCATTGCCGTGCCGTTGCCGTGCCATTGCCGTGCCATTGCCGTGCCATTGCCGTGCCATTTCCGTGCCATTGCCGTGCCATTGCCGTGCCATTGCCGTGCCATTGCCGTGCCATTGCCGTGCCATTGCGATGCCATTGCCGTGCCATGGCCGTGCCATTACCTTGCCACTGCCGTGCCATTTCCGTGTCATTGCCGTGCCATTACCTTGCCACTGCCGTGCCATTGCCGTGCCATTGCCGTGCTATTGCCGTGCCGTTGCCGTGCCATTGCCGTGCCATTGCCGTGCCATTGCCGTGCCATTGCCGTGCCATTGCCGTGCCATTGCCGTGCCATTACCTTGCCACTGCCGTGCCATTGCCGTGCCATTGCCGTGCTATTGCCATGCCGTTGCCGTGCCATTGCCGTGCCATTGCCGTGCCATTGCCGTGCCATTGCCGTGCCATTGCCGTGCCATTGCCGTGCCATTGCCGTGCCATTGCCGTGCCATTGCCGTGCCATTGCGATGCCATTGCCGTGCCATGGCCGTGCCATTACCTTGCCACTGCCGTGCCATTTCCGTGTCATTGCCGTGCCATTACCTTGCCACTGCCGTGCCATTGCCTTGCCATTGCCGTGCCATTGTCCTGCCATTGAGGTGCCATTGCCGTGCCATTGCTGTGCCATTGCCGTGCCATTTCCGTGACATTGCCGTGCCATTGCCGTGCCATTGCCGTGCCATTGCCGTGCCATTGCCGTGCCATTGCGATGTCATTGCCGTGCCATTGCCGTGCCATTGCCTTGCCACTGCCGTGCCATTGCCGTGTCATTGCCGTGCCATTACTTTGCCACTGCCGTGCCATTGCCGTGCCATTGCCGTGCGATTGCCGTGCCATTGCCGTGCCATTGCCGTGCCATTGGCGTGCCATTGCCCTGCCATTGCCTTGCCATTGCCGTGCCATTGCCGTGCCATTGCCGTGCCATTGCCGTGCCATTGCCGTGCCATTGCCGTGCCATTACCTTGCCATTGCCGTGCCATTGCTGTGCCATTGCCGTACCATTTCCGTGCCATTGCCGTGCCATTGCCGTGCCATTGCCCTGCCATTGCCGTGCCATTGCCGTGCCATTGCCGTGCCATTGCGGTGCCATTGCCATGCCATTACCTTGCCATTGCCATGCTATTGCCGTGCCATTGCCGTGCCATTGCCTTGCCATTGCCATGCCATTGTCATGCCATTGCGGTGCCATTGCCGTGCCATTGCCGTGCCATTACCTTGCCATTGCTGTGCCATTGCTGTGCCATTGCCGTACCATTTCCGTGCCATTGCCGTGCCATTGCCGTGCCATTGCCCTGCCATTGCCGTGCCATTGCCGTGCCATTGCCGTGCCATTGCCGTGCCATTGCCATGCCATTGCCCTGCCATTGCCGTGCTATTGCCGTGCCATTACCTTGTCATTGCCGTGCCATTGCCGTGCTATTGCCGTGCCATTACCTTGTCATTGCCGTGCCATTGCCGTGCCATTGCCGTGCCATTGCCGTGCCATTGCCGTGCCATTCCAATGCCATTGCCGTGCCATTGCCGTGCCATTGCCGTGCCATTGCCGTGCCATTGCCGTTCCATTGCCTTGCCATTGCCGTACCATTGCCGTGTCATTGCCTTGCCATTGCCGTGCCATTGCCGTGCCATTGCCGTGCCATTGTCATGCCATTGCGGTGCCATTGCCGTGCCATTGCCGTGCCATTGCCGTGCCATTGCCGTGCCATTACCTTGCCACTGCCGTGCCATTGCCGTGCCATTGCCGTGCTATTGCCATGCCGTTGCCGTGCCATTGCCGTGCCATTGCCGTGCCATTGCCGTGCCATTGCCGTGCCATTGCCGTGCCATTGCCGTGCCATTGCCGTGCCATTGCCGTGCCATTGCCGTGCCATTGCGATGCCATTGCCGTGCCATGGCCGTGCCATTACCTTGCCACTGCCGTGCCATTTCCGTGTCATTGCCGTGCCATTACCTTGCCACTGCCGTGCCATTGCCTTGCCATTGCCGTGCCATTGTCCTGCCATTGAGGTGCCATTGCCGTGCCATTGCTGTGCCATTGCCGTGCCATTTCCGTGACATTGCCGTGCCATTGCCGTGCCATTGCCGTGCCATTGCCGTGCCATTGCCGTGCCATTGCGATGTCATTGCCGTGCCATTGCCGTGCCATTGCCTTGCCACTGCCGTGCCATTGCCGTGTCATTGCCGTGCCATTACTTTGCCACTGCCGTGCCATTGCCGTGCCATTGCCGTGCGATTGCCGTGCCATTGCCGTGCCATTGCCGTGCCATTGGCGTGCCATTGCCCTGCCATTGCCTTGCCATTGCCGTGCCATTGCCGTGCCATTGCCGTGCCATTGCCGTGCCATTGCCGTGCCATTGCCGTGCCATTACTTTGCCACTGCCGTGCCATTGCCGTGCCATTGCCGTGCCATTGCCGTGCCATTGCCCTGCCATTGCCGTGCCATTGCCTTGCCATTGCCGTGCCATTGCCGTGCCATGGCCGTGCCATTGCCGTGCCATGGCCGTGCCATTGCCCTGCCATTGCCGTGCCATTGCCTTGCCATTGCCCTGCCATTGCCGTGCCATTGCCTTGCCATTGCCGTGCCATTGCCGTGCCATGGCCGTGCCATTGCCGTGCCATGGCCGTGCCATTGCCCTGCCATTGCCGTGCCATTGCCTTGCCATTGCCCTGCCATTGCCGTGCCATTGCCGTGCCATTGCCCTGCCATTGCCGTGCCTTTGCCGTGCCATTGCCCTGCCATTGCCGTGCCATTGCCTTGCCATTGCCCTGCCATTGCCGTGCCATGGCCGTGCCATTGCCGTGCCATTGCCGTGCCATTGCCCTGCCATTGCCGTGCCATTGCCTTGCCATTGCCGTGCCATCGCCGTGCCATTGCCGTGCCATTGCCGTGCCATTGCCGTGCCATTGTCGTGCCATTGCCGTGCCATTACCTTGCCACTGCCGTGCCATTGCCGTGTCATTGCCGTGCCATTACCTTGCCACTGCCCTGCCATTGCCGTGCCATTGCCTTGCCATTGCCATGCTATTGTTATGCCATTACGGTGCCATTGCCGTGCCATTACCGTGCCATTGCCATGCCATTACCTTGCCATTGCCGTGCCATTGCCGTGCCATTGCCGTGCCATTACCTTGTCATTGCCGTGCCATTGCCGTGCTATTGCCGTGCCATTACCTTGTCATTGCCGTGCCATTGCCGTGCCATTGCCGTGCCATTGCCGTGCCATTGCCGTGCCATTGCCGTGCCATTGCCGTGCCATTCCAATGCCATTGCCGTGCCATTGCCGTACCATTGCCGTGCCATTGCCGTGCCATTGCCGTTCCATTGCCTTGCCATTGCCGTGCCATTGCCGTGTCATTGCCTTGCCATTGCCGTGCCATTGCCGTGCCATTGCCGTGCCATTGTCATGCCATTGCGGTGCCATTGCCGTGCCATTGCCGTGCCATTGCAGTGCCATTGAGGTGCCATTGCCGTGCCATTGCCGTACCATTGCCTTGCCATTGCCGTGCCATTGCCGTGTCATTGCCTTGACATTGCCGTGCAATTGCTGTGCCATTGCCGTGCCATTGTCATGCCATTGCGGTGCCATTGCCGTGCCATTGCTTTGCCATTCCCGTGCCATTTCCGTGCCATTGCCGTGCCATTGCCGTGCCATTGCCGTGCCATTGCCGTGCCATTGCCGTGCCATTGTCGTGCCATTGCCGTGCCATAGCCGTGCCATTTCTGTGCCATTGCCGTACCATTTCCGTGCCATTGCCGTGCCATTGCCGTGCCATTGCCGTGCCATTGCCGTGCTATTGCCGTGCCGTTGCCGTGCCATTGCTGTGCCATTGCCGTGCCATTGCCGTGCCATTGCCGTGCTATTGCCGTGCCATTGCCGTGCCATTGCCGTGCCATTGCGATGCCATTGCCGTGCCATGGCCGTGCCATTACCTTGCCACTCCCGTGCCATTTCCGTGTCATTGTTGTGCCATTACCTTGCCACTGCCGTGCCATTGCCTTGCCATTGCCGTGCCATTGTCCTGCCATTGAGGTGCCATTGCCGTGCCATTGCTGTGCCATTGCCGTGCCATTTCCGTGACATTGCCGTGCCATTGCCGTGCCATTGCCGTGCCATTGCCGTGCCATTGCCGTGCCATTGCCGTGCCATTGCCGTGCCATTGCTGTGCCATTGCCGTGCCATTGCCGTGCCATTGCCGTGCCATTGCCGTGCCATTGCCGTGCCATTGCGATGCCATTGCCGTGCCATTGCCGTGCCATTACCTTGCCACTGCCGTGCCATTGCCGTGTCATTGCCGTGCCATTACTTTGCCACTGCCGTGCCATTGCCGTGCCATTGCCGTGCCATTGCCGTGCCATTGCCGTGCCATTGGCGTGCCATTGCCCTGCCATTGCCTTGCCATTGCCGTGCCATTGCCGTGCCATTGCCGTGCCATTGCCGTGCCATTGCCGTGCCATTACCTTGCCATTGCCGTGCCATTGCTGTGCCATTGCCGTACCATGGCCGTGCCATTGCCCTGCCATTGCCGTGCCATTGCCTTGCCATTGCCCTGCCATTGCCGTGCCATTGCCTTGCCATTGCCGTGTCATTGCCGTGCCATGGCCGTGCCATTGCCGTGCCATGGCCGTGCCATTGCCGTGCCATGGCCGTGCCATTGCCCTGCCATTGCCGTGCCATTGCCTTGCCATTGCCCTGCCATTGCCGTGCCATTGCCGTGCCATTGCCCTGCCATTGCCGTGCCATTGCCGTGCCATTGCCCTGCCATTGCCGTGCCATTGCCTTGCCATTGCCCTGCCATTGCCGTGCCATGGCCGTGCCATTGCCGTGCCATTGCCGTGCCATTGCCCTGCCATTGCCGTGCCATTGCCTTGCCATTGCCGTGCCATCGCCGTGCCATTGCCGTGCCATTGCCGTGCCATTGCCGTGCCATTGTCGTGCCATTGCCGTGCCATTACCTTGCCACTGCCGTGCCATTGCCGTGTCATTGCCGTGCCATTACCTTGCCACTGCCCTGCCATTGCCGTGCCATTGCCTTGCCATTGCCATGTTATTGTTATGCCATTACGGTGCCATTGCCGTGCCATTACCGTGCCATTGCCATGCCATTACCTTGCCATTGCCGTGCCATTGCCGTGCCATTGCCGTGCCATTACCTTGTCATTGCCGTGCCATTGCCGTGCTATTGCCGTGCCATTACCTTGTCATTGCCGTGCCATTGCCGTGCCATTGCCGTGCCATTGCCGTGCCATTGCCGTGCCATTCCAATGCCATTGCCGTGCCATTGCCGTGCCATTGCCGTGCCATTGCCGTGCCATTGCCGTTCCATTGCCTTGCCATTGCCGTGCCATTGCCGTGTCATTGCCTTGCCATTGCCGTGCCATTGCCGTGCCATTGCCGTGCCATTGTCATGCCATTGCGGTGCCATTGCCGTGCCATTGCCGTCCCATTGCAGTGCCATTGAGGTGCCATTGCCGTGCCATTGCCGTACCATTGCCTTGCCATTGCCGTGCCATTGCCGTGTCATTGCCTTGACATTGCCGTGCAATTGCTGTGCCATTGCCGTGCCATTGTCATGCCATTTCGGTGCCATTGCCGTGCCATTGCTTTGCCATTCCCGTGCAATTTCCGTGCCATTGCCGTGCCATTGCCATGCCATTGCCGTGCCATTGCCGTGCCATTGCCGTGCCATTGTCGTGCCATTGCCGTGCCATAGCCGTGCCATTTCTGTGCCATTGCCGTACCATTTCCGTGCCATTGCCGTGCCATTGCCGTGCCATTGCCGTGCCATTGCCGTGCCATTGCCGTGCCATTGCCGTGCCATTGCCGTGCCATTGCCGTGCCATTGCCTTGCCACTGCCGTGCCATTGCCGTGTCATTGCCGTGCCATTACTTTGCCATTGCCGTGCCATTGCCGTGCCATTGCCGTGCCATTGTCGTGCCATTGCCGTGCCATAGCCGTGCCATTTCTGTGCCATTGCCGTACCATTTCCGTGCCATTGCCGTGCCATTGCCGTGCCATTGCCGTGCCATTGCCGTGCCATTGCGATGTCATTGCCGTGCCATTGCCGTGCCATTGCCTTGCCACTGCCGTGCCATTGCCGTGTCATTGCCGTGCCATTACTTTGCCACTGCCGTGCCATTGCCGTGCCATTGCCGTGCGATTGCCGTGCCATTGCCGTGCCATTGCCGTGCCATTGGCGTGCCATTGCCCTGCCATTGCCTTGCCATTGCCGTGCCATTGCCGTGCCATTGCCGTGCCATTGCCGTGCCATTGCCGTGCCATTGCCGTGCCATTACCTTGCCATTGCCGTGCCATTGCTGTGCCATTGCCGTACCATTTCCGTGCCATTGCCGTGCCATTGCCGTGCCATTGCCCTGCCATTGCCGTGCCATTGCCGTGCCATTGCCGTGCCATTGCGGTGCCATTGCCATGCCATTACCTTGCCATTGCCATGCTATTGCCGTGCCATTGCCGTGCCATTGCCTTGCCATTGCCATGCCATTGTCATGCCATTGCGGTGCCATTGCCGTGCCATTGCCGTGCCATTACCTTGCCATTGCTGTGCCATTGCTGTGCCATTGCCGTACCATTTCCGTGCCATTGCCGTGCCATTGCCGTGCCATTGCCCTGCCATTGCCGTGCCATTGCCGTGCCATTGCCGTGCCATTGCCGTGCCATTGCCATGCCATTGCCCTGCCATTGCCGTGCTATTGCCGTGCCATTACCTTGTCATTGCCGTGCCATTGCCGTGCTATTGCCGTGCCATTACCTTGTCATTGCCGTGCCATTGCCGTGCCATTGCCGTGCCATTGCCGTGCCATTGCCGTGCCATTCCAATGCCATTGCCGTGCCATTGCCGTGCCATTGCCGTGCCATTGCCGTGCCATTGCCGTTCCATTGCCTTGCCATTGCCGTACCATTGCCGTGTCATTGCCTTGCCATTGCCGTGCCATTGCCGTGCCATTGCCGTGCCATTGTCATGCCATTGCGGTGCCATTGCCGTGCCATTGCCGTGCCATTGCCGTGCCATTGCCGTGCCATTACCTTGCCACTGCCGTGCCATTGCCGTGCCATTGCCGTGCTATTGCCATGCCGTTGCCGTGCCATTGCCGTGCCATTGCCGTGCCATTGCCGTGCCATTGCCGTGCCATTGCCGTGCCATTGCCGTGCCATTGCCGTGCCATTGCCGTGCCATTGCCGTGCCATTGCGATGCCATTGCCGTGCCATGGCCGTGCCATTACCTTGCCACTGCCGTGCCATTTCCGTGTCATTGCCGTGCCATTACCTTGCCACTGCCGTGCCATTGCCTTGCCATTGCCGTGCCATTGTCCTGCCATTGAGGTGCCATTGCCGTGCCATTGCTGTGCCATTGCCGTGCCATTTCCGTGACATTGCCGTGCCATTGCCGTGCCATTGCCGTGCCATTGCCGTGCCATTGCCGTGCCATTGCGATGTCATTGCCGTGCCATTGCCGTGCCATTGCCTTGCCACTGCCGTGCCATTGCCGTGTCATTGCCGTGCCATTACTTTGCCACTGCCGTGCCATTGCCGTGCCATTGCCGTGCGATTGCCGTGCCATTGCCGTGCCATTGCCGTGCCATTGGCGTGCCATTGCCCTGCCATTGCCTTGCCATTGCCGTGCCATTGCCGTGCCATTGCCGTGCCATTGCCGTGCCATTGCCGTGCCATTGCCGTGCCATTGCCGTGCCATTACTTTGCCACTGCCGTGCCATTGCCGTGCCATTGCCGTGCCATTGCCGTGCCATTGCCCTGCCATTGCCGTGCCATTGCCTTGCCATTGCCGTGCCATTGCCGTGCCATGGCCGTGCCATTGCCGTGCCATGGCCGTGCCATTGCCCTGCCATTGCCGTGCCATTGCCTTGCCATTGCCCTGCCATTGCCGTGCCATTGCCTTGCCATTGCCGTGCCATTGCCGTGCCATGGCCGTGCCATTGCCGTGCCATGGCCGTGCCATTGCCCTGCCATTGCCGTGCCATTGCCTTGCCATTGCCCTGCCATTGCCGTGCCATTGCCGTGCCATTGCCCTGCCATTGCCGTGCCTTTGCCGTGCCATTGCCCTGCCATTGCCGTGCCATTGCCTTGCCATTGCCCTGCCATTGCCGTGCCATGGCCGTGCCATTGCCGTGCCATTGCCGTGCCATTGCCCTGCCATTGCCGTGCCATTGCCTTGCCATTGCCGTGCCATCGCCGTGCCATTGCCGTGCCATTGCCGTGCCATTGCCGTGCCATTGTCGTGCCATTGCCGTGCCATTACCTTGCCACTGCCGTGCCATTGCCGTGTCATTGCCGTGCCATTACCTTGCCACTGCCCTGCCATTGCCGTGCCATTGCCTTGCCATTGCCATGCTATTGTTATGCCATTACGGTGCCATTGCCGTGCCATTACCGTGCCATTGCCATGCCATTACCTTGCCATTGCCGTGCCATTGCCGTGCCATTGCCGTGCCATTACCTTGTCATTGCCGTGCCATTGCCGTGCTATTGCCGTGCCATTACCTTGTCATTGCCGTGCCATTGCCGTGCCATTGCCGTGCCATTGCCGTGCCATTGCCGTGCCATTGCCGTGCCATTGCCGTGCCATTCCAATGCCATTGCCGTGCCATTGCCGTACCATTGCCGTGCCATTGCCGTGCCATTGCCGTTCCATTGCCTTGCCATTGCCGTGCCATTGCCGTGTCATTGCCTTGCCATTGCCGTGCCATTGCCGTGCCATTGCCGTGCCATTGTCATGCCATTGCGGTGCCATTGCCGTGCCATTGCCGTGCCATTGCAGTGCCATTGAGGTGCCATTGCCGTGCCATTGCCGTACCATTGCCTTGCCATTGCCGTGCCATTGCCGTGTCATTGCCTTGACATTGCCGTGCAATTGCTGTGCCATTGCCGTGCCATTGTCATGCCATTGCGGTGCCATTGCCGTGCCATTGCTTTGCCATTCCCGTGCCATTTCCGTGCCATTGCCGTGCCATTGCCGTGCCATTGCCGTGCCATTGCCGTGCCATTGCCGTGCCATTGTCGTGCCATTGCCGTGCCATAGCCGTGCCATTTCTGTGCCATTGCCGTACCATTTCCGTGCCATTGCCGTGCCATTGCCGTGCCATTGCCGTGCCATTGCCGTGCTATTGCCGTGCCGTTGCCGTGCCATTGCTGTGCCATTGCCGTGCCATTGCCGTGCCATTGCCGTGCTATTGCCGTGCCATTGCCGTGCCATTGCCGTGCCATTGCGATGCCATTGCCGTGCCATGGCCGTGCCATTACCTTGCCACTCCCGTGCCATTTCCGTGTCATTGTTGTGCCATTACCTTGCCACTGCCGTGCCATTGCCTTGCCATTGCCGTGCCATTGTCCTGCCATTGAGGTGCCATTGCCGTGCCATTGCTGTGCCATTGCCGTGCCATTTCCGTGACATTGCCGTGCCATTGCCGTGCCATTGCCGTGCCATTGCCGTGCCATTGCCGTGCCATTGCCGTGCCATTGCCGTGCCATTGCCGTGCCATTGCTGTGCCATTGCCGTGCCATTGCCGTGCCATTGCCGTGCCATTGCCGTGCCATTGCCGTGCCATTGCGATGCCATTGCCGTGCCATTGCCGTGCCATTACCTTGCCACTGCCGTGCCATTGCCGTGTCATTGCCGTGCCATTACTTTGCCACTGCCGTGCCATTGCCGTGCCATTGCCGTGCCATTGCCGTGCCATTGCCGTGCCATTGCCCTGCCATTGCCTTGCCATTGCCGTGCCATTGCCGTGCCATTGCCGTGCCATTGCCGTGCCATTGCCGTGCCATTACCTTGCCATTGCCGTGCCATTGCTGTGCCATTGCCGTACCATGGCCGTGCCATTGCCCTGCCATTGCCGTGCCATTGCCTTGCCATTGCCCTGCCATTGCCGTGCCATTGCCTTGCCATTGCCGTGTCATTGCCGTGCCATGGCCGTGCCATTGCCGTGCCATGGCCGTGCCATTGCCGTGCCATGGCCGTGCCATTGCCCTGCCATTGCCGTGCCATTGCCTTGCCATTGCCCTGCCATTGCCGTGCCATTGCCGTGCCATTGCCCTGCCATTGCCGTGCCATTGCCGTGCCATTGCCCTGCCATTGCCGTGCCATTGCCTTGCCATTGCCCTGCCATTGCCGTGCCATGGCCGTGCCATTGCCGTGCCATTGCCGTGCCATTGCCCTGCCATTGCCGTGCCATTGCCTTGCCATTGCCGTGCCATCGCCGTGCCATTGCCGTGCCATTGCCGTGCCATTGCCGTGCCATTGTCGTGCCATTGCCGTGCCATTACCTTGCCACTGCCGTGCCATTGCCGTGTCATTGCCGTGCCATTACCTTGCCACTGCCCTGCCATTGCCGTGCCATTGCCTTGCCATTGCCATGCTATTGTTATGCCATTACGGTGCCATTGCCGTGCCATTACCGTGCCATTGCCATGCCATTACCTTGCCATTGCCGTGCCATTGCCGTGCCATTGCCGTGCCATTACCTTGTCATTGCCGTGCCATTGCCGTGCTATTGCCGTGCCATTACCTTGTCATTGCCGTGCCATTGCCGTGCCATTGCCGTGCCATTGCCGTGCCATTGCCGTGCCATTCCAATGCCATTGCCGTGCCATTGCCGTGCCATTGCCGTGCCATTGCCGTTCCATTGCCTTGCCATTGCCGTGCCATTGCCGTGTCATTGCCTTGCCATTGCCGTGCCATTGCCGTGCCATTGCCGTGCCATTGTCATGCCATTGCGGTGCCATTGCCGTGCCATTGCCGTCCCATTGCAGTGCCATTGAGGTGCCATTGCCGTGCCATTGCCGTACCATTGCCTTGCCATTGCCGTGCCATTGCCGTGTCATTGCCTTGACATTGCCGTGCAATTGCTGTGCCATTGCCGTGCCATTGTCATGCCATTTCGGTGCCATTGCCGTGCCATTGCTTTGCCATTCCCGTGCAATTTCCGTGCCATTGCCGTGCCATTGCCGTGCCATTGCCGTGCCATTGCCGTGCCATTGCCGTGCCATTGTCGTGCCATTGCCGTGCCATAGCCGTGCCATTTCTGTGCCATTGCCGTACCATTTCCGTGCCATTGCCGTGCCATTGCCGTGCCATTGCCGTGCCATTGCCGTGCCATTGCCGTGCCATTGCCGTGCCATTACCTTGCCATTGCCGTGCCATTGCTGTGCCATTGCCTTGCCATTGCCGTGCCATTGCCGTGCCATTGCCGTGCCATTTCTGTGCTATTGCCGTACCATTTCCGTGCCATTGCCGTGCCATTGCCGTGCCATTGCCGTGCCATTGCCGTGCCATTGCCGTGCCATTACCTTGCCACTGCCGTGCCATTTCCGTGTCATTGCCGTGCCATTACCTTGCCACTGCCGTGCCATTGCCGTGCCATTGCCGTGCTATTGCCGTGCCATTGCCGTGCCATTGCCGTGCCATTGCCGTGCCATTGCCGTGCCATTGCCCTGCCATTGCCGTGCCATTGCCGTGCCATTGCCGTGCCATTGCCGTGCCATTGCCATGCCATTACCTTGCCATTGCCATGCTATTGCCGTGCCATTGCCGTGCCATTGCCTTGCCATTGCCATGCCATTGTCATGCCATTGCGGTGCCATTGCCGTGCCATTGCCGTGCCATTACCTTGCCATTGCCGTGCCATTGCTGTGCCATTGCCGTACCATTTCCGTGCCATTGCCGTGCCATTGCCGTGCCATTGCCCTGCCATTGCCGTGCCATTGCCGTGCCATTGCCCTGCCATTGCCGTGCCATTGCCGTGATATTGCCGTGCCATTGCCGTGCCATTGCCATGCCATTACCTTGCCATTGCCATGCCATTTCCGTGCCATTGCCGTGCCATTGCCGTGCCATTGCCGTGCCATTGCCGTACCATTTCTGTGCCATTGCCGTGCCATTGCCGTACCATTTCCGTGCCATTGCCGTGCCATTGCCGTGCCATTGCCCTGCCATTGCCGTGCCATTGCCGTGCCATTGCCGTGCCATTGCCGTGCCATTGCCGTACCATTTCCGTGCCATTGCCGTGCCATTGCCGTACCATTTCCGTGCCATTGCCGTGCCATTGCCGTGCCATTGCCCTGCCATTGCCGTGCCATTGCCGTGCCATTGCCGTGCCATTGCCGTGCCATTGCCATGCCATTACCTTGCCATTGCCATGCCATTGTCGTGCCATTGCCGTGCCATTGCCGTGCCATTGCCGTGCCATTGCCGTGCCATTGCCGTGCCATTGCCGTGCCATTGCCGTGCCATTGCCGTGCCATTGCCGTGCCATTGCCGTGCCATTGCCTTGCCATTGCCGTGCCATTGTCCTGCCATTGAGGTGCCATTGCCGTGCCATTGCTGTGCCATTGCCGTGCCATTTCCGTGACATTGCCGTGCCATTGCCGTGCCATTGCCGTGCCATTGCCGTGCCATTGCCGTGGTATTGCCGTGCCATTACCTTGCCATTGCCGTGCCATTGCCGTGCCATTGCCGTGCCATTGCCGTGCCATTGCCGTGCCATTGCCGTGCCATTGCCGTGCCATTGCCGTGCCATTGCCGTGCCATTGCCTTGCCATTGCCGTGCTATTGTCCTGCCATTGAGGTGCCATTGCCGTTCCATTGCTGTGCCATTGCCGTGCCATTTCCGTGACATTGCCGTGCCATTGCCGTGCCATTGCGATGCCATTGCCGTGCCATTGCCGTGCCATTACCTTGCCACTGCCGTGCCATTGCCGTGTCATTGCCGTGCCATTACCTTGCCACTGCCGTGCCATTGCCGTGTCATTGCCGTGCCACTGCCGTGCCATTGCCGTGCCATTGCCGTGCCATTGGCGTGCCATTGCCCTGCCATTGCATTGCCATTGCCGTGCCATTGCCGTGCCATTGCCGTGCCATTGCCGTGCCATTGCCGTGCCATTGCCGTCCCATTACCTTGCCACTGCCGTGCTATTTCCGTGTCATTGCCGTGCCATTACCTTGCCACTGCCGTGCCATTGCCGTGCCATTGCCGTGCTATTGCCGTGCCATTGGCGTGCCATTGCCGTGCCATTGCCTTGCCATTGCCGTGCCATTGCCGTGCCATTGTAGTGCCATTGTCATGCCATTGCGGTGCCATTGCCGTGCCATTGCCGTGCCATTGCCGTGCCATTTCCGTGCCATTGCCGTGCCATTACCTTGCCATTGCCGTGCCATTGCTGTGCCATTGCCGTGCCATTTTCGTGCCATTGCCGTGCCATTGCCGTGCCATTGCCGTGCCATTGCCTTGCCATTGCCATGCCATTGTCATGCCATTGCTGTGCCATTGCCGTGCCATTTCCGTGCCATTGCCGTGCCATTGCCGTGCCATTGCCGTGCCATTGCCCTGCCATTGCCGTGCCATTGCCTTGCCATTGCCATGCCATTGTCATGCCATTGCTGTGCCATTGCCGTGCCATTTCCGTGCCATTGCCGTGCCATTGCCGTGCCATTGCCGTGCCATTGCCCTGCCATTGCCGTGCCATTGCCTTGCCATTGCCATGCCATTGTCATACCATTACCTTGCCATTGCCGTGCGATTGCCGTGCCATTGCCGTGCCATTGCCGTGCCATTACCTTGCCACTGCCGTGCCATTTCCGTGTCATTGCCGTGCCATTACCTTGCCACTGCCGTGCCATTGCCGTGCCATTGCCGTGCCATTGCCGTG
The DNA here is from genome assembly GCA_940337035.1 of Agriotes lineatus. NCBI lineage: Eukaryota > Metazoa > Arthropoda > Insecta > Coleoptera > Elateridae > Agriotes > Agriotes lineatus. Next base: position 109,871 of record CALNHX010000693.1, on the reverse strand, counting down.
CCATTGCCGTGCCATTGCCGTGCCATTGCCGTGCCATTGCCTTGCCATTGCCGGGCCATTGCCGTGCCATTGCCGTGCCATTGTCATGCCATTGCGGTGCCATTGCCGTGCCATTGCCGTGCCATTGCCGTGCCATTGCCGTGCCATTGCCCTGCCATTGCCGTGCCATTGCCGTGCCATTGCCCTGCCATTGCCGTGCCATTGCCGTGCCATTGCCCTGCCATTGCCGTGCCATTGCCTTGCCATTGCCCTGCCATTGCCGTGCCATGGCCGTGCCATTGCCGTGCCATTGCCGTGCCATTGCCCTGCCATTGCCGTGCCATTGCCTTGCCATTGCCGTGCCATCGCCGTGCCATTGCCGTGCCATTGCCGTGCCATGGCCGTGCCATTGCCGTGCCATTGTCGTGCCATTGCCGTGCCATTACCTTGCCACTGCCGTGCCATTGCCGTGTCATTGCCGTGCCATTACCTTGCCACTGCCCTGCCATTGCCGTGCCATTGCCTTGCCATTGCCGGGCCATTGCCGTGCCATTGCCGTGCCATTGTCATGCCATTGCGGTGCCATTGCCGTGCCATTGCCGTGCCATTGCCGTGCCATTGCCGTGCCATTGCGATGCCATTGCCGTGCCATTGCCGTGCCATTACCTTGCCACTGCCCTGCCATTGGCGTGCCATTGCCTTGCCATTGCCGGGCCATTGCCGTGCCATTGCCGTGCCATTGTCATGCCATTGCGGTGCCATTGCCGTGCCATTGCCGTGCCATTGCCGTGCCATTGCCGTGCCATTGCGATGCCATTGCCGTGCCATTGCCTTGCCATTGCCGTGCCATTACCTTGCCACTGCCGTGCCATTTCCGTGTCATTGCCGTGCCATTACCTTGCCACTGCCGTGCCATTGCCGTACCATTGCCGTGCCATTGCCGTGCCATTGCCGTGCCATTGCCTTGCCATTGCCGGGCCATTGCCGTGCCATTGCCGTGCCATTGTCATGCCATTGCGGTGCCATTGCCGTGCCATTGCCGTGCCATTGCCGTGCCATTGCCGTGCCATTGCGATGCCATTGCCGTGCCATTGCCGTGCCATTACCTTGCCACTGCCGTTACATTGCCGTGCCATTGCCGTGCTATTGCCGTGCCATTACCTTGCCATTGCCGTGCCATTGCCGTGCCATTGCCGTGCCATTGCCGTGCCATTGCCGTGCCATTGCCGTGCCATTGCCGTGCCATTGCCTTGCCATTGCCGTGCTATTGTCCTGCCATTGAGGTGCCATTGCCGTGCCATTGCTGTGCCATTGCCATGCCATTTCCGTGACATTGCCGTGCCATTGCCGTGCCATTGCGATGCCATTGCCGTGCCATTGCCGTGCCATTACCTTGCCACTGCCGTGCCATTGCCGTGTCATTGCCGTGCCATTACCTTGCCACTGCCGTGCCATTTCCGTGTCATTGCCGTACCATTGCCGTGCCATTGCCGTGCCATTGCCGTGCCATTGGCGTGCCATTGCCCTGCCATTGCCTTGCCATTGCCGTGCCATTGCCGTGCCATTGCCGTGCCATTGCCGTGCCATTGCCGTGCCATTGCCGTGCCATTGCCGTGCCATTGCCGTGCCATTGCCGTCCCATTACCTTGCCACTGCCGTGCCATTTCCGTGTCATTGCCGTGCCATTACCTTGCCACTGCCGTGCCATTGCCGTGCCATTGCCGTGCTATTGCCGTGCCATTGGCGTGCCATTGCCGTGCCATTGCCTTGCCATTGCCGTGCCATTGCCGTGCCATTGTAGTGCCATTGTCATGCCATTGCGGTGCCATTGCCGTGCCATTGCCGTGTCATTGCCGTGCCATTGCCGTGCCATTGCCGTGCCATTACTTTGCCATTGCCGTGCCATTGCTGTGCCATTGCCGTGCCATTTTCGTGCCATTGCCGTGCCATTGCCGTGCCATTGCCCTGCCATTGCCGTGCCATTGCCTTGCCATTGCCATGCCATTGTCATGCCATTGCTGTGCCATTGCCGTGCCATTTCCGTGCCATTGCCGTGCCATTGCCGTGCCATTGCCGTGCCATTGCCCTGCCATTGCCGTGCCATTGTCATACCATTACCTTGCCATTGCCGTGCCATTGCCGTGCCATTGCCGTGCCATTGCCCTGCCATTGCCATGCCATTGTCATACCATTACCTTGCCATTGCCGTGCCATTGCCGTGCCATTGCCGTGCCATTGCCTTGCCATTGCCGTGCTATTGTCCTGCCATTGAGGTGCCATTGCCGTGCCATTGCTGTGCCATTGCCGTGCCATTTCCGTGACATTGCCGTGCCATTGCCGTGCCATTGCGATGCCATTGCCGTGCCATTGCCGTGCCATTACCTTGCCACTGCCGTGCCATTGCCGTGTCATTGCCGTGCCATTACTTTGCCACTGCCGTGCCATTGCCGTGTCATTGCCGTGCCACTGCCGTGCCATTGCCGTGCCATTGCCGTGCCATTGGCGTGCCATTGCCCTGCCATTGCCTTGCCATTGCCGTGCCATTGCCGTGCCATTGCCGTGCCATTGCCGTGCCATTGCCGTGCCATTGCCGTCCCATTACCTTGCCACTGCCGTGCTATTTCCGTGTCATTGCCGTGCCATTACCTTGCCACTGCCGTGCCATTGCCGTGCCATTGCCGTGCTATTGCCGTGCCATTGGCGTGCCATTGCCGTGCCATTGCCTTGCCATTGCCGTGCCATTGCCGTGCCATTGTAGTGCCATTGTCATGCCATTGCGGTGCCATTGCCGTGCCATTGCCGTGCCATTGCCGTGCCATTTCCGTGCCATTGCCGTGCCATTACCTTGCCATTGCCGTGCCATTGCTGTGCCATTGCCGTGCCATTTTCGTGCCATTGCCGTGCCATTGCCGTGCCATTGCCCTGCCATTGCCGTGCCATTGCCTTGCCATTGCCATGCCATTGTCATGCCATTGCTGTGCCATTGCCGTGCCATTTCCGTGCCATTGCCGTGCCATTGCCGTGCCATTGCCGTGCCATTGCCCTGCCATTGCCGTGCCATTGCCTTGCCATTGCCATGCCATTGTCATGCCATTGTAGTGCCATTGTCATGCCATTGCGGTGCCATTGCCGTGCCATTGCCGTGCCATTGCCGTGCCATTTCCGTGCCATTGCCGTGCCATTGCCCTGCCATTGCCGTGCCATTGCCTTGCCATTGCCATGCCATTGGCGTGCCATTGCCGTGCCATTGCCTTGCCATTGCCGTGCCATTGCCGTGCCATTGTAGTGCCATTGTCATGCCATTGCGGTGCCATTGCCGTGCCATTGCCGTGCCATTGCCGTGCCATTTCCGTGCCATTGCCGTGCCATTACCTTGCCATTGCCGTGCCATTGCTGTGCCATTGCCGTGCCATTTTCGTGCCATTGCCGTGCCATTGCCGTGCCATTGCCCTGCCATTGCCGTGCCATTGCCTTGCCATTGCCATGCCATTGTCATGCCATTGCTGTGCCATTGCCGTGCCATTTCCGTGCCATTGCCGTGCCATTGCCGTGCCATTGCCGTGCCATTGCCCTGCCATTGCCGTGCCATTGCCTTGCCATTGCCATGCCATTGTCATGCCATTGCTGTGCCATTGCCGTGCCATTTCCGTGCCATTGCCGTGCCATTGCCGTGCCATTGCCGTGCCATTGCCCTGCCATTGCCGTGCCATTGCCTTGCCATTGCCATGCCATTGTCATACCATTACCTTGCCATTGCCGTGCCATTACCTTGCCATTGCCGTGCCATTTCCGTGTCATTGCCGTGCCATTACCTTGCCACTGCCGTGCCATTGCCGTGCCATTGCCGTGCCATTGCCGTGCCATTGCCGTGCCATTGCCGTGCCATTGCCGTGCCATTGCCTTGCCATTGCCGGGCCATTACCTTGCCATTGCCGTGCCATTACCTTGCCACTGCCGTGCCATTTCCGTGTCATTGCCGTGCCATTACCTTGCCACTGCCGTGCCATTGCCGTGCCATTGCCGTGCCATTGCCGTGCCATTGCCGTACCATTGCCGTGCCATTGCCGTGCCATTGCCTTGCCATTGCCGGGCCATTGCCGTGCCATTGCCGTGCCATTGTCATGCCATTGCGGTGCCATTGCCGTGCCATGGCCGTGCCATTGCCGTGCCATTGCCGTGCCATTGCCCTGCCATTGCCGTGCCATTGCCGTGCCATTGCCCTGCCATTGCCGTGCCATTGCCGTGCCATTGCCCTGCCATTGCCGTGCCATTGCCTTGCCATTGCCCTGCCATTGCCGTGCCATGGCCGTGCCATTGCCGTGCCATTGCCGTGCCATTGCCCTGCCATTGCCGTGCCATTGCCTTGCCATTGCCGTGCCATCGCCGTGCCATTGCCGTGCCATTGCCGTGCCATGGCCGTGCCATTGCCGTGCCATTGTCGTGCCATTGCCGTGCCATTACCTTGCCACTGCCGTGCCATTGCCGTGTCATTGCCGTGCCATTACCTTGCCACTGCCGTGCCATTGCCGTGCCATTGCCGTGCCATTGCCGTGCCATTGCCGTGCCATTGCCTTGCCATTGCCGGGCCATTGCCGTGCCATTGCCGTGCCATTGTCATGCCATTGCGGTGCCATTGCCGTGCCATTGCCGTGCCATTGCCGTGCCATTGCCGTGCCATTGCGATGCCATTGCCGTGCCATTGCCGTGCCATTACCTTGCCACTGCCGTTACATTGCCGTGCCATTGCCGTGCTATTGCCGTGCCATTACCTTGCCATTGCCGTGCCATTGCCGTGCCATTGCCGTGCCATTGCCGTGCCATTGCCGTGCCATTGCCGTGCCATTGCCGTGCCATTGCCTTGCCATTGCCGTGCTATTGTCCTGCCATTGAGGTGCCATTGCCGTGCCATTGCTGTGCCATTGCCATGCCATTTCCGTGACATTGCCGTGCCATTGCCGTGCCATTGCGATGCCATTGCCGTGCCATTGCCGTGCCATTACCTTGCCACTGCCGTGCCATTGCCGTGTCATTGCCGTGCCATTACCTTGCCACTGCCGTGCCATTTCCGTGTCATTGCCGTACCATTGCCGTGCCATTGCCGTGCCATTGCCGTGCCATTGGCGTGCCATTGCCCTGCCATTGCCTTGCCATTGCCGTGCCATTGCCGTGCCATTGCCGTGCCATTGCCGTGCCATTGCCGTGCCATTGCCGTCCCATTACCTTGCCACTGCCGTGCCATTTCCGTGTCATTGCCGTGCCATTACCTTGCCACTGCCGTGCCATTGCCGTGCCATTGCCGTGCTATTGCCGTGCCATTGGCGTGCCATTGCCGTGCCATTGCCTTGCCATTGCCGTGCCATTGCCGTGCCATTGTAGTGCCATTGTCATGCCATTGCGGTGCCATTGCCGTGCCATTGCCGTGTCATTGCCGTGCCATTGCCGTGCCATTGCCGTGCCATTACTTTGCCATTGCCGTGCCATTGCTGTGCCATTGCCGTGCCATTTTCGTGCCATTGCCGTGCCATTGCCGTGCCATTGCCCTGCCATTGCCGTGCCATTGCCTTGCCATTGCCATGCCATTGTCATGCCATTGCTGTGCCATTGCCGTGCCATTTCCGTGCCATTGCCGTGCCATTGCCGTGCCATTGCCGTGCCATTGCCCTGCCATTGCCGTGCCATTGTCATACCATTACCTTGCCATTGCCGTGCCATTGCCGTGCCATTGCCGTGCCATTGCCCTGCCATTGCCATGCCGTTGTCATACCATTACCTTGCCATTGCCGTGCCATTGCCGTGCCATTGCCGTGCCATTGCCTTGCCATTGCCGTGCTATTGTCCTGCCATTGAGGTGCCATTGCCGTGCCATTGCTGTGCCATTGCCGTGCCATTTCCGTGACATTGCCGTGCCATTGCCGTGCCATTGCGATGCCATTGCCGTGCCATTGCCGTGCCATTACCTTGCCACTGCCGTGCCATTGCCGTGTCATTGCCGTGCCATTACCTTGCCACTGCCGTGCCATTGCCGTGTCATTGCCGTGCCACTGCCGTGCCATTGCCGTGCCATTGCCGTGCCATTGGCGTGCCATTGCCCTGCCATTGCCTTGCCATTGCCGTGCCATTGCCGTGCCATTGCCGTGCCATTGCCGTGCCATTGCCGTGCCATTGCCGTCCCATTACCTTGCCACTGCCGTGCTATTTCCGTGTCATTGCCGTGCCATTACCTTGCCACTGCCGTGCCATTGCCGTGCCATTGCCGTGCTATTGCCGTGCCATTGGCGTGCCATTGCCGTGCCATTGCCTTGCCATTGCCGTGCCATTGCCGTGCCATTGTAGTGCCATTGTCATGCCATTGCGGTGCCATTGCCGTGCCATTGCCGTGCCATTGCCGTGCCATTTCCGTGCCATTGCCGTGCCATTACCTTGCCATTGCCGTGCCATTGCTGTGCCATTGCCGTGCCATTTTCGTGCCATTGCCGTGCCATTGCCGTGCCATTGCCCTGCCATTGCCGTGCCATTGCCTTGCCATTGCCATGCCATTGTCATGCCATTGCTGTGCCATTGCCGTGCCATTTCCGTGCCATTGCCGTGCCATTGCCGTGCCATTGCCGTGCCATTGCCCTGCCATTGCCGTGCCATTGCCTTGCCATTGCCATGCCATTGTCATGCCATTGTAGTGCCATTGTCATGCCATTGCGGTGCCATTGCCGTGCCATTGCCGTGCCATTGCCGTGCCATTTCCGTGCCATTGCCGTGCCATTACCTTGCCATTGCCGTGCCATTGCTGTGCCATTGCCGTGCCATTTTCGTGCCATTGCCGTGCCATTGCCGTGCCATTGCCCTGCCATTGCCGTGCCATTGCCTTGCCATTGCCATGCCATTGGCGTGCCATTGCCGTGCCATTGCCTTGCCATTGCCGTGCCATTGCCGTGCCATTGTAGTGCCATTGTCATGCCATTGCGGTGCCATTGCCGTGCCATTGCCGTGCCATTGCCGTGCCATTTCCGTGCCATTGCCGTGCCATTACCTTGCCATTGCCGTGCCATTGCTGTGCCATTGCCGTGCCATTTTCGTGCCATTGCCGTGCCATTGCCGTGCCATTGCCCTGCCATTGCCGTGCCATTGCCTTGCCATTGCCATGCCATTGTCATGCCATTGCTGTGCCATTGCCGTGCCATTTCCGTGCCATTGCCGTGCCATTGCCGTGCCATTGCCGTGCCATTGCCCTGCCATTGCCGTGCCATTGCCTTGCCATTGCCATGCCATTGTCATGCCATTGCTGTGCCATTGCCGTGCCATTTCCGTGCCATTGCCGTGCCATTGCCGTGCCATTGCCGTGCCATTGCCCTGCCATTGCCGTGCCATTGCCTTGCCATTGCCATGCCATTGTCATACCATTACCTTGCCATTGCCGTGCGATTGCCGTGCCATTGCCGTGCCATTGCCGTGCCATTACCTTGCCACTGCCGTGCCATTTCCGTGTCATTGCCGTGCCATTACCTTGCCACTGCCGTGCCATTGCCGTGCCATTGCCGTGCCATTGCCGTGCCATTGCCGTGCCATTGCCGTGCCATTGCCGTGCCATTGCCTTGCCATTGCCGGGCCATTGCCGTGCCATTGCCGTGCCATTGTCATGCCATTGCGGTGCCATTGCCGTGCCATGGCCGTGCCATTGCCGTGCCATTGCCGTGCCATTGCCCTGCCATTGCCGTTCCATTGCCGTGCCATTGCCCTGCCATTGCCGTGCCATTGCCGTGCCATTGCCCTGCCATTGCCGTGCCATTGCCTTGCCATTGCCCTGCCATTGCCGTGCCATGGCCGTGCCATTGCCGTGCCATTGCCGTGCCATTGCCCTGCCATTGCCGTGCCATTGCCTTGCCATTGCCGTGCCATCGCCGTGCCATTGCCGTGCCATTGCCGTGCCATGGCCGTGCCATTGCCGTGCCATTGTCGTGCCATTGCCGTGCCATTACCTTGCCACTGCCGTGCCATTGCCGTGTCATTGCCGTGCCATTACCTTGCCACTGCCCTGCCATTGCCGTGCCATTGCCTTGCCATTGCCGGGCCATTGCCGTGCCATTGCCGTGCCATTGTCATGCCATTGCGGTGACATTGCCGTGCCATTGCCCTGCCATTGCCGTGCCATTGCCGTGCCATTGCGATGCCATTGCCGTGCCATTGCCGTGCCATTACCTTGCCACTGCCCTGCCTTTGCCGTGCCATTGCCTTGCCATTGCCGGGCCATTGCCGTGCCATTGCCGTGCCATTGTCATGCCATTGCCTTGCCATTGTAGTGCCATTGTCATGCCATTGCGGTGCCATTGCCGTGCCATTGCCGTGCCATTGCCGTGCCATTTCCGTGCCATTGCCGTGCCATTACCTTGCCATTGCCGTGCCATTGCTGTGCCATTGCCGTGCCATTTTCGTGCCATTGCCGTGCCATTGCCGTGCCATTGCCCTGCCATTGCCGTGCCATTGCCTTGCCATTGCCATGCCATTGTCATGCCATTGCTGTGCCATTGCCGTGCCATTTCCGTGCCATTGCCGTGCCATTGCCGTGCCATTGCCGTGCCATTGCCCTGCCATTGCCGTGCCATTGCCTTGCCATTGCCATGCCATTGTCATGCCATTGCTGTGCCATTGCCGTGCCATTTCCGTGCCATTGCCGTGCCATTGCCGTGCCATTGCCGTGCCATTGCCCTGCCATTGCCGTGCCATTGCCTTGCCATTGCCATGCCATTGTCATACCATTACCTTGCCATTGCCGTGCCATTACCTTGCCATTGCCGTGCCATTTCCGTGTCATTGCCGTGCCATTACCTTGCCACTGCCGTGCCATTGCCGTGCCATTGCCGTGCCATTGCCGTGCCATTGCCGTGCCATTGCCGTGCCATTGCCGTGCCATTGCCTTGCCATTGCCGGGCCATTACCTTGCCATTGCCGTGCCATTACCTTGCCACTGCCGTGCCATTTCCGTGTCATTGCCGTGCCATTACCTTGCCACTGCCGTGCCATTGCCGTGCCATTGCCGTGCCATTGCCGTGCCATTGCCGTACCATTGCCGTGCCATTGCCGTGCCATTGCCTTGCCATTGCCGGGCCATTGCCGTGCCATTGCCGTGCCATTGTCATGCCATTGCGGTGCCATTGCCGTGCCATGGCCGTGCCATTGCCGTGCCATTGCCGTGCCATTGCCCTGCCATTGCCGTGCCATTGCCGTGCCATTGCCCTGCCATTGCCGTGCCATTGCCGTGCCATTGCCCTGCCATTGCCGTGCCATTGCCTTGCCATTGCCCTGCCATTGCCGTGCCATGGCCGTGCCATTGCCGTGCCATTGCCGTGCCATTGCCCTGCCATTGCCGTGCCATTGCCTTGCCATTGCCGTGCCATCGCCGTGCCATTGCCGTGCCATTGCCGTGCCATGGCCGTGCCATTGCCGTGCCATTGTCGTGCCATTGCCGTGCCATTACCTTGCCACTGCCGTGCCATTGCCGTGTCATTGCCGTGCCATTACCTTGCCACTGCCGTGCCATTGCCGTGCCATTGCCGTGCCATTGCCGTGCCATTGCCGTGCCATTGCCTTGCCATTGCCGGGCCATTGCCGTGCCATTGCCGTGCCATTGTCATGCCATTGCGGTGCCATTGCCGTGCCATTGCCGTGCCATTGCCGTGCCATTGCCGTGCCATTGCGATGCCATTGCCGTGCCATTGCCGTGCCATTACCTTGCCACTGCCGTTACATTGCCGTGCCATTGCCGTGCTATTGCCGTGCCATTACCTTGCCATTGCCGTGCCATTGCCGTGCCATTGCCGTGCCATTGCCGTGCCATTGCCGTGCCATTGCCGTGCCATTGCCGTGCCATTGCCTTGCCATTGCCGTGCTATTGTCCTGCCATTGAGGTGCCATTGCCGTGCCATTGCTGTGCCATTGCCATGCCATTTCCGTGACATTGCCGTGCCATTGCCGTGCCATTGCGATGCCATTGCCGTGCCATTGCCGTGCCATTACCTTGCCACTGCCGTGCCATTGCCGTGTCATTGCCGTGCCATTACCTTGCCACTGCCGTGCCATTTCCGTGTCATTGCCGTACCATTGCCGTGCCATTGCCGTGCCATTGCCGTGCCATTGGCGTGCCATTGCCCTGCCATTGCCTTGCCATTGCCGTGCCATTGCCGTGCCATTGCCGTGCCATTGCCGTGCCATTGCCGTGCCATTGCCGTCCCATTACCTTGCCACTGCCGTGCCATTTCCGTGTCATTGCCGTGCCATTACCTTGCCACTGCCGTGCCATTGCCGTGCCATTGCCGTGCTATTGCCGTGCCATTGGCGTGCCATTGCCGTGCCATTGCCTTGCCATTGCCGTGCCATTGCCGTGCCATTGTAGTGCCATTGTCATGCCATTGCGGTGCCATTGCCGTGCCATTGCCGTGTCATTGCCGTGCCATTGCCGTGCCATTGCCGTGCCATTACTTTGCCATTGCCGTGCCATTGCTGTGCCATTGCCGTGCCATTTTCGTGCCATTGCCGTGCCATTGCCGTGCCATTGCCCTGCCATTGCCGTGCCATTGCCTTGCCATTGCCATGCCATTGTCATGCCATTGCTGTGCCATTGCCGTGCCATTTCCGTGCCATTGCCGTGCCATTGCCGTGCCATTGCCGTGCCATTGCCCTGCCATTGCCATGCCATTGTCATACCATTACCTTGCCATTGCCGTGCCATTGCCGTGCCATTGCCGTGCCATTGCCCTGCCATTGCCATGCCGTTGTCATACCATTACCTTGCCATTGCCGTGCCATTGCCGTGCCATTGCCGTGCCATTGCCTTGCCATTGCCGTGCTATTGTCCTGCCATTGAGGTGCCATTGCCGTGCCATTGCTGTGCCATTGCCGTGCCATTTCCGTGACATTGCCGTGCCATTGCCGTGCCATTGCGATGCCATTGCCGTGCCATTGCCGTGCCATTACCTTGCCACTGCCGTGCCATTGCCGTGTCATTGCCGTGCCATTACCTTGCCACTGCCGTGCCATTGCCGTGTCATTGCCGTGCCACTGCCGTGCCATTGCCGTGCCATTGCCGTGCCATTGGCGTGCCATTGCCCTGCCATTGCCTTGCCATTGCCGTGCCATTGCCGTGCCATTGCCGTGCCATTGCCGTGCCATTGCCGTGCCATTGCCGTCCCATTACCTTGCCACTGCCGTGCTATTTCCGTGTCATTGCCGTGCCATTACCTTGCCACTGCCGTGCCATTGCCGTGCCATTGCCGTGCTATTGCCGTGCCATTGGCGTGCCATTGCCGTGCCATTGCCTTGCCATTGCCGTGCCATTGCCGTGCCATTGTAGTGCCATTGTCATGCCATTGCGGTGCCATTGCCGTGCCATTGCCGTGCCATTGCCGTGCCATTTCCGTGCCATTGCCGTGCCATTACCTTGCCATTGCCGTGCCATTGCTGTTCCATTGCCGTGCCATTTTCGTGCCATTGCCGTGCCATTGCCGTGCCATTGCCCTGCCATTGCCGTGCCATTGCCTTGCCATTGCCATGCCATTGTCATGCCATTGCTGTGCCATTGCCGTGCCATTTCCGTGCCATTGCCGTGCCATTGCCGTGCCATTGCCGTGCCATTGCCCTGCCATTGCCGTGCCATTGCCTTGCCATTGCCATGCCATTGTCATGCCATTGTAGTGCCATTGTCATGCCATTGCGGTGCCATTGCCGTGCCATTGCCGTGCCATTGCCGTGCCATTTCCGTGCCATTGCCGTGCCATTACCTTGCCATTGCCGTGCCATTGCTGTGCCATTGCCGTGCCATTTTCGTGCCATTGCCGTGCCATTGCCGTGCCATTGCCCTGCCATTGCCGTGCCATTGCCTTGCCATTGCCATGCCATTGGCGTGCCATTGCCGTGCCATTGCCTTGCCATTGCCGTGCCATTGCCGTGCCATTGTAGTGCCATTGTCATGCCATTGCGGTGCCATTGCCGTGCCATTGCCGTGCCATTGCCGTGCCATTTCCGTGCCATTGCCGTGCCATTACCTTGCCATTGCCGTGCCATTGCTGTGCCATTGCCGTGCCATTTTCGTGCCATTGCCGTGCCATTGCCGTGCCATTGCCCTGCCATTGCCGTGCCATTGCCTTGCCATTGCCATGCCATTGTCATGCCATTGCTGTGCCATTGCCGTGCCATTTCCGTGCCATTGCCGTGCCATTGCCGTGCCATTGCCGTGCCATTGCCCTGCCATTGCCGTGCCATTGCCTTGCCATTGCCATGCCATTGTCATGCCATTGCTGTGCCATTGCCGTGCCATTTCCGTGCCATTGCCGTGCCATTGCCGTGCCATTGCCGTGCCATTGCCCTGCCATTGCCGTGCCATTGCCTTGCCATTGCCATGCCATTGTCATACCATTACCTTGCCATTGCCGTGCGATTGCCGTGCCATTGCCGTGCCATTGCCGTGCCATTACCTTGCCACTGCCGTGCCATTTCCGTGTCATTGCCGTGCCATTACCTTGCCACTGCCGTGCCATTGCCGTGCCATTGCCGTGCCATTGCCGTGCCATTGCCGTGCCATTGCCGTGCCATTGCCGTGCCATTGCCTTGCCATTGCCGGGCCATTGCCGTGCCATTGCCGTGCCATTGTCATGCCATTGCGGTGCCATTGCCGTGCCATGGCCGTGCCATTGCCGTGCCATTGCCGTGCCATTGCCCTGCCATTGCCGTTCCATTGCCGTGCCATTGCCCTGCCATTGCCGTGCCATTGCCGTGCCATTGCCCTGCCATTGCCGTGCCATTGCCTTGCCATTGCCCTGCCATTGCCGTGCCATGGCCGTGCCATTGCCGTGCCATTGCCGTGCCATTGCCCTGCCATTGCCGTGCCATTGCCTTGCCATTGCCGTGCCATCGCCGTGCCATTGCCGTGCCATTGCCGTGCCATGGCCGTGCCATTGCCGTGCCATTGTCGTGCCATTGCCGTGCCATTACCTTGCCACTGCCGTGCCATTGCCGTGTCATTGCCGTGCCATTACCTTGCCACTGCCCTGCCATTGCCGTGCCATTGCCTTGCCATTGCCGGGCCATTGCCGTGCCATTGCCGTGCCATTGTCATGCCATTGCGGTGACATTGCCGTGCCATTGCCCTGCCATTGCCGTGCCATTGCCGTGCCATTGCGATGCCATTGCCGTGCCATTGCCGTGCCATTACCTTGCCACTGCCCTGCCTTTGCCGTGCCATTGCCTTGCCATTGCCGGGCCATTGCCGTGCCATTGCCGTGCCATTGTCATGCCATTGCGGTGCCATTGCCGTGCCATTGCCGTGCCATTGCCGTGCCATTGCCGTGCCATTGCGATGCCATTGCCGTGCCATTGCCTTGCCATTGCCGTGCCATTACCTTGCCACTGCCGTGCCATTTCCGTGTCATTGCCGTGCCATTACCTTGCCACTGCCGTGCCATTGCCGTGCCATTGCCGTGCCATTGCCGTGCCATTGCCGTGCCATTGCCTTGCCATTGCCGGGCCATTGCCGTGCCATTGCCGTGCCATTGTCATGCCATTGCGGTGCCATTGCCGTGCCATTGCCGTGCCATTGCCGTGCCATTGCCGTGCCATTGCGATGCCATTGCCGTGCCATTGCCGTGCCATTACCTTGCCACTGCCGTTACATTGCCGTTCCATTGCCGTGCTATTGCCGTGCCATTACCTTGCCATTGACGTGCCATTGCCGTGCCATTGCCGTGCCATTGCCGTGCCATTGCCGTGCCATTGCCGTGCCATTGCCGTGCCATTGCCTTGCCATTGCCGTGCTATTGTCCTGCCATTGCCGTGCCATTGCTGTGCCATTGCTGTGCCATTGCCATGCCATTTCCGTGACATTGCCGTGCCATTGCCGTGCCATTGCGATGCCATTGCCGTGCCATTGCCGTGCCATTACCTTGCCACTGCCGTGCCATTGCCGTGTCATTGCCGTGCCATTACCTTGCCACTGCCGTGCCATTTCCGTGTCATTGCCGTGCCATTGCCGTGCCATTGCCGTGCCATTGCCGTGCCATTGGCGTGCCATTGCCCTGCCATTGCCTTGCCATTGCCGTGCCATTGCCGTGCCATTGCCGTGCCATTGCCGTGCCATTGCCGTGCCATTGCCGTCCCATTACCTTGCCACTGCCGTGCCATTTCCGTGTCATTGCCGTGCCATTACCTTGCCACTGCCGTGCCATTGCCGTGCCATTGCCGTGCTATTGCCGTGCCATTGGCGTGCCATTGCCGTGCCATTGCCTTGCCATTGCCGTGCCATTGCCGTGCCATTGTAGTGCCATTGTCATGCCATTGCGGTGCCATTGCCGTGCCATTGCCGTGTCATTGCCGTGCCATTGCCGTGCCATTGCCGTGCCATTACTTTGCCATTGCCGTGCCATTGCTGTGCCATTGCCGTGCCATTTTCGTGCCATTGCCGTGCCATTGCCGTGCCATTGCCCTGCCATTGCCGTGCCATTGCCTTGCCATTGCCATGCCATTGTCATGCCATTGCTGTGCCATTGCCGTGCCATTTCCGTGCCATTGCCGTGCCATTGCCGTGCCATTGCCTTGCCATTGCCATGCCATTGTCATACCATTACCTTGCCATTGCCGTGCCATTGCCGTGCCATTGCCGTGCCATTGCCGTGCCATTGCCGTGCCATTACCTTGCCATTGCCGTGCTATTGCCGTGCCATTGCCGTGCCATTGCCGTGCCATTACCTTGCCACTGCCGTGCCATTTCCGTCTTATTGCCGTGCCATTACCTTGCCACTGCCGTGCCATTGCCGTGCCATTGCCGTGCCATTGCCGTGCCATTGCCGTGCCATTGCCTTGCCATTGCCGGGCCATTGCCGTGCCATTGCCGTGCCATTGTCATGCCATTGCGGTGCCATTGCCGTGCCATTGCCGTGCCATTGCCGTGCCATTGCCGTGCCATTACCTTGCCATTGCCGTGCCATTGCTGTGCCATTGCCGTGCCATTTCTGTGCCATTGCCGTGCCATTGCCGTGCCATTGCCTTGCCATTGCCATACCATTGTCATGCCATTGCTGTGCCATTGCCGTGCCATTTCCGTGCCATTGCCGTGCCATTGCCGTGCCATTGCCGTGCCATTGCCCTGCCATTGCCGTGCCATTGCCTTGCAATTGCCATGCCCTTGTCATGCCATTACGATGCCATTGCCTTGCCATTGCCGTGCCATTGCCGTGTCATTGCCTTGCCATTGCCGTGCCATTGCCGTGCCATTGACGTGCCATTGTCATGCCATTGCGGTGCCATTGCCGTGCCATTGCTGTGCCATTGCCGTGCCATTGCCGTGCCATTGCCGTGCCATTGCCGTGCCATTGCCCTGCCATTGCCGTGCCATTGCCTTGCCATTGCCGTGCCATTGCCGTGCCATGGCCGTGCCATAGCCGTGCCATGGCCGTGCCATTGCCCTGCCATTGCCGTGCCATTGCCTTGCCATTGCCCTGCCATTGCCGTGCCATTGCCTTGCCATTGCCGTGCCATTGCCGTGCCATGGCCGTGCCATTGCCGTGCCATGGCCGTGCCATTGCCCTGCCATTGCCGTGCCATTGCCTTGCCATTGCCCTGCCATTGCCGTGCCATTGCCGTGCCATTGCCCTGCCATTGCCGTGCCATTGCCGTGCCATTGCCCTGCCATTGCCGTGCCATTGCCTTGCCATTGCCCTGCCATTGCCGTGCCATGGCCGTGCCATTGCCGTGCCATTGCCGTGCCATTGCCCTGCCATTGCCGTGCCATTGCCTTGCCATTGCCGTGCCATCGCCGTGCCATTGCCGTGCCATTGCCGTGCCATGGCCGTGCCATTGCCGTGCCATTGTCGTGCCATTGCCGTGCCATTACCTTGCCACTGCCGTGCCATTGCCGTGTCATTGCCGTGCCATTACCTTGCCACTGCCCTGCCATTGCCGTGCCATTGCCTTGCCATTGCCATGCTATTGTTATGCCATTACGGTGCCATTGCCGTGCCATTGCCGTGCCATTGCCGTGCCATTACCTTGCCATTGCCGTGCCATTGCTGTGCCATTGCCGTACCATTTCCGTGCCATTGCCGTGCCATTGCCGTGCCATTGCCCTGCCATTGCCGTGCCATTGCCGTGCCATTGCCGTGCCATTGCCGTGCTATTGCCATGCCATTACCTTGCCATTGCCATGCTATTGCCGTGCCATTGCCGTGCCATTGCCTTGCCATTGCCATGCCATTGTCATGCCATTGCGGTGCCATTGCCGTGCCATTGCCGTGCCATTACCTTGCCATTGCCGTGCCATTGCTGTGCCATTGCCGTACCATTTCCGTGCCATTGCCGTGCCATTGCCGTGCCATTGCCCTGCCATTGCCGTGCCATTGCCGTGCCATTGCCCTGCCATTGCCGTGCCATTGCCGTGATATTGCCGTGCCATTGCCGTGCCATTGCCATGCCATTACCTTGCCATTGCCATGCCATTTCCGTGCCATTGCCGTGCCATTGCCGTGCCATTGCCGTGCCATTGCCGTACCATTTCCGTGCCATTGCCGTGCCATTGCCGTACCATTTCCGTGCCATTGCCGTGCCATTGCCGTGCCATTGCCCTGCCATTGCCGTGCCATTGCCGTGCCATTGCCGTGCCATTGCCGTGCCATTGCCGTACCATTTCCGTGCCATTGCCGTGCCATTGCCGTACCATTTCCGTGCCATTGCCGTGCCATTGCCGTGCCATTGCCCTGCCATTGCCGTGCCATTGCCGTGCCATTGCCGTGCCATTGCCGTGCCATTGCCATGCCATTACCTTGCCATTGCCATGCCATTGCCGTGCCATTGCCCTGCCATTGCCGTGCCATTGCCGTGCCATTGCCGTGCCATTGCCGTGCCATTGCCGTGCCATTGCCGTGCCATTGCCGTGCCATTGCCGTGCCATTGCCTTGCCATTGCCGTGCCATTGTCCTGCCATTGCCGTGCCATTGCCTTGCCATTGCCCTGCCATTGCGGTGCCATTGCCTTGCCATTGCCGTGCCATTGCCGTGCCATGGCCGTGCCATTGCCGTGCCATGGCCGTGCCATTGCCCTGCCATTGCCGTGCCATTGCCTTGCCATTGCCCTGCCATTGCCGTGCCATTGCCGTGCCATTGCCCTGCCATTGCCGTGCCATTGCCGTGCCATTGCCCTGCCATTGCCGTTCCATTGCCTTGCCATTGCCCTGCCATTGCCGTGCCATGGCCGTGCCATTGCCGTGCCATTGCCGTGCCATTGCCCTGCCATTGCCGTGCCATTGCCTTGCCATTGCCGTGCCATCGCCGTGCCATTGCCGTGCCATTGCCGTGCCATGGCCGTGCCATTGCCGTGCCATTGTCGTGCCATTGCCGTGCCATTACCTTGCCACTGCCGTGCCATTGCCGTGTCATTGCCGTGCCATTACCTTGCCACTGCCCTGCCATTGCCGTGCCATTGCCTTGCCATTGCCATGCTATTGTTATGCCATTACGGTGCCATTGCCGTGCCATTGCCATGCCATTACCTTGCCATTGCCGTGCCATTGCCGTGCCATTGCCGTGCCATTACCTTGTCATTGCCGTGCCATTGCCGTGCTATTGCCGTGCCATTACCTTGTCATTGCCGTGCCATTGCCGTGCCATTGCCGTGCCATTGCCGTGCCATTGCCGTGCCATTGCCGTGCCATTCCAATGCCATTGCCGTGCCATTGCCGTGCCATTGCCGTGCCATTGCCGTGCCATTGCCGTTCCATTGCCTTGCCATTGCCATGCCATTGCCGTGTCATTGCCTTGCCATTGCCGTGCCATTGCCGTGCCATTGCCGTGCCATTGCCGTGCCATTGTCATGCCATTGCGGTGCCATTGCCGTGCCATTGCCGTGCCATTGCAGTGCCATTGAGGTGCCATTGCCGTGCCATTGTCATGCCGTTGCGGTGCCATTGCCGTGCCATTGCTGTGCCATTCCCGTGCCATTTCCGTGCCATTGCCGTGCCATTGCCGTGCCATTGCCGTGCCATTGCCGTGCCATTGCCGTGCCATTGCCGTGCCATTGCCGTGTCATTGCCTTGACATTGCCGTGCAATTGCTGTGCCATTGCCGTGCCATTGTCATGCCGTTGCGGTGCCATTGCCGTGCCATTGCTGTGCCATTCCCGTGCCATTTCCGTGCCATTGCCGTGCCATTGCCGTGCCATTGCCGTGCCATTGCCGTGCCATTGCCGTGCCATTGCCGTGCCATTGTCGTGCCATTGCCGTGCCATTGCCGTGCCATTTCTGTGCCATTGCCGTACCATTTCCGTGCCATTGCCGTGCCATTGCCGTGCCATTGCCGTGCCATTGCCGTGCCATTGCCGTGCCATTGCCGTGCCATTACCTTGCCATTGCCGTGCCATTGCTGTGCCATTGCCTTGCCATTGCCGTGCCATTGCCGTGCCATTGCCGTGCCATTTCTGTGCCATTGCCGTACCATTTCCGTGCCATTGCCGTGCCATTGCCGTGCCATTGCCGTGCCATTGCCGTGCCATTGCCGTGCCATTGCCGTGCCATTACCTTGCCATTGCCGTGCCATTGCCCTGCCATTGCTTTGCCATTGCCGTGCCATTGCCGTGCCATTGCCGTGCCATTGCCGTGCCATTGCCGTGCCATTACCTTGCCATTGCCGTGCCATTGCCGTGCCATTGCCGTGCCGTTGCCGTGCCATTGCCGTGCCATTGCCGTGCCATTGCCGTGCCATTGCCGTGCCATTGCCGTGCCATTGCCGTGCCATTGCGATGCCATTGCCGTGCCATGGCCGTGCCATTACCTTGCCACTGCCGTGCCATTTCCGTGTCATTGCCGTGCCATTACCTTGCCACTGCCGTGCCATTGCCTTGCCATTGCCGTGCCATTGCCGTGCCATTGCCGTGCCATGGCCGTGCCATTACCTTGCCACTGCCGTGCCATTTCCGTGTCATTGCCGTGCCATTACCTTGCCACTGCCGTGCCATTGCCTTGCCATTGCCGTGCCATTGTCCTGCCATTGAGGTGCCATTGCCGTGCCATTGCCGTGCCATTGCCGTGCCATGGCCGTGCCATTACCTTGCCACTGCCGTGCCATTTCCGTGTCATTGCCGTGCCATTACCTTGCCACTGCCGTGCCATTGCCTTGCCATTGCCGTGCCATTGTCCTGCCATTGAGGTGCCATTGCCGTGCCATTTCCGTGCCATTGCCGTGCCATTGCCGTGCCATTGCCGTGCCATTGCCCTGCCATTGCCGTGCCATTGCCTTGCCATTGCCATGCCATTGTCATACCATTACTTTGCCATTGCCGTGCCATTGCCGTGCCATTGCCGTGCCATTGCCGTGCCATTGCCGTGCCATTACCTTGCCATTGCCGTGCCATTGCCGTGCCATTGCCGTGCCATTACCTTGCCACTGCCGTGCCATTTCCGTGTCATTGCCGTGCCATTACCTTGCCACTGCCGTGCCATTGCCGTGCCATTGCCGTGCCATTGCCGTGCCATTGCCGTGCCATTGCCCTGCCATTGCCTTGCCATTGCCGGGCCATTGCCGTGCCATTGCCGTGCCATTGTCATGCCATTGCGGTGCCATTGCCGTGCCATTGCCGTGCCATTGCCGTGCCATTGCCGTGCCATTGCGATGCCATTGCCGTGCCATTGCCGTGCCATTACCTTGCCACTGCCGTTACATTGCCGTACCATTGCCGTGCTATTGCCGTGCCATTACCTTGCCATTGCCGTGCCATTGCCGTGCCATTGCCGTGCCATTGCCGTGCCATTGCCGTGCCATTGCCGTGCCATTGCCGTGCCATTGCCGGGCCATTGCCTTGCCATTGCCGTGCTATTGTCCTGCCATTGAGGTGCCATTGCCGTGCCATTGCCTTGCCATTGCCCTGTCATTGCCGTGCCATTGCCGTGCCATTGCCCTGCCATTGCCGTGCCATTGCCGTGCCATTGCCCTGCCATTGCCGTGCCATTGCCTTGCCATTGCCCTGCCATTGCCGTGCCATTGCCGTGCCATTGCCCTGCCATTGCCGTGCCATTGCCGTGCCATTGCCCTGCCATTGCCGTGCCATTGCCTTGCCATTGCCCTGCCATTGCCGTGCCATGGCCGTGCCATTGCCGTGCCATTGCCGTGCCATTGCCCTGCCATTGCCGTGCCATTGCTTTGCCATTGCCGTGCCATCGCCGTGCCATTGCCGTGCCATTGCCGTGCCATGGCCGTGCCATTGCCGTGCCATTGTCGTGCCATTGCCGTGCCATTACCTTGCCACTGCCGTGCCATTGCCGTGTCATTGCCGTGCCATTACCTTGCCACTGCCCTGCTATTGCCGTGCCATTGCCTTGCCATTGCCATGCTATTGTTATGCCATTACGGTGCCATTGCCGTGCCATTGCCGTGCCATTGCCATGCCATTACCTTGCCATTGCCGTGCCATTGCCGTGCCACTGCCGTGCCATTGCCGTGTCATTGCCGTGCCATTACCTTGCCACTGCACTGCTATTGCCGTGCCATTGCCTTGCCATTGCCATGCTATTGTTATGCCATTACGGTGCCATTGCCGTGCCATTGCCGTGCCATTGCCATGCCATTACCTTGCCATTGCCGTGCCATTGCCGTGCCATTGCCGTGCCATTACCTTGTCATTGCCGTGCCATTGCCGTGCTATTGCCGTGCCATTACCTTGTCATTGCCGTGCCATTGCCGTGCCATTGCCGTGCCATTGCCGTGCCATTGCCGTGCCATTGCCGTGCCATTCCAATGCCATTGCCGTGCCATTGCCGTGCCATTGCCGTGCCATTGCCGTGCCATTGCCGTTCCATTGCCTTGCCATTGCCGTGCCATTGCCGTGTCATTGCCTTGCCATTGCCGTGCCATTGTCATGCCATTGCGGTGCCATTGCCGTGCCATTGCCGTGCCATTGCAGTGCCATTGAGGTGCCATTGCCGTGCCATTGCCGTACCATTGCCTTGCCATTGCCGTGCCATTGCCGTGTCATTGCCTTGACATTGCCGTGCAATTGCTGTGCCATTGCCGTGCCATTGTCATGCCATTGCGGTGCCATTGCCGTGCCATTGCTGTGCCATTCCCGTGCCATTTCCGTGCCATTGCCGTGCCATTGCCGTGCCATTACCGTGCCATTGCCGTGCCATTGCCGTGCCATTGTCGTGCCATTGCCGTGCCATAGCCGTGCCATTTCTGTGCCATTGCCGTACCATTTCCGTGCCATTGCCGTGCCATTGCCGTGCCATTGCCGTGCCATTGCCGTGCCATTGCCGTGCCATTACCTTGCCATTGCCGTGCCATTGCTGTGCCATTGCCTTGCCATTGCCGTGCCATTGCCGTGCCATTGCCGTGCCATTTCTGTGCCATTGCCGTA
This sequence comes from Agriotes lineatus, assembly GCA_940337035.1. Lineage (NCBI taxonomy): Eukaryota > Metazoa > Arthropoda > Insecta > Coleoptera > Elateridae > Agriotes > Agriotes lineatus. The sequence continues at coordinate 88,520 of CALNHX010000693.1, read as the reverse complement.
CCATTTCCGTGCCATTGCCGTGCCATTGCCGTGCCATTGCCGTGCCATTGCCGTGCCATTGCCGTGCCATTACCTTGCCATTGCCGTGCCATTGCCCTGCCATTGCTTTGCCATTGCCGTGCCATTGCCGTGCCATTGCCGTGCCATTGCCGTGCCATTGCCGTGCCATTGCCGTGCCATTACCTTGCCATTGCCGTGCCATTGCCGTGCCATTGCCGTGCCGTTGCCGTGCCATTGCCGTGCCATTGCCGTGCCATTGCCGTGCCATTGCCGTCCCATTACCTTGCCATTGCCGTGCCATTGCCGTGCCATTGCCGTGCCATTGCCGTGCCATTACCTTGCCATTGCCGTGCCATTGCCGTGCCATTGCGATGCCATTGCCGTGCCATGGCCGTGCCATTACCTTGCCACTCCCGTGCCATTTCCGTGTCATTGTTGTGCCATTACCTTGCCACTGCCGTGCCATTGCCTTGCCATTGCCGTGCCATTGTCCTGCCATTGAGGTGCCATTGCCGTGCCATTGCTGTGCCATTGCCGTGCCATTTCCGTGACATTGCCGTGCCATTGCCGTGCCATTGCCGTGCCATTGCCGTGCCATTGCCGTGCCATTGCCCTGCCATTGCCGTGCCATTGCCGTGCCATTGCCGTGCCATTGCCGTGCCATTGCCATGCCATTGCCCTGCCATTGCCGTGCTATTGCCGTGCCATTACCTTGTCATTGCCGTGCCATTGCCGTGCTATTGCCGTGCCATTACCTTGTCATTGCCGTGCCATTGCCGTGCCATTGCCGTGCCATTGCCGTGCCATTGCCGTGCCATTCCAATGCCATTGCCGTGCCATTGCCGTGCCATTGCCGTGCCATTGCCGTGCCATTGCCGTTCCATTGCCTTGCCATTGCCGTACCATTGCCGTGTCATTGCCTTGCCATTGCCGTGCCATTGCCGTGCCATTGCCGTGCCATTGTCATGCCATTGCGGTGCCATTGCCGTGCCATTGCAGTGCCATTGAGGTGCCATTGCCGTGCCATTGCCGTACCATTGCCTTGCCATTGCCGTGCCATTGCCGTGTCATTGCCTTGACATTGCCGTGCAATTGCTGTGCCATTGCCGTGCCATTGTCATGCCATTGCGGTGCCATTGCCGTGCCATTGCTGTGCCATTCCCGTGCCATTTCCGTGCCATTGCCGTGCCATTGCCGTGCCATTGCCGTGCCACTGCCGTGCCATTGCCGTGCCATTGTCGTGCCATTGCCGTGCCATAGCCGTGCCATTTCTGTTCCATTGCCGTACCATTTCCGTGCCATTGCCGTGCCATTACCGTGCCATTGCCGTGCCATTGCCGTGCCATTGCCGTGCCATTACCTTGCCATTGCCGTGCCATTGCTGTGCCATTGCCTTGCCATTGCCGTGCCATTGCCGTGCCATTGCCGTGCCATTGCTGTGCCATTGCCTTGCCATTGCCGTGCCATTGCCGTGCCATTGCCGTGCCATTGCCGTGCCATTACCTTGCCATTGCCGTGCCATTGCCCTGCCATTGCTTTGCCATTGCCGTGCCATTGCCGTGCCATTGCCGTGCCATTGCCGTGCCATTGCCGTGCCATTACCTTGCCATTGCCGTGCCATTGCCGTGCCATTGCCGTGCCGTTGCCGTGCCATTGCCGTGCCATTGCCGTGCCATTGCCGTGCCATTTCCGTGCCATTGCCGTGCCATTGCCGTGCCATTGCCGTGCCATTGCCGTGCCATTGCCGTGCCATTGCGATGCCATTGCCGTGCCATGGCCGTGCCATTACCTTGCCACTGCCGTGCCATTTCCGTGTCATTGCCGTGCCATTACCTTGCCACTGCCGTGCCATTGCCGTGCCATTGCCGTGCTATTGCCGTGCCGTTGCCGTGCCATTGCCGTGCCATTGCCGTGCCATTGCCGTGCCATTGCCGTGCCATTGCCGTGCCATTGCCGTGCCATTACCTTGCCACTGCCGTGCCATTGCCGTGCCATTGCCGTGCTATTGCCATGCCGTTGCCGTGCCATTGCCGTGCCATTGCCGTGCCATTGCCGTGCCATTGCCGTGCCATTGCCGTGCCATTGCCGTGCCATTGCCGTGCCATTGCCGTGCCATTGCCGTGCCATTGCGATGCCATTGCCGTGCCATGGCCGTGCCATTACCTTGCCACTGCCGTGCCATTTCCGTGTCATTGCCGTGCCATTACCTTGCCACTGCCGTGCCATTGCCTTGCCATTGCCGTGCCATTGTCCTGCCATTGAGGTGCCATTGCCGTGCCATTGCTGTGCCATTGCCGTGCCATTTCCGTGACATTGCCGTGCCATTGCCGTGCCATTGCCGTGCCATTGCCGTGCCATTGCCGTGCCATTGCGATGTCATTGCCGTGCCATTGCCGTGCCATTGCCTTGCCACTGCCGTGCCATTGCCGTGTCATTGCCGTGCCATTACTTTGCCACTGCCGTGCCATTGCCGTGCCATTGCCGTGCGATTGCCGTGCCATTGCCGTGCCATTGCCGTGCCATTGGCGTGCCATTGCCCTGCCATTGCCTTGCCATTGCCGTGCCATTGCCGTGCCATTGCCGTGCCATTGCCGTGCCATTGCCGTGCCATTGCCGTGCCATTACCTTGCCATTGCCGTGCCATTGCTGTGCCATTGCCGTACCATTTCCGTGCCATTGCCGTGCCATTGCCGTGCCATTGCCCTGCCATTGCCGTGCCATTGCCGTGCCATTGCCGTGCCATTGCGGTGCCATTGCCATGCCATTACCTTGCCATTGCCATGCTATTGCCGTGCCATTGCCGTGCCATTGCCTTGCCATTGCCATGCCATTGTCATGCCATTGCGGTGCCATTGCCGTGCCATTGCCGTGCCATTACCTTGCCATTGCTGTGCCATTGCTGTGCCATTGCCGTACCATTTCCGTGCCATTGCCGTGCCATTGCCGTGCCATTGCCCTGCCATTGCCGTGCCATTGCCGTGCCATTGCCGTGCCATTGCCGTGCCATTGCCATGCCATTGCCCTGCCATTGCCGTGCTATTGCCGTGCCATTACCTTGTCATTGCCGTGCCATTGCCGTGCTATTGCCGTGCCATTACCTTGTCATTGCCGTGCCATTGCCGTGCCATTGCCGTGCCATTGCCGTGCCATTGCCGTTCCATTCCAATGCCATTGCCGTGCCATTGCCGTGCCATTGCCGTGCCATTGCCGTGCCATTGCCGTTCCATTGCCTTGCCATTGCCGTACCATTGCCGTGTCATTGCCTTGCCATTGCCGTGCCATTGCCGTGCCATTGCCGTGCCATTGTCATGCCATTGCGGTGCCATTGCCGTGCCATTGCCGTGCCATTGCCGTGCCATTGCCGTGCCATTACCTTGCCACTGCCGTGCCATTGCCGTGCCATTGCCGTGCTATTGCCATGCCGTTGCCGTGCCATTGCCGTGCCATTGCCGTGCCATTGCCGTGCCATTGCCGTGCCATTGCCGTGCCATTGCCGTGCCATTGCCGTGCCATTGCCGTGCCATTACCGTGCCATTGCGATGCCATTGCCGTGCCATGGCCGTGCCATTACCTTGCCACTGCCGTGCCATTTCCGTGTCATTGCCGTGCCATTACCTTGCCACTGCCGTGCCATTGCCTTGCCATTGCCGTGCCATTGTCCTGCCATTGAGGTGCCATTGCCGTGCCATTGCTGTGCCATTGCCGTGCCATTTCCGTGACATTGCCGTGCCATTGCCGTGCCATTGCCGTGCCATTGCCGTGCCATTGCCGTGCCATTGCGATGTCATTGCCGTGCCATTGCCGTGCCATTGCCTTGCCACTGCCGTGCCATTGCCGTGTCATTGCCGTGCCATTACTTTGCCACTGCCGTGCCATTGCCGTGCCATTGCCGTGCTATTGCCGTGCCATTGCCGTGCCATTGCCGTGCCATTGGCGTGCCATTGCCCTGCCATTGCCTTGCCATTGCCGTGCCATTGCCGTGCCATTGCCGTGCCATTGCCGTGCCATTGCCGTGCCATTGCCGTGCCATTACTTTGCCACTGCCGTGCCATTGCCGTGCCATTGCCGTGCCATTGCCGTGCCATTGCCCTGCCATTGCCGTGCCATTGCCTTGCCATTGCCGTGCCATTGCCGTGCCATGGCCGTGCCATTGCCGTGCCATGGCCGTGCCATTGCCCTGCCATTGCCGTGCCATTGCCTTGCCATTGCCCTGCCATTGCCGTGCCATTGCCTTGCCATTGCCGTGCCATTGCCGTGCCATGGCCGTGCCATTGCCGTGCCATGGCCGTGCCATTGCCCTGCCATTGCCGTGCCATTGCCTTGCCATTGCCCTGCCATTGCCGTGCCATTGCCGTGCCATTGCCCTGCCATTGCCGTGCCTTTGCCGTGCCATTGCCCTGCCATTGCCGTGCCATTGCCTTGCCATTGCCCTGCCATTGCCGTGCCATGGCCGTGCCATTGCCGTGCCATTGCCGTGCCATTGCCCTGCCATTGCCGTGCCATTGCCTTGCCATTGCCGTGCCATCGCCGTGCCATTGCCGTGCCATTGCCGTGCCATTGCCGTGCCATTGTCGTGCCATTGCCGTGCCATTACCTTGCCACTGCCGTGCCATTGCCGTGTCATTGCCGTGCCATTACCTTGCCACTGCCCTGCCATTGCCGTGCCATTGCCTTGCCATTGCCATGCTATTGTTATGCCATTACGGTGCCATTGCCGTGCCATTACCGTGCCATTGCCATGCCATTACCTTGCCATTGCCGTGCCATTGCCGTGCCATTGCCGTGCCATTACCTTGTCATTGCCGTGCCATTGCCGTGCTATTGCCGTGCCATTACCTTGTCATTGCCGTGCCATTGCCGTGCCATTGCCGTGCCATTGCCGTGCCATTGCCGTGCCTTTGCCGTGCCATTGCCGTGCCATTCCAATGCCATTGCCGTGCCATTGCCGTACCATTGCCGTGCCATTGCCGTGCCATTGCCGTTCCATTGCCTTGCCATTGCCGTGCCATTGCCGTGTCATTGCCTTGCCATTGCCGTGCCATTGCCGTGCCATTGCCGTGCCATTGTCATGCCATTGCGGTGCCATTGCCGTGCCATTGCCGTGCCATTGCAGTGCCATTGAGGTGCCATTGCCGTGCCATTGCCGTACCATTGCCTTGCCATTGCCGTGCCATTGCCGTGTCATTGCCTTGACATTGCCGTGCAATTGCTGTGCCATTGCCGTGCCATTGTCATGCCATTGCGGTGCCATTGCCGTGCCATTGCTTTGCCATTCCCGTGCCATTTCCGTGCCATTGCCGTGCCATTGCCGTGCCATTGCCGTGCCATTGCCGTGCCATTGCCGTGCCATTGTCGTGCCATTGCCGTGCCATAGCCGTGCCATTTCTGTGCCATTGCCGTACCATTTCCGTGCCATTGCCGTGCCATTGCCGTGCCATTGCCGTGCCATTGCCGTGCTATTGCCGTGCCGTTGCCGTGCCATTGCTGTGCCATTGCCGTGCCATTGCCGTGCCATTGCCGTGCTATTGCCGTGCCATTGCCGTGCCATTGCCGTGCCATTGCGATGCCATTGCCGTGCCATGGCCGTGCCATTACCTTGCCACTCCCGTGCCATTTCCGTGTCATTGTTGTGCCATTACCTTGCCACTGCCGTGCCATTGCCTTGCCATTGCCGTGCCATTGTCCTGCCATTGAGGTGCCATTGCCGTGCCATTGCCGTGCCATTGCCGTGCCATTGCCGTGCCATTGCCGTGCCATTGCCGTGCCATTGCTGTGCCATTGCCGTGCCATTGCCGTGCCATTGCCGTGCCATTGCCGTGCCATTGCTGTGCCATTGCCGTGCCATTGCCGTGCCATTGCCGTGCCATTGCCGTGCCATTGCCGTGCCATTGCGATGCCATTGCCGTGCCATTGCCGTGCCATTACCTTGCCACTGCCGTGCCATTGCCGTGTCATTGCCGTGCCATTACTTTGCCACTGCCGTGCCATTGCCGTGCCATTGCCGTGCCATTGCCGTGCCATTGCCGTGCCATTGGCGTGCCATTGCCCTGCCATTGCCTTGCCATTGCCGTGCCATTGCCGTGCCATTGCCGTGCCATTGCCGTGCCATTGCCGTGCCATTACCTTGCCATTGCCGTGCCATTGCTGTGCCATTGCCGTACCATGGCCGTGCCATTGCCCTGCCATTGCCGTGCCATTGCCTTGCCATTCCCTGCCATTGCCGTGCCATTGCCTTGCCATTGCCGTGTCATTGCCGTGCCATGGCCGTGCCATTGCCGTGCCATGGCCGTGCCATTGCCGTGCCATGGCCGTGCCATTGCCCTGCCATTGCCGTGCCATTGCCTTGCCATTGCCCTGCCATTGCCGTGCCATTGCCGTGCCATTGCCCTGCCATTGCCGTGCCATTGCCGTGCCATTGCCCTGCCATTGCCGTGCCATTGCCTTGCCATTGCCCTGCCATTGCCGTGCCATGGCCGTGCCATTGCCGTGCCATTGCCGTGCCATTGCCCTGCCATTGCCGTGCCATTGCCTTGCCATTGCCGTGCCATCGCCGTGCCATTGCCGTGCCATTGCCGTGCCATTGCCGTGCCATTGTCGTGCCATTGCCGTGCCATTACCTTGCCACTGCCGTGCCATTGCCGTGTCATTGCCGTGCCATTACCTTGCCACTGCCCTGCCATTGCCGTGCCATTGCCTTGCCATTGCCATGCTATTGTTATGCCATTACGGTGCCATTGCCGTGCCATTACCGTGCCATTGCCATGCCATTACCTTGCCATTGCCGTGCCATTGCCGTGCCATTGCCGTGCCATTACCTTGTCATTGCCGTGCCATTGCCGTGCTATTGCCGTGCCATTACCTTGTCATTGCCGTGCCATTGCCGTGCCATTGCCGTGCCATTGCCGTGCCATTGCCGTGCCATTCCAATGCCATTGCCGTGCCATTGCCGTGCCATTGCCGTGCCATTGCCGTGCCATTGCCGTTCCATTGCCTTGCCATTGCCGTGCCATTGCCGTGTCATTGCCTTGCCATTGCCGTGCCATTGCCGTGCCATTGCCGTGCCATTGTCATGCCATTGCGGTGCCATTGCCGTGCCATTGCCGTCCCATTGCAGTGCCATTGAGGTGCCATTGCCGTGCCATTGCCGTACCATTGCCTTGCCATTGCCGTGCCATTGCCGTGTCATTGCCTTGACATTGCCGTGCAATTGCTGTGCCATTGCCGTGCCATTGTCATGCCATTTCGGTGCCATTGCCGTGCCATTGCTGTGCCATTGCCGTGCCATTTCCGTGACATTGCCGTGCCATTGCCGTGCCATTGCGATGCCATTGCCGTGCCATTGCCGTGCCATTACCTTGCCACTGCCGTGCCATTGCCGTGTCATTGCCGTGCCATTACCTTGCCACTGCCGTGCCATTGCCGTGTCATTGCCGTGCCACTGCCGTGCCATTGCCGTGCCATTGCCGTGCCATTGGCGTGCCATTGCCCTGCCATTGCCTTGCCATTGCCGTGCCATTGCCGTGCCATTGCCGTGCCATTGCCGTGCCATTGCCGTGCCATTGCCGTCCCATTACCTTGCCACTGCCGTGCTATTTCCGTGTCATTGCCGTGCCATTACCTTGCCACTGCCGTGCCATTGCCGTGCCATTGCCGTGCTATTGCCGTGCCATTGGCGTGCCATTGCCGTGCCATTGCCTTGCCATTGCCGTGCCATTGCCGTGCCATTGTAGTGCCATTGTCATGCCATTGCGGTGCCATTGCCGTGCCATTGCCGTGCCATTGCCGTGCCATTTCCGTGCCATTGCCGTGCCATTACCTTGCCATTGCCGTGCCATTGCTGTGCCATTGCCGTGCCATTTTCGTGCCATTGCCGTGCCATTGCCGTGCCATTGCCCTGCCATTGCCGTGCCATTGCCTTGCCATTGCCATGCCATTGTCATGCCATTGCTGTGCCATTGCCGTGCCATTTCCGTGCCATTGCCGTGCCATTGCCGTGCCATTGCCGTGCCATTGCCCTGCCATTGCCGTGCCATTGCCTTGCCATTGCCATGCCATTGTCATGCCATTGTAGTGCCATTGTCATGCCATTGCGGTGCCATTGCCGTGCCATTGCCGTGCCATTGCCGTGCCATTTCCGTGCCATTGCCGTGCCATTACCTTGCCATTGCCGTGCCATTGCTGTGCCATTGCCGTGCCATTTTCGTGCCATTGCCGTGCCATTGCCGTGCCATTGCCCTGCCATTGCCGTGCCATTGCCTTGCCATTGCCATGCCATTGGCGTGCCATTGCCGTGCCATTGCCTTGCCATTGCCGTGCCATTGCCGTGCCATTGTAGTGCCATTGTCATGCCATTGCGGTGCCATTGCCGTGCCATTGCCGTGCCATTGCCGTGCCATTTCCGTGCCATTGCCGTGCCATTACCTTGCCATTGCCGTGCCATTGCTGTGCCATTGCCGTGCCATTTTCGTGCCATTGCCGTGCCATTGCCGTGCCATTGCCCTGCCATTGCCGTGCCATTGCCTTGCCATTGCCATGCCATTGTCATGCCATTGCTGTGCCATTGCCGTGCCATTTCCGTGCCATTGCCGTGCCATTGCCGTGCCATTGCCGTGCCATTGCCCTGCCATTGCCGTGCCATTGCCTTGCCATTGCCATGCCATTGTCATGCCATTGCTGTGCCATTGCCGTGCCATTTCCGTGCCATTGCCGTGCCATTGCCGTGCCATTGCCGTGCCATTGCCCTGCCATTGCCGTGCCATTGCCTTGCCATTGCCATGCCATTGTCATACCATTACCTTGCCATTGCCGTGCGATTGCCGTGCCATTGCCGTGCCATTGCCGTGCCATTACCTTGCCACTGCCGTGCCATTTCCGTGTCATTGCCGTGCCATTACCTTGCCACTGCCGTGCCATTGCCGTGCCATTGCCGTGCCATTGCCGTGCCATTGCCGTGCCATTGCCGTGCCATTGCCGTGCCATTGCCTTGCCATTGCCGGGCCATTGCCGTGCCATTGCCGTGCCATTGTCATGCCATTGCGGTGCCATTGCCGTGCCATGGCCGTGCCATTGCCGTGCCATTGCCGTGCCATTGCCCTGCCATTGCCGTTCCATTGCCGTGCCATTGCCCTGCCATTGCCGTGCCATTGCCGTGCCATTGCCCTGCCATTGCCGTGCCATTGCCTTGCCATTGCCCTGCCATTGCCGTGCCATGGCCGTGCCATTGCCGTGCCATTGCCGTGCCATTGCCCTGCCATTGCCGTGCCATTGCCTTGCCATTGCCGTGCCATCGCCGTGCCATTGCCGTGCCATTGCCGTGCCATGGCCGTGCCATTGCCGTGCCATTGTCGTGCCATTGCCGTGCCATTACCTTGCCACTGCCGTGCCATTGCCGTGTCATTGCCGTGCCATTACCTTGCCACTGCCCTGCCATTGCCGTGCCATTGCCTTGCCATTGCCGGGCCATTGCCGTGCCATTGCCGTGCCATTGTCATGCCATTGCGGTGACATTGCCGTGCCATTGCCCTGCCATTGCCGTGCCATTGCCGTGCCATTGCGATGCCATTGCCGTGCCATTGCCGTGCCATTACCTTGCCACTGCCCTGCCTTTGCCGTGCCATTGCCTTGCCATTGCCGGGCCATTGCCGTGCCATTGCCGTGCCATTGTCATGCCATTGCGGTGCCATTGCCGTGCCATTGCCGTGCCATTGCCGTGCCATTGCCGTGCCATTGCGATGCCATTGCCGTGCCATTGCCTTGCCATTGCCGTGCCATTACCTTGCCACTGCCGTGCCATTTCCGTGTCATTGCCGTGCCATTACCTTGCCACTGCCGTGCCATTGCCGTGCCATTGCCGTGCCATTGCCGTGCCATTGCCGTGCCATTGCCTTGCCATTGCCGGGCCATTGCCGTGCCATTGCCGTGCCATTGTCATGCCATTGCGGTGCCATTGCCGTGCCATTGCCGTGCCATTGCCGTGCCATTGCCGTGCCATTGCGATGCCATTGCCGTGCCATTGCCGTGCCATTACCTTGCCACTGCCGTTACATTGCCGTTCCATTGCCGTGCTATTGCCGTGCCATTACCTTGCCATTGACGTGCCATTGCCGTGCCATTGCCGTGCCATTGCCGTGCCATTGCCGTGCCATTGCCGTGCCATTGCCGTGCCATTGCCTTGCCATTGCCGTGCTATTGTCCTGCCATTGCCGTGCCATTGCTGTGCCATTGCTGTGCCATTGCCATGCCATTTCCGTGACATTGCCGTGCCATTGCCGTGCCATTGCGATGCCATTGCCGTGCCATTGCCGTGCCATTACCTTGCCACTGCCGTGCCATTGCCGTGTCATTGCCGTGCCATTACCTTGCCACTGCCGTGCCATTTCCGTGTCATTGCCGTGCCATTGCCGTGCCATTGCCGTGCCATTGCCGTGCCATTGGCGTGCCATTGCCCTGCCATTGCCTTGCCATTGCCGTGCCATTGCCGTGCCATTGCCGTGCCATTGCCGTGCCATTGCCGTGCCATTGCCGTCCCATTACCTTGCCACTGCCGTGCCATTTCCGTGTCATTGCCGTGCCATTACCTTGCCACTGCCGTGCCATTGCCGTGCCATTGCCGTGCTATTGCCGTGCCATTGGCGTGCCATTGCCGTGCCATTGCCTTGCCATTGCCGTGCCATTGCCGTGCCATTGTAGTGCCATTGTCATGCCATTGCGGTGCCATTGCCGTGCCATTGCCGTGTCATTGCCGTGCCATTGCCGTGCCATTGCCGTGCCATTACTTTGCCATTGCCGTGCCATTGCTGTGCCATTGCCGTGCCATTTTCGTGCCATTGCCGTGCCATTGCCGTGCCATTGCCCTGCCATTGCCGTGCCATTGCCTTGCCATTGCCATGCCATTGTCATGCCATTGCTGTGCCATTGCCGTGCCATTTCCGTGCCATTGCCGTGCCATTGCCGTGCCATTGCCTTGCCATTGCCATGCCATTGTCATACCATTACCTTGCCATTGCCGTGCCATTGCCGTGCCATTGCCGTGCCATTGCCGTGCCATTGCCGTGCCATTACCTTGCCATTGCCGTGCTATTGCCGTGCCATTGCCGTGCCATTGCCGTGCCATTACCTTGCCACTGCCGTGCCATTTCCGTGTCATTGCCGTGCCATTACCTTGCCACTGCCGTGCCATTGCCGTGCCATTGCCGTGCCATTGCCGTGCCATTGCCGTGCCATTGCCTTGCCATTGCCGGGCCATTGCCGTGCCATTGCCGTGCCATTGTCATGCCATTGCGGTGCCATTGCCGTGCCATTGCCGTGCCATTGCCGTGCCATTGCCGTGCCATTACCTTGCCATTGCCGTGCCATTGCTGTGCCATTGCCGTGCCATTTCTGTGCCATTGCCGTGCCATTGCCGTGCCATTGCCTTGCCATTGCCATGCCATTGTCATGCCATTGCTGTGCCATTGCCGTGCCATTGCCGTGCCATTGCCGTGCCATTGCCGTGCCATTACCTTGCCATTGCCGTGCCATTGCCCTGCCATTGCCGTGCCATTGCCTTGCAATTGCCATGCCCTTGTCATGCCATTACGATGCCATTGCCTTGCCATTGCCGTGCCATTGCCGTGTCATTGCCTTGCCATTGCCGTGCCATTGCCGTGCCATTGACGTGCCATTGTCATGCCATTGCGGTGCCATTGCCGTGCCATTGCTGTGCCATTGCCGTGCCATTGCCGTGCCATTGCCGTGCCATTGCCGTGCCATTGCCCTGCCATTGCCGTGCCATTGCCTTGCCATTGCCGTGCCATTGCCGTGCCATGGCCGTGCCATAGCCGTGCCATGGCCGTGCCATTGCCCTGCCATTGCCGTGCCATTGCCTTGCCATTGCCCTGCCATTGCCGTGCCATTGCCTTGCCATTGCCGTGCCATTGCCGTGCCATGGCCGTGCCATTGCCGTGCCATGGCCGTGCCATTGCCCTGCCATTGCCGTGCCATTGCCTTGCCATTGCCCTGCCATTGCCGTGCCATTGCCGTGCCATTGCCCTGCCATTGCCGTGCCATTGCCGTGCCATTGCCCTGCCATTGCCGTGCCATTGCCTTGCCATTGCCCTGCCATTGCCGTGCCATGGCCGTGCCATTGCCGTGCCATTGCCGTGCCATTGCCCTGCCATTGCCGTGCCATTGCCTTGCCATTGCCGTGCCATCGCCGTGCCATTGCCGTGCCATTGCCGTGCCATGGCCGTGCCATTGCCGTGCCATTGTCGTGCCATTGCCGTGCCATTACCTTGCCACTGCCGTGCCATTGCCGTGTCATTGCCGTGCCATTACCTTGCCACTGCCCTGCCATTGCCGTGCCATTGCCTTGCCATTGCCATGCTATTGTTATGCCATTACGGTGCCATTGCCGTGCCATTGCCGTGCCATTGCCGTGCCATTACCTTGCCATTGCCGTGCCATTGCTGTGCCATTGCCGTACCATTTCCGTGCCATTGCCGTGCCATTGCCGTGCCATTGCCCTGCCATTGCCGTGCCATTGCCGTGCCATTGCCGTGCCATTGCCGTGCTATTGCCATGCCATTACCTTGCCATTGCCTTGCCATTGCCATGCCATTGTCATGCCATTGCGGTGCCATTGCCGTGCCATTACCTTGCCATTGCCGTGCCATTGCTGTGCCATTGCCGTGCCATTGCCTTGCCATTGCCATGCCATTGTCATGCCATTGCGGTGCCATTGCCGTGCCATTGCCGTGCCATTACCTTGCCATTGCCGTGCCATTGCTGTGCCATTGCCGTACCATTTCCGTGCCATTGCCGTGCCATTGCCGTGCCATTGCCCTGCCATTGCCGTGCCATTGCCGTGCCATTGCCCTGCCATTGCCGTGCCATTGCCGTGATATTGCCGTGCCATTGCCGTGCCATTGCCATGCCATTACCTTGCCATTGCCATGCCATTTCCGTGCCATTGCCGTGCCATTGCCGTGCCATTGCCGTGCCATTGCCGTACCATTTCCGTGCCATTGCCGTGCCATTGCCGTACCATTTCCGTGCCATTGCCGTGCCATTGCCGTGCCATTGCCCTGCCATTGCCGTGCCATTGCCGTGCCATTGCCGTGCCATTGCCGTGCCATTGCCGTACCATTTCCGTGCCATTGCCGTGCCATTGCCGTACCATTTCCGTGCCATTGCCGTGCCATTGCCGTGCCATTGCCCTGCCATTGCCGTGCCATTGCCGTGCCATTGCCGTGCCATTGCCGTGCCATTGCCATGCCATTACCTTGCCATTGCCATGCCATTGCCGTGCCATTGCCCTGCCATTGCCGTGCCATTGCCGTGCCATTGCCGTGCCATTGCCGTGCCATTGCCGTGCCATTGCCGTGCCATTGCCGTGCCATTGCCGTGCCATTGCCTTGCCATTGCCGTGCCATTGTCCTGCCATTGCCGTGCCATTGCCTTGCCATTGCCCTGCCATTGCGGTGCCATTGCCTTGCCATTGCCGTGCCATTGCCGTGCCATGGCCGTGCCATTGCCGTGCCATGGCCGTGCCATTGCCCTGCCATTGCCGTGCCATTGCCTTGCCATTGCCCTGCCATTGCCGTGCCATTGCCGTGCCATTGCCCTGCCATTGCCGTGCCATTGCCGTGCCATTGCCCTGCCATTGCCGTTCCATTGCCTTGCCATTGCCCTGCCATTGCCGTGCCATGGCCGTGCCATTGCCGTGCCATTGCCGTGCCATTGCCCTGCCATTGCCGTGCCATTGCCTTGCCATTGCCGTGCCATCGCCGTGCCATTGCCGTGCCATTGCCGTGCCATGGCCGTGCCATTGCCGTGCCATTGTCGTGCCATTGCCATGCCATTACCTTGCCACTGCCGTGCCATTGCCGTGTCATTGCCGTGCCATTACCTTGCCACTGCCCTGCCATTGCCGTGCCATTGCCTTGCCATTGCCATGCTATTGTTATGCCATTACGGTGCCATTGCCGTGCCATTGCCATGCCATTACCTTGCCATTGCCGTGCCATTGCCGTGCCATTGCCGTGCCATTACCTTGTCATTGCCGTGCCATTGCCGTGCTATTGCCGTGCCATTACCTTGTCATTGTCGTGCCATTGCCGTGCCATTGCCGTGCCATTGCCGTGCCATTGCCGTGCCATTGCCGTGCCATTCCAATGCCATTGCCGTGCCATTGCCGTGCCATTGCCGTGCCATTGCCGTGCCATTGCCGTTCCATTGCCTTGCCATTGCCATGCCATTGCCGTGTCATTGCCTTGCCATTGCCGTGCCATTGCCGTGCCATTGCCGTGCCATTGCCGTGCCATTGTCATGCCATTGCGGTGCCATTGCCGTGCCATTGCCGTGCCATTGCAGTGCCATTGAGGTGCCATTGCCGTGCCATTGTCATGCCGTTGCGGTGCCATTGCCGTGCCATTGCTGTGCCATTCCCGTGCCATTTCCGTGCCATTGCCGTGCCATTGCCGTGCCATTGCCGTGCCATTGCCGTGCCATTGCCGTGCCATTGCCGTGCCATTGCCGTGTCATTGCCTTGACATTGCCGTGCAATTGCTGTGCCATTGCCGTGCCATTGTCATGCCGTTGCGGTGCCATTGCCGTGCCATTGCTGTGCCATTCCCGTGCCATTTCCGTGCCATTGCCGTGCCATTGCCGTGCCATTGCCGTGCCATTGCCGTGCCATTGCCGTGCCATTGCCGTGCCATTGTCGTGCCATTGCCGTGCCATTGCCGTGCCATTTCTGTGCCATTGCCGTACCATTTCCGTGCCATTGCCGTGCCATTGCCGTGCCATTGCCGTGCCATTGCCGTGCCATTGCCGTGCCATTACCTTGCCATTGCCGTGCCATTGCTGTGCCATTGCCTTGCCATTGCCGTGCCATTGCCGTGCCATTGCCGTGCCATTTCTGTGCCATTGCCGTACCATTTCCGTGCCATTGCCGTGCCATTGCCGTGCCATTGCCGTGCCATTGCCGTGCCATTGCCGTGCCATTGCCGTGCCATTACCTTGCCATTGCCGTGCCATTGCCCTGCCATTGCTTTGCCATTGCCGTGCCATTGCCGTGCCATTGCCGTGCCATTGCCGTGCCATTACCTTGCCATTGCCGTGCCATTGCCGTGCCATTGCCGTGCCGTTGCCGTGCCATTGCCGTGCCATTGCCGTGCCATTGCCGTGCCATTGCCGTGCCATTGCCGTGCCATTGCCGTGCCATTGCGATGCCATTGCCGTGCCATGGCCGTGCCATTACCTTGCCACTGCCGTGCCATTTCCGTGTCATTGCCGTGCCATTACCTTGCCACTGCCGTGCCATTGCCTTGCCATTGCCGTGCCATTGCCGTGCCATTGCCGTGCCATGGCCGTGCCATTACCTTGCCACTGCCGTGCCATTTCCGTGTCATTGCCGTGCCATTACCTTGCCACTGCCGTGCCATTGCCTTGCCATTGCCGTGCCATTGTCCTGCCATTGAGGTGCCATTGCCGTGCCATTGCCGTGCCATTGCGATGCCATTGCCGTGCCATGGCCGTGCCATTACCTTGCCACTGCCGTGCCATTTCCGTGTCATTGCCGTGCCATTACCTTGCCACTGCCGTGCCATTGCCTTGCCATTGCCGTGCCATTGCCGTGCCATTGCCGTGCCATGGCCGTGCCATTACCTTGCCACTGCCGTGCCATTTCCGTGTCATTGCCGTGCCATTACCTTGCCACTGCCGTGCCATTGCCTTGCCATTGCCGTGCCATTGTCCTGCCATTGAGGTGCCATTGCCGTGCCATTGCTGAGCCATTGCCGTTCCATTTCCGTGACATTGCCGTGCCATTGTCGTGCCATTGCCGTGCCATTGCCGTGCCATTGCCGTGCCATTGCCGTGCCATTGCCGTGCCATTGCTGTGCCATTGCCGTGCCATTGCCGTGCCATTGATGTGCCATTGCCGTGCCATTGCCGTGCCATTGCGATGCCATTGCCGTGCCATTACCTTGCCACTGCCGTGCCATTGCCGTGTCATTGCCGTGCCATTACTTTGCCACTGCCGTGCCATTGCCGTGCCATTGCCGTGCCATTGCCGTGCCATTGCCGTGCCATTGCCGTGCCATTGGCGTGCCATTGCCCTGCCATTGCCTTACCATTGCCGTGCCATTGCCGTGCCATTGCCGTGCCATTGCCGTGCCATTGCCGTGCCATTGCCGTGCCATTACTTTGCCATTGCCGTGCCATTGCTGTGCCATTGCCGCACCATTTCCGTGCCATTGCCGTGCCATTGCCGTGCCATTGCCCTGCCATTGCCGTGCCATTGCCGTGCCATTGCCGTGCCATTGCCGTGCCATTGCCGTACCATTACCTTGCCATTGCCATGCCATTGCCGTGCCATTGCCGTGCCATTGCCTTGCCATTGCCATGCCATTGTCATGCCATTGCGGTGCCATTGCCGTGCCATTGCCGTGCCATTACCTTGCCATTGCCGTGCCATTGCTGTGCCATTGCCGTACCATTTCCGTGCCATTGCCGTGCCATTGCCGTGCCATTGCCCTGCCATTGCCGTGCCATTGCCGTGCCATTGCCGTGCCAGTGCCGTGCCATTGCAGTGCCATTGAGGTGCCATTGCCGTGCCATTGCCGTGCCATTGCCTTGCCATTGCCATGCCATTGTCATGCCATTACGGTGCCATTGCCGTGCTATTGCCGTGCCATTGCCGTGCCATTGCCGTGCCATTGCCGTGCCATTGCCGTGCCATTGGCGTGCCATTGCCCTGCCATTGCCTTGCCATTGCCCTGCCATTGCCGTGCCATTGCCGTGCCATTGCCGTGCCAGTGCCGTGCCATTGCAGTGCCATTGAGGTGCCATTGCCGTGCCATTGCCGTGCCATTGCCTTGCCATTGCCATGCCATTGTCATGCCATTACGGTGCCATTGCCGTGCTATTGCCGTGCCATTGCCGTGCCATTGCCGTGCCATTGCCGTGCCATGGCCGTGCCATTGCCCTGCCATTGCCGTGCCATTGCCTTGCCATTGCCCTGCCATTGCCGTGCCATTGCCGTGCCATTGCCCTGCCATTGCCGTGCCATTGCCGTGCCATTGCCCTGCCATTGCCGTTCCATTGCCTTGCCATTGCCCTGCCATTGCCGTGCCATTGCCGTGCCATTGCCCTGCCATTGCCGTTCCATTGCCTTGCCATTGCCTTGCCATTGCCGTGCCATTGCCGTGCCATTGACGTGCCATTGTCATGCCATTGCCCTGCCATTGCCTTGCCATTGCCCTGCCATTGCCGTGCCATTGCCGTGCCATTGCCTTGCCATTGCCATGCCATTGTCATGCCATTACGGTGCCATTGCCGTGCTATTGCCGTGCCATTGCCGTGCCATTGCCGTGCCATTGCCGTGCCATGGCCGTGCCATTGCCCTGCCATTGCCGTGCCATTGCCTTGCCATTGCCCTGCCATTGCCGTGCCATTGCCGTGCCATTGCCCTGCCATTGCCGTGCCATTGCCGTGCCATTGCCTTGCCATTGCCGTGCCATTGCCGTGTCATTGCCTTGCCATTGCCGTGCCATTGCCGTGCCATTGACGTGCCATTGTCGTGCCATTGCGGTGCCATTTCCGTGCCATTGCTGTGCCATTGCCGTGCCATTGCCGTGCCATTGCCGTGCCATTGCCGTGCCATTGCCCTGCCATTGCCGTGCCATTGCCTTGCCATTGCCGTGCCATTGCCGTGCCATGGCCGTGCCATTGCCGTGCCATGGCCGTGCCATTGCCCTGCCATTGCCGTGCCATTGCCTTGCCATTGCCCTGCCATTGCCGTGCCATTGCCTTGCCATTGCCGTGCCATTGCCGTGCCATGGCCGTGCCATTGCCGTGCCATGGCCGTGCCATTGCCCTGCCATTGCCGTGCCATTGCCTTGCCATTGCCCTGCCATTGCCGTGCCATTGCCGTGCCATTGCCCTGCCATTGCCGTGCCATTGCCGTGCCATTGCCCTGCCATTGCCGTGCCATTGCCTTGCCATTGCCCTGCCATTGCCGTGCCATGGCCGTGCCATTGCCGTGCCATTGCCGTGCCATTGCCCTGCCATTGCCGTGCCATTGCCTTGCCATTGCCGTGCCATCGCCGTGCCATTGCCGTGCCATTGCCGTGCCATGGCCGTGCCATTGCCGTGCCATTGTCGTGCCATTGCCGTGCCATTACCTTGCCACTGCCGTGCCATTGCCGTGTCATTGCCGTGCCATTACCTTGCCACTGCCCTGCCATTGCCGTGCCATTGCCTTGCCATTGCCATGCTATTGTTATGCCATTACGGTGCCATTGCCGTGCCATTGCCGTGCCATTGCCGTGCCATTACCTTGCCATTGCCGTGCCATTGCTGTGCCATTGCCGTACCATTTCCGTGCCATTGCCGTGCCATTGCCGTGCCATTGCCCTGCCATTGCCGTGCCATTGCCGTGCCATTGCCGTGCCATTGCCGTGCTATTGCCATGCCATTACCTTGCCATTGCCATGCTATTGCCGTGCCATTGCCGTGCCATTGCCTTGCCATTGCCATGCCATTGTCATGCCATTGCGGTGCCATTGCCGTGCCATTGCCGTGCCATTACCTTGCCATTGCCGTGCCATTGCTGTGCCATTGCCGTACCATTTCCGTGCCATTGCCGTGCCATTGCCGTGCCATTGCCCTGCCATTGCCGTGCCATTGCCGTGCCATTGCCCTGCCATTGCCGTGCCATTGCCGTGATATTGCCGTGCCATTGCCGTGCCATTGCCATGCCATTTCCGTGCCATTGCCGTGCCATTGCCGTGCCATTGCCGTGCCATTGCCGTACCATTTCCGTGCCATTGCCGTGCCATTGCCGTACCATTTCCGTGCCATTACCGTGCCATTGCCGTGCCATTGCCCTGCCATTGCCGTGCCATTGCCGTGCCATTGCCGTGCCATTGCCGTGCCATTGCCGTACCATTTCCGTGCCATTGCCGTGCCATTGCCGTGCCATTGCCGTACCATTTCCGTGCCATTGCCGTGCCATTGCCGTGCCATTGCTGTGCCATTGCCGTACCATTTCCGTGCCATTGCCGTGCCATTGCCGTACCATTTCCGTGCCATTGCCGTGCCATTGCCGTGCCATTGCCCTGCCATTGCCGTGCCATTGCCGTGCCATTGCCGTGCCATTGCCGTGCCATTGCCGTACCATTTCCGTGCCATTGCCGTGCCATTGCCGTACCATTTCCGTGCCATTGCCGTGCCATTGCCGTGCCATTGCCCTGCCATTGCCGTGCCATTGCCGTGCCATTGCCGTGCCATTGCCGTGCCATTGCCATGCCATTACCTTGCCATTGCCATGCCATTGCCGTGCCATTGCCGTGCCATTGCCGTGCCATTGCCGTGCCATTGCCGTGCCATTGCCGTGCCATTGCCGTGCCATTGCCGTGCCATTGCCGTGCCATTGCCGTGCCATTGCCTTGCCATTGCCGTGCCATTGTCCTGCCATTGCCGTGCCATTGCCTTGCCATTGCCCTGCCATTGCGGTGCCATTGCCTTGCCATTGCCTTGCCATTGCCGTGCCATTGCCGTGCCATGGCCGTGCCATTGCCGTGCCATGGCCGTGCCATTGCCCTGCCATTGCCGTGCCATTGCCTTGCCATTGCCCTGCCATTGCCGTGCCATTGCCGTGCCATTGCCCTGCCATTGCCGTGCCATTGCCGTGCCATTGCCCTGCCATTGCCGTTCCATTGGCTTGCCATTGCCCTGCCATTGCCGTGCCATGGCCGTGCCATTGCCGTGCCATTGCCGTGCCATTGCCCTGCCATTGCCGTGCCATTGCCTTGCCATTGCCGTGCCATCGCCGTGCCATTGCCGTGCCATTGCCGTGCCATGGCCGTGCCATTGCCGTGCCATTGTCGTGCCATTGCCGTGTCATTACCTTGCCACTGCCGTGCCATTGCCGTGTCATTGCCGTGCCATTACCTTGCCACTGCCCTGCCATTGCCGTGCCATTGCCTTGCCATTGCCATGCTATTGTTATGCCATTACGGTGCCATTGCCGTGCCATTGCCATGCCATTACCTTGCCATTGCCGTGCCATTGCCGTGCCATTGCCGTGCCATTACCTTGTCATTGCCGTGCCATTGCCGTGCCATTGCCTTGCCATTGCCATGCTATTGTTATGCCATTACGGTGCCATTGCCGTGCTATTGCCATGCCATTACCTTGCCATTGCCGTGCCATTGCCGTGCCATTGCCGTGCCATTACCTTGCCATTGCCGTGCCATTGCCGTGCCATTGCCGTGCCATTGCCGTGCCATTCCAATGCCATTGCCGTGCCATTGCCGTGCCATTGCCGTGCCATTGCCGTGCCATTGCCGTGCCATTGCCGTTCCATTGCCTTGCCATTGCCATGCCATTGCCGTGTCATTGCCTTGCCATTGCCGTGCCATTGCCGTGCCATTGCCGTGCCATTGTCATGCCATTGCGGTGCCATTGCCGTGCCATTGCCGTGCCATTGCAGTGCCATTGAGGTGCCATTGCCGTGCCATTGCCGTACCATTGCCTTGCCATTGCCGTGCCATTGCCGTGTCATTGCCTTGACATTGCCGTGCAATTGCTGTGCCATTGCCGTGCCATTGTCATGCCGTTGCGGTGCCATTGCCGTGCCATTGCTGTGCCATTCCCGTGCCATTTCCGTGCCATTGCCGTGCCATTGCCGTGCCATTGCCGTGCCATTGCCGTGCCATTGCCGTTCCATTGCCGTGCCATTGTCGTGCCATTGCCGTGCCATAGCCGTGCCATTTCTGTGCCATTGCCGTACCATTTCCGTGCCATTGCCGTGCCATTGCCGTGCCATTGCCGTGCCATTGCCGTGCCATTGCCGTGCCATTGCCGTGCCATTGCCGTGCCATTACCTTGCCATTGCCGTGCCATTGCTGTGCCATTGCCTTGCCATTGCCGTGCCATTGCCGTGCCATTGCCGTGCCATTTCTGTGCCATTGCCGTACCATTTCCGTGCCATTGCCGTGCCATTGCCGTGCCATTGCCGTGCCATTGCCGTGCCATTGCCGTGCCATTACCTTGCCATTGCCGTGCCATTGCCCTGCCATTGCTTTGCCATTGCCGTGCCATTGCCGTGCCATTGCCGTGCCATTGCCGTGCCATTGCCGTGCCATTACCTTGCCATTGCCGTGCCATTGCCGTGCCATTGCCGTGCCGTTGCCGTGCCATTGCCGTGCCATTGCCGTGCCATTGCCGTGCCATTGCCGTGCCATTGCCGTGCCATTGCCGTGCCATTGCCGTGCCATTGCCGTGCCATTGCCGTGCCATTGCGATGCCATTGCCGTGCCATGGCCGTGCCATTACCTTGCCACTGCCGTGCCATTTCCGTGTCATTGCCGTGCCATTACCTTGCCACTGCCGTGCCATTGCCTTGCCATTGCCGTGCCATTGCCGTGCCATTGCCGTGCCATTGCCGTGCCATTACCTTGCCATTGCCGTGCCATTGCCCTGCCATTGCTTTGCCATTGCCGTGCCATTGCCGTGCCATTGCCGTGCCATTGCCGTGCCATTGCCGTGCCATTACCTTGCCATTGCCGTGCCATTGCCGTGCTATTGCCGTGCCGTTGCCGTGCCATTGCCGTGCCATTGCCGTGCCATTGCCGTGCCATTGCCGTGCCATTGCCGTGCCATTGCCGTGCCATTGCCGTGCCATTGCCGTGCTATTGCCGTGCCATTGCCGTGCCATTGCGATGCCATTGCCGTGCCATGGCCGTGCCATTACCTTGCCACTGCCGTGCCATTTCCGTGTCATTGCCGTGCCATTACCTTGCCACTGCCGTGCCATTGCCTTGCCATTGCCGTGCCATTGTCCTGCCATTGAGGTGCCATTGCCGTGCCATTGCTGCGCCATTGCCGTTCCATTTCCGTGACATTGCCGTGCCATTGTCGTGCCATTGCCGTGCCATTGCCGAGCCATTGCCGTGCCATTGCCGTGCCATTGCCGTGCCATTGCTGTGCCATTGCCGTGCCATTGCCGTGCCATTGCCGTGCCATTGCCGTGCCATTGCGATGCCATTGCCGTGCCATTGCCGTGCCATTACCTTGCCACTGCCGTGCCATTGCCGTGTCATTGTCGTGCCATTACTTTGCCACTGCCGTGCCATTGCCGTGCCATTGCCGTGCCATTGCCGTGCCATTGCCGTGCCATTGCCGTGCCATTGGCGTGCCATTGCCCTGCCATTGCCTTACCATTGCCGTGCCATTGCCGTGCCATTGCCGTGCCATTGCCGTGCCATTGCCGTGCCATTGCCGTGCCATTACTTTGCTATTGCCGTGCCATTGCTGTGCCATTGCCGCACCATTTCCGTGCCATTGCCGTGCCATTGCCGTGCCATTGCCCTGCCATTGCCGTGCCATTGCCGTGCCATTGCCGTGCCATTGCCGTGCCATTGCCGTGCCATTACCTTGCCATTGCCATGCCATTGCCGTGCCATTGCCGTGCCATTGCCTTGCCATTGCCATGCCATTGTCATGCCATTGCGGTGCCATTGCCGTGCCATTGCCGTGCCATTACCTTGCCATTGCCGTGCCATTGCTGTGCCATTGCCGTACCATTTCCGTGCCATTGCCGTGCCATTGCCGTGCCATTGCCCTGCCATTGCCGTGCCATTGCCGTGCCATTGCCGTGCCAGTGCCGTGCCATTGCAGTGCCATTGAGGTGCCATTGCCGTGCCATTGCCGTGCCATTGCCTTGCCATTGCCATGCCATTGTCATGCCATTACGGTGCCATTGCCGTGCTATTGCCGTGCCATTGCCGTGCCATTGCCGTGCCATTGCCGTGCCATTGCCGTGCCATTGCCGTGCCATTGGCGTGCCATTGCCCTGCCATTGCCTTGCCATTGCCCTGCCATTGCCGTGCCATTGCCGTGCCATTGCCGTGCCAGTGCCGTGCCATTGCAGTGCCATTGAGGTGCCATTGCCGTGCCATTGCCGTGCCATTGCCTTGCCATTGCCATGCCATTGTCATGCCATTACGGTGCCATTGCCGTGCTATTGCCGTGCCATTGCCGTGCCATTGCCGTGCCATTGCCGTGCCATGGCCGTGCCATTGCCCTGCCATTGCCGTGCCATTGCCTTGCCATTGCCCTGCCATTGCCGTGCCATTGCCGTGCCATTGCCCTGCCATTGCCGTGCCATTGCCGTGCCATTGCCCTGCCATTGCCGTTCCATTGCCTTGCCATTGCCCTGCCATTGCCGTGCCATGGCCGTGCCATTGCCGTGCCATTGCCGTGCCATTGCCCTGCCATTGCCGTGCCATTGCCTTGCCATTGCCGTGCCATCGCCGTGCCATTGCCGTGCCATTGCCGTGCCATGGCCGTGCCATTGCCGTGCCATTGTCGTGCCATTGCCGTGCCATTACCTTGCCACTGCCGTGCCATTGCCGTGTCATTGCCGTGCCATTACCTTGCCACTGCCCTGCCATTGCCGTGCCATTGCCTTGATATTGCCATGCTATTGTTATGCCATTACGGTGCCATTGCCGTGCCATTGCCGTGCCATTGCCATGCCATTACCTTGCCATTGCCGTGCCATTGCCGTGCCATTGCCGTGCCATTACCTTGTCATTGCCGTGCCATTGCCGTGCTATTGCCGTGCCATTACCTTGTCATTGCCGTGCCATTGCCGTGCCATTGCCGTGCCATTGCCGTGCCATTGCCGTGCCATTGCCGTGCCATTCCAATGCCATTGCCGTGCCATTGCCGTGCCATTGCCGTGCTATTGCCGTGCCATTGCCGTTCCATTGCCTTGCCATTGCCGTGCCATTGCCGTGCCATTGCCGTGCCATTGCCTTGCCATTGCCGTGCTATTGTCCTGCCATTGAGGTGCCATTGCCGTGCCATTGCTGTGCCATTGCCATGCCATTTCCGTGACATTGCCGTGCCATTGCCGTGCCATTGCGATGCCATTGCCGTGCCATTGCCGTGCCATTACCTTGCCACTGCCGTGCCATTGCCTTGTCATTGCCGTGCCATTACCTTGCCACTGCCGTGCCATTTCCTGTCATTGCCGTGCCATTGCCGTGCCATTGCCGTGTCATTGGCGTGCCATTGCCCTGCCATTGCCTTGCCATTGCCGTGCCATTGCCGTGCCATTGCCGTGCCATTGCCGTGCCATTGCCGTGCCATTGCCGTCCCATTACCTTGCCACTGCCGTGCCATTTCCGTGTCATTGCCATGCCATTACCTTGCCACTGCCGTGCCATTGCCGTGCCATTGCCGTGCTATTGCCGTGCCATTGGCGTGCCATTGCCGTGCCATTGCCTTGCCATTGCCGTGCCATTGCCGTGCCATTGTAGTGCCATTGTCATGCCATTGCGGTGCCATTGCCGTGCCATTGCCGTGTCATTGCCGTGCCATTGCCGTGCCATTGCCGTGCCATTACTTTGCCATTGCCGTGCCATTGCTGTGCCATTGCCGTGCCATTTTCGTGCCATTGCCGTGCCATTGCCGTGCCATTGCCCTGCCATTGCCGTGCCATTGCCTTGCCATTGCCATGCCATTGTCATGCCATTGCTGTGCCATTGCCGTGCCATTTCCGTGCCATTGCCGTGCCATTGCCGTGCCATTGCCGTGCCATTGCCCTGCCATTGCCGTGCCATTGCCTTGCCATTGCCATGCCATTGTCATACCATTACCTTGCCATTGCCGTGCCATTGCCGTGCCATTGCCGTGCCATTGCCGTGCCATTGCCGTGCCATTACCTTGCCATTGCCGTGCCATTGCCGTGCCATTGCCGTGCCATTGCCGTGCCATTACCTTGCCACTGCCGTGCCATTTCCGTGTCATTGCCGTGCCATTACCTTGCCACTGCCGTGCCATTGCCGTGCCATTGCCGTGCCATTGCCGTGCCATTGCCGTGCCATTGCCTTGCCATTGCCGGGCCATTGCCGTGCCATTGCCGTGCCATTGTCATGCCATTGCGGTGCCATTGCCGTGCCATTGCCGTGCCATTGCCGTGCCATTGCCGTGCCATTACCTTGCCATTGCCGTGCCATTGCTGTGCCATTGCCGTGCCATTTCTGTGCCATTGCCGTGCCATTGCCGTGCCATTGCCTTGCCATTGCCATGCCATTGTCATGCCATTGCTGTGCCATTGCCGTGCCATTTCCGTGCCATTGCCGTGCCATTGCCGTGCCATTGCCGTGCCATTGCCCTGCCATTGCCGTGCCATTGCCTTGCAATTGCCATGCCATTGTCATGCCATTACGATGCCATTGCCTTGCCATTGCCGTGCCATTGCCGTGTCATTGCCTTGCCATTGCCGTGCCATTGCCGTGCCATTGACGTGCCATTGTCATGCCATTGCGGAGCCATTGCCGTGCCATTGCTGTGCCATTGCCGTGCCATTGCCGTGCCATTGCCGTGCCATTGCCGTGCCATTGCCCTGCCATTGCCGTGCCATTGCCTTGCCATTGCCGTGCCATTGCCGTGCCATGGCCGTGCCATTGCCGTGCCATGGCCGTGCCATTGCCCTGCCATTGCCGTGCCATTGCCTTGCCATGGCCGTGCCATGGCCGTGCCATTGCCCTGCCATTGCCGTGCCATTGCCTTGCCATTGCCCTGCCATTGCCGTGCCA
The DNA here is from genome assembly GCA_940337035.1 of Agriotes lineatus. NCBI lineage: Eukaryota > Metazoa > Arthropoda > Insecta > Coleoptera > Elateridae > Agriotes > Agriotes lineatus. The sequence goes on along the minus strand of CALNHX010000693.1, from coordinate 62,922 downwards.
TTGCCGTGCCATTGCCCTGCCATTGCCGTGCCATTGCCGTGCCATTGCCCTGCCATTGCCGTGCCATTGCCTTGCCATTGCCCTGCCATTGCCGTGCCATGGCCGTGCCATTGCCGTGCCATTGCCGTGCCATTGCCCTGCCATTGCCGTGCCATTGCCTTGCCATTGCCGTGCCATCGCCGTGCCATTGCCGTGCCATTGCCGTGCCATGGCCGTGCCATTGCCGTGCCATTGTCGTGCCATTGCCGTGCCATTACCTTGCCACTGCCGTGCCATTGCCGTGTCATTGCCGTGCCATTACCTTGCCACTGCCCTGCCATTGCCGTGCCATTGCCTTGCCATTGCCATGCTATTGTTATGCCATTACGGTGCCATTGCCGTGCCATTGCCGTGCCATTGCCGTGCCATTACCTTGCCATTGCCGTGCCATTGCTGTGCCATTGCCGTACCATTTCCGTGCCATTGCCGTGCCATTGCCGTGCCATTGCCCTGCCATTGCCGTGCCATTGCCGTGCCATTGCCGTGCCATTGCCGTGCTATTGCCATGCCATTACCTTGCCATTGCCATGCTATTGCCGTGCCATTGCCTTGCCATTGCCATGCCATTGTCATGCCATTGCGGTGCCATTGCCGTGCCATTTCCGTGCCATTGCCGTGCCATTGCCGTGCCATTGCCGTGCCATTGCCCTGCCATTGCCGTGCCATTGCCTTGCCATTGCCATGCCATTGTCATACCATTACCTTGCCATTGCCGTGCCATTGCCGTGCCATTGCCGTGCCATTGCCGTGCCATTGCCGTGCCATTACCTTGCCATTGCCGTGCCATTGCCGTGCCATTGCCGTGCCATTGCCGTGCCATTACCTTGCCACTGCCGTGCCATTTCCGTGTCATTGCCGTGCCATTACCTTGCCACTGCCGTGCCATTGCCGTGCCATTGCCGTGCCATTGCCGTGCCATTGCCGTGCCATTGCCTTGCCATTGCCGGGCCATTGCCGTGCCATTGCCGTGCCATTGTCATGCCATTGCGGTGCCATTGCCGTGCCATTGCCGTGCCATTGCCGTGCCATTGCCGTGCCATTACCTTGCCATTGCCGTGCCATTGCTGTGCCATTGCCGTGCCATTTCTGTGCCATTGCCGTGCCATTGCCGTGCCATTGCCTTGCCATTGCCATGCCATTGTCATGCCATTGCTGTGCCATTGCCGTGCCATTTCCGTGCCATTGCCGTGCCATTGCCGTGCCATTGCCGTGCCATTGCCCTGCCATTGCCGTGCCATTGCCTTGCAATTGCCATGCCATTGTCATGCCATTACGATGCCATTGCCTTGCCATTGCCGTGCCATTGCCGTGTCATTGCCTTGCCAGTGCCGTGCCATTGCCGTGCCATTGACGTGCCATTGTCATGCCATTGCGGTGCCATTGCCGTGCCATTGCTGTGCCATTGCCGTGCCATTGCCGTGCCATTGCCGTGCCATTGCCGTGCCATTGCCCTGCCATTGCCGTACCATTGCCTTGCCATTGCCGTGCCATTGCCGTGCCATGGCCGTGCCATTGCCGTGCCATGGCCGTGCCATTGCCGTGCCATGGCCGTGCCATTGCCCTGCCATTGCCGTGCCATTGCCTTGCCATTGCCGTGCCATGGCCGTGCCATTGCCCTGCCATTGCCGTGCCATTGCCTTGCCATTGCCCTGCCATTGCCGTGCCATTGCCGTGCCATTGCCCTGCCATTGCCGTGCCATTGCCGTGCCATTGCCCTGCCATTGCCGTGCCATTGCCTTGCCATTGCCCTGCCATTGCCGTGCCATGGCCGTGCCATTGCCGTGCCATTGCCGTGCCATTGCCCTGCCATTGCCGTGCCATTGCCTTGCCATTGCCGTGCCATCGCCGTGCCATTGCCGTGCCATTGCCGTGCCATGGCCGTGCCATTGCCGTGCCATTGTCGTGCCATTGCCGTGCCATTACCTTGCCACTGCCGTGCCATTGCCGTGTCATTGCCGTGCCATTACCTTGCCACTGCCCTGCCATTGCCGTGCCATTGCCTTGCCATTGCCATGCTATTGTTATGCCATTACGGTGCCATTGCCGTGCCATTGCCGTGCCATTGCCGTGCCATTACCTTGCCATTGCCGTGCCATTGCTGTGCCATTGCCGTACCATTTCCGTGCCATTGCCGTGCCATTGCCGTGCCATTGCCCTGCCATTGCCGTGCCATTGCCGTGCCATTGCCGTGCTATTGCCATGCCATTACCTTGCCATTGCCATGCTATTGCCGTGCCATTGCCGTGCCATTGCCTTGCCATTGCCATGCCATTGTCATGCCATTGCGGTGCCATTGCCGTGCCATTGCCGTGCCATTACCTTGCCATTGCCGTGCCATTGCTGTGCCATTGCCGTACCATTTCCGTGCCATTGCCGTGCCATTGCCGTGCCATTGCCCTGCCATTGCCGTGCCATTGCCGTGCCATTGCCCTGCCATTGCCGTGCCACTGCCGTGATATTGCCGTGCCATTGCCGTGCCATTGCCATGCCATTACCTTGCCATTGCCATGCCATTTCCGTGCCATTGCCGTGCCATTGCCGTGCCATTGCCGTGCCATTGCCGTACCATTTCCGTGCCATTGCCGTGCCATTGCCGTACCATTTCCGTGCCATTGCCGTGCCATTGCCGTGCCATTGCCCTGCCATTGCCGTGCCATTGCCGTGCCATTGCCGTGCCATTGCCGTGCCATTGCCGTACCATTTCCGTGCCATTGCCGTGCCATTGCCGTACCATTTCCGTGCCATTGCCGTGCCATTGCCGTGCCATTGCCCTGCCATTGCCGTGCCATTGCCGTGCCATTGCCGTACCATTGCCGTGCCATTGCCATGCCATTACCTTGCCATTGCCATGCCATTGCCGTGCCATTGCCGTGCCATTGCCGTGCCATTGCCGTGCCATTGCCGTGCCATTGCCGTGCCATTGCCGTGCCATTGCCGTGCCATTGCCGTGCCATTGCCGTGCCATTGCCTTGCCATTGCCGTGCCATTGCCTTGCCATTGCCGTGCCATTGTCCTGCCATTGCCGTGCCATTGCCTTGCCATTGCCCTGCCATTGCGGTGCCATTGCCTTGCCATTGCCGTGCCATTGCCGTGCCATAGCCGTGCCATTGCCGTGCCATGGCCGTGCCATTGCCCTGCCATTGCCGTGCCATTGCCTTGCCATTGCCCTGCCATTGCCGTGCCATTGCCGTGCCATTGCCCTGCCATTGCCGTGCCATTGCCGTGCCATTGCCCTGCCATTGCCGTTCCATTGCCTTGCCATTGCCCTGCCATTGCCGTGCCATGGCCGTGCCATTGCCGTGCCATTGCCGTGCCATTGCCCTGCCATTGCCGTGCCATTGCCTTGCCATTGCCGTGCCATCGCCGTGCCATTGCCGTGCCATTGCCGTGCCATGGCCGTGCCATTGCCGTGCCATTGTCGTGCCATTGCCGTGCCATTACCTTGCCACTGCCGTGCCATTGCCGTGTCATTGCCGTGCCATTACCTTGCCACTGCCCTGCCATTGCCGTGCCATTGCCTTGCCATTGCCATGCTATTGTTATGCCATTACGGTGCCATTGCCGTGCCATTGCCGTGCCATTGCCATGCCATTACCTTGCCATTGCCGTGCCATTGCCGTGCCATTGCCGTGCCATTACCTTGTCATTGCCGTGCCATTGCCGTGCTATTGCCGTGCCATTACCTTGTCATTGCCGTGCCATTGCCGTGCCATTGCCGTGCCATTGCCGTGCCATTGATGTGCCATTCCAATGCCATTGCCGTGCCATTGCCGTGCCATTGCCGTGCCATTGCCGTGCCATTGCCGTTCCATTGCCTTGCCATTGCCATGCCATTGCCGTGTCATTGCCTTGCCATTGCCGTGCCATTGCCGTGCCATTGCCGTGCCATTGTCATGCCATTGCGGTGCCATTGCCGTGCCATTGCCGTGCCATTGCAGTGCCATTGAGGTGCCATTGCCGTGCCATTGCCGTACCATTGCCTTGCCATTGCCGTACCATTGCCGTGTCATTGCCTTGACATTGCCGTGCAATTGCTGTGCCATTGCCGTGCCATTGTCATGCCGTTGCGGTGCCATTGCCGTGCCATTGCTGTGCCATTCCCGTGCCATTTCCGTGCCATTGCCGTGCCATTGCCGTGCCATTGCCGTGCCATTGCCGTGCCATTGCCGTGCCATTGTCGTGCCATTGCCGTGCCATAGCCGTGCCATTTCTGTGCCATTGCCGTACCATTTCCGTGCCATTGCCGTGCCATTGCCGTGCCATTGCCGTGCCATTGCCGTGCCATTGCCGTGCCATTGCCGTGCCATTACCTTGCCATTGCCGTGCCATTGCCGTGCCATTGCCGTGCCATTGCCGTGCCATTGCCGTGCCATTGCCGTGCCATTGCCGTTCCATTGCCTTGCCATTGCCATGCCATTGCCGTGTCATTGCCTTGCCATTGCCGTGCCATTGCCGTGCCATTGCCGTGCCATTGTCATGCCATTGCGGTGCCATTGCCGTGCCATTGCCGTGCCATTGCAGTGCCATTGAGGTGCCATTGCCGTGCCATTGCCGTACCATTGCCTTGCCATTGCCGTGCCATTGCCGTGTCATTGCCTTGACATTGCCGTGCAATTGCTGTGCCATTGCCGTGCCATTGTCATGCCGTTGCGGTGCCATTGCCGTGCCATTGCTGTGCCATTCCCGTGCCATTTCCGTGCCATTGCCGTGCCATTGCCGTGCCATTGCCGTGCCATTGCCGTGCCATTGCCGTGCCATTGCCGTGCCATTGTCGTGCCATTGCCGTGCCATAGCCGTGCCATTTCTGTGCCATTGCCGTACCATTTCCGTGCCATTGCCGTGCCATTTCCGTGCCATTGCCGTGCCATTGCCGTGCCATTGCCGTGCCATTGCCGTGCCATTACCTTGCCATTGCCGTGCCATTGCTGTGCCATTGCCTTGCCATTGCCGTGCCATTGCTGTGCCATTGCCGTGCCATTTCTGTGCCATTGCCGTACCATTTCCGTGCCATTGCCGTGCCATTGCCGTGCCATTGCCGTGCCATTGCCGTGCCATTGCCGTGCCATTACCTTGCCATTGCCGTGCCATTGCCCTGCCATTGTTTTGCCATTGCCGTGCCATTGCCGTGCCATTGCCGTGCCATTGCCGTGCCATTGCCGTGCCATTACCTTGCCATTGCCGTGCCATTGCCGTGCCATTGCCGTGCCGTTGCCGTGCCATTGCCGTGCCATTGCCGTGCCATTGCCGTGCCATTGCCGTGCCATTGCCGTGCCATTGCCGTGCCATTGCCGTGCCATTGCCGTGCCATTGCCGTGCCATTGCGATGCCATTGCCGTGCCATGGCCGTGCCATTACCTTGCCACTGCCGTGCCATTTCCGTGTCATTGCCGTGCCATTACCTTGCCACTGCCGTGCCATTGCCTTGCCATTGCCGTGCCCTTGCCGTGCCATTGCCGTGCCATTGCCGTGCCATTACCTTGCCATTGCCGTGCCATTGCCCTGCCATTGCTTTGCCATTGCCGTGCCATTGCCGTGCCATTGCCGTGCCATTGCCGTGCCATTGCCGTGCCATTACCTTGCCATTGCCGTGCCATTGCCGTGCTATTGCCGTGCCGTTGCCGTGCCATTGCCGTGCCATTGCCGTGCCATTGCCGTGCCATTGCCGTGCCATTGCCGTGCCATTGCCGTGCCATTGCCGTGCCATTGCCGTGCTATTGCCGTGCCATTGCCGTGCCATTGCGATGCCATTGCCGTGCCATGGCCGTGCCATTACCTTGCCACTGCCGTGCCATTGCCTTGCCATTGCCGTGCCATTGTCCTGCCATTGAGGTGCCATTGCCGTGCCATTGCTGAGCCATTGCCGTTCCATTTCCGTGACATTGCCGTGCCATTGTCGTGCCATTGCCGTGCCATTGCCGTGCCATTGCCGTGCCATTGCCGTGCCATTGCCGTGCCATTGCTGTGCCATTGCCGTGCCATTGCCGTGCCATTGCCGTGCCATTGCCGTGCCATTGCGATGCCATTGCCGTGCCATTGCCGTGCCATTACCTTGCCACTGCCGTGCCATTGCCGTGTCATTGTCGTGCCATTACTTTGCCACTGCCGTGCCATTGCCGTGCCATTGCCGTGCCATTGCCGTGCCATTGCCGTGCCATTGCCGTGCCATTGCCGTGCCATTACCTTGCCACTGCCGTGCCATTGCCGTGTCATTGTCGTGCCATTACTTTGCCACTGCCGTGCCATTGCCCTGCCATTGCCTTACCATTGCCGTGCCATTGCCGTGCCATTGCCGTGCCATTGCCGTGCCATTGCCGTGCCATTGCCGTGCCATTACTTTGCCATTGCCGTGCCATTGCTGTGCCATTGCCGCACCATTTCCGTGCCATTGCCGTGCCATTGCCGTGCCATTGCCCTGCCATTGCCGTGCCATTGCCGTGCCATTGCCGTGCCATTGCCGTGCCATTGCCGTGCCATTACCTTGCCATTGCCATGCCATTGCCGTGCCATTGCCGTGCCATTGCCTTGCCATTGCCATGCCATTGTCATGCCATTGCGGTGCCATTGCCGTGCCATTGCCGTGCCATTACCTTGCCATTGCCGTGCCATTGCTGTGCCATTGCCGTACCATTTCCGTGCCATTGCCGTGCCATTGCCGTGCCATTGCCCTGCCATTGCCGTGCCATTGCCGTGCCATTGCCGTGCCAGTGCCGTGCCATTGCAGTGCCATTGAGGTGCCATTGCCGTGCCATTGCCGTGCCATTGCCTTGCCATTGCCATGCCATTGTCATGCCATTACGGTGCCATTGCCGTGCTATTGCCGTGCCATTGCCGTGCCATTGCCGTGCCATTGCCGTGCCATTGCCGTGCCATTGCCGTGCCATTGGCGTGCCATTGCCCTGCCATTGCCTTGCCATTGCCCTGCCATTGCCGTGCCATTGCCGTGCCATTGCCGTGCCAGTGCCGTGCCATTGCAGTGCCATTGAGGTGCCATTGCCGTGCCATTGCCGTGCCATTGCCTTGCCATTGCCATGCCATTGTCATGCCATTACGGTGCCATTGCCGTGCTATTGCCGTGCCATTGCCGTGCCATTGCCGTGCCATTGCCGTGCCATGGCCGTGCCATTGCCCTGCCATTGCCGTGCCATTGCCTTGCCATTGCCCTGCCATTGCCGTGCCATTGCCGTGCCATTGCCCTGCCATTGCCGTGCCATTGCCGTGCCATTGCCCTGCCATTGCCGTTCCATTGCCTTGCCATTGCCCTGCCATTGCCGTGCCATGGCCGTGCCATTGCCGTGCCATTGCCGTGCCATTGCCCTGCCATTGCCGTGCCATTGCCTTGCCATTGCCGTGCCATCGCCGTGCCATTGCCGTGCCATTGCCGTGCCATGGCCGTGCCATTGCCGTGCCATTGTCGTGCCATTGCCGTGCCATTACCTTGCCACTGCCGTGCCATTGCCGTGTCATTGCCGTGCCATTACCTTGCCACTGCCCTGCCATTGCCGTGCCATTGCCTTGCCATTGCCATGCTATTGTTATGCCATTACGGTGCCATTGCCGTGCCATTGCCGTGCCATTGCCATGCCATTACCTTGCCATTGCCGTGCCATTGCCGTGCCATTGCCGTGCCATTACCTTGTCATTGCCGTGCCATTGCCGTGCTATTGCCGTGCCATTACCTTGTCATTGCCGTGCCATTGCCGTGCCATTGCCGTGCCATTGCCGTGCCATTGCCGTGCCATTGCCGTGCCATTCCAATGCCATTGCCGTGCCATTGCCGTGCCATTGCCGTGCCATTGCCGTGCCATTGCCGTTCCATTGCCTTGCCATTGCCGTGCCATTGCCGTGCCATTGCAGTGCCATTGCCTTGCCATTGCCGTGCTATTGTCCTGCCATTGAGGTGCCATTGCCGTGCCATTGCTGTGCCATTGCCATGCCATTTCCGTGACATTGCCGTGCCATTGCCGTGCCATTGCGATGCCATTGCCGTGCCATTGCCGTGCCATTACCTTGCCACTGCCGTGCCATTGCCGTGTCATTGCCGTGCCATTACCTTGCCACTGCCGTGCCAATTCCGTGTCATTGCCGTGCCATTGCCGTGCCATTGCCGTGCCATTGCCGTGTCATTGGCGTGCCATTGCCCTGCCATTGCCTTGCCATTGCCGTGCCATTGCCGTGCCATTGCCGTGCCATTGCCGTGCCATTGCCGTGCCATTGCCGTCCCATTACCTTGCCACTGCCGTGCCATTTCCGTGTCATTGCCGTGCCATTACCTTGCCACTGCCGTGCCATTGCCGTGCCATTGCCGTGCTATTGCCGTGCCATTGGCGTGCCATTGCCGTGCCATTGCCTTGCCATTGCCGTGCCATTGCCGTGCCATTGTAGTGCCATTGTCATGCCATTGCGGTGCCATTGCCGTGCCATTGCCGTGTCATTGCCGTGCCATTGCCGTGCCATTGCCGTGCCATTACTTTGCCATTGCCGTGCCATTGCTGTGCCATTGCCGTGCCATTTTCGTGCCATTGCCGTGCCATTGCCGTGCCATTGCCCTGCCATTGCCGTGCCATTGCCTTGCCATTGCCATGCCATTGTCATGCCATTGCTGTGCCATTGCCGTGCCATTTCCGTGCCATTGCCGTGCCATTGCCGTGCCATTGCCGTGCCATTGCCCTGCCATTGCCGTGCCATTGCCTTGCCATTGCCATGCCATTGTCATACCATTACCTTGCCATTGCCGTGCCATTGCCGTGCCTTTGCCGTGCCATTGCCGTGCCATTGCCGTGCCATTACCTTGCCATTGCCGTGCCATTGCCGTGCCATTGCCGTGCCATTGCCGTGCCATTACCTTGCCACTGCCGTGCCATTTCCGTGTCATTGCCGTGCCATTACCTTGCCACTGCCGTGCCATTGCCGTGCCATTGCCGTGCCATTGCCGTGCCATTGCCGTGCCATTGCCTTGCCATTGCCGGGCCATTGCCGTGCCATTGCCGTGCCATTGTCATGCCATTGCGGTGCCATTGCCGTGCCATTGCCGTGCCATTGCCGTGCCATTGCCGTGCCATTACCTTGCCATTGCCGTGCCATTGCTGTGCCATTGCCGTGCCATTTCTGTGCCATTGCCGGGCCATTGCCGTGCCATTGCCTTGCCATTGCCATGCCATTGTCATGCCATTGCTGTGCCATTGCCGTGCCATTTCCGTGCCATTGCCGTGCCATTGCCGTGCCATTGCCGTGCCATTGCCGTGCCATTGCCCTGCCATTGCCGTGCCATTGCTTTGCAATTGCCATGCCATTGCCGTGTCATTGCCTTGCCATTGCCGTGCCATTGCCGTGCCATTGACGTGCCATTGTCATGCCATTGCGGTGCCATTGCCGTGCCATTGCTGTGCCATTGCCGTGCCATTGCCGTGCCATTGCCGTGCCATTGCCGTGCCATTGCCGTGTCATTGCCTTGCCATTGCCGTGCCATTGCCGTGCCATTGACGTGCCATTGTCATGCCATTGCGGTGCCATTGCCGTGCCATTGCTGTGCCATTGCCGTGCCATTGCCGTGCCATTGCCGTGCCATTGCCGTGCCATTGCCCTGCCATTGCCGTGCCATTGCCTTGCCATTGCCGTGCCATTGCCGTGTCATTGCCTTGCCATTGCCGTGCCATTGCCGTGCCATTGACGTGCCATTGTCATGCCATTGCGGTGCCATTGCCGTGCCATTGCTGTGCCATTGCCGTGCCATTGCCGTGCCATTGCCGTGCCATTGCCGTGCCATTGCCCTGCCATTGCCGTGCCATTGCCTTGCCATTGCCGTGCCATTGCCGTGCCATGGCCGTGCCATTGCCGTGCCATGGCCGTGCCATTGCCCTGCCATTGCCGTGCCATTGCCTTGCCATTGCCGTGCCATGGCCGTGCCATTGCCTTGCCATTGCCGTGCCATTGCCGTGCCATTGCTGTGCCATTGCCGTACCATTTCCGTGCCATTGCCGTGCCATTGCCGTGCCATTGCCCTGCCATTGCCGTGCCATTGCCGTGCCATTGCCGTGCCATTGCCGTGCTATTGCCATGCCATTACCTTGCCATTGCCATGCTATTGCCGTGCCATTGCCGTGCCATTGCCTTGCCATTGCCATGCCATTGTCATGCCATTGCGGTGCCATTGCCGTGCCATTTCCGTGCCATTGCCTTGCCATTGCCGTGCCATTGCCGTGCCATTGCCCTGCCATTGCCGTGCCATTGCCGTGCCATTGCCTTGCCATTGCCATGCCATTGTCATGCCATTGCGGTGCCATTGCCGTGCCATTTCCGTGCCATTGCCGTGCCATTGCCGTGCCATTGCCCTGCCATTGCCGTGCCATTGCCCTGCCATTGCCGTGCCATTGCCGTGCCATTACCTTGCCATTGCCGTGCCATTGCTGTGCCATTGCCGTACCATTTCCGTGCCATTACCTTGCCATTGCCATGCTATTGCCGTGCCATTGCCGTGCCATTGCCTTGCCATTGCCATGCCATTGTCATGCCATTGCGGTGCCATTGCCGTGCCATTTCCGTGCCATTGCCGTGCCATTGCCGTGCCATTGCCCTGCCATTGCCGTGCCATTGCCCTGCCATTGCCGTGCCATTGCCGTGCCATTACCTTGCCATTGCCGTGCCATTGCTGTGCCATTGCCGTACCATTTCCGTGCCATTACCTTGCCATTGCCATGCTATTGCCGTGCCATTGCCGTGCCATTGCCTTGCCATTGCCATGCCATTGTCATGCCATTGCGGTGCCATTGCCGTGCCATTTCCGTGCCATTGCCGTGCCATTGCCGTGCCATTACCTTGCCATTGCCATGCTATTGCCGTGCCATTGCCGTGCCATTGCCGTGCCATTGCCTTGCCATTGCCATGCCATTGTCATGCCATTGCCGTGCCATTGCCCTGCCATTGCCGTGCCATTGCCGTGCCATTGCCGTGCCATTGCCGTGCCATTACCTTGCCATTGCCGTGCCATTGCTGTGCCATTGCCGTGCCATTTCTGTGCCATTACCTTGCCATTGCCATGCTATTGCCGTGCCATTGCCGTGCCATTGCCTTGCCATTGCCATGCCATTGTCATGCCATTGCGGTGCCATTGCCGTGCCATTTCCGTGCCATTGCCGTGCCATTGCCGTGCCATTGCCCTGCCATTGCCGTGCCATTGCCCTGCCATTGCCGTGCCATTGCCGTGCCATTACCTTGCCATTGCCGTGCCATTGCTGTGCCATTGCCGTACCATTTCCGTGCCATTGCCGTGCCATTGCCGTGCCATTGCCCTGCCATTGCCGTGCCATTGCCGTGCCATTGCCGTGCCATTGCCGTGCTATTGCCATGCCATTACCTTGCCATTGCCATGCTATTGCCGTGCCATTGCCGTACCATTGCCTTGCCATTGCCATGCCATTGTCATGCCATTGCGGTGCCATTGCCGTACCATTTCCGTGCCATTGCCGTGCCATTGCCGTGCCATTGCCCTGCCATTGCCGTGCCATTGCCGTGCCATTGCCGTGCCATTGCCGTGCTATTGCCATGCCATTACCTTGCCATTGCCATGCTATTGCCGTGCCATTGCCGTGCCATTGCCTTGCCATTGCCATGCCATTGTCATGCCATTGCCGTGCCATTGCCGTGCCATTGCCCTGCCATTGCCGTGCCATTGCCTTGCCATTGCCATGCCATTGTCATACCATTACCTTGCCATTGCCGTGCCATTGCCGTGCCATTGCCGTGCCATTGCCGTGCCATTGCCGTGCCATTACCTTGCCATTGCCGTGCCATTGCCGTGCCATTGCCGTGCCATTGCCGTGCCATTACCTTGCCACTGCCGTGCCATTTCCGTGTCATTGCCGTGCCATTACCTTGCCACTGCCGTGCCATTGCCGTGCCATTGCCGTGCCATTGCCGTGCCATTGCCGTGCCATTGCCTTGCCATTGCCGGGCCATTGCCGTGCCATTGCCGTGCCATTGTCATGCCATTGCGGTGCCATTGCCGTGCCATTGCCGTGCCATTGCCGTGCCATTGCCGTGCCATTGCCGTGCCATTACCTTGCCATTGCCGTGCCATTGCTGTGCCATTGCCGTGCCATTTCTGTGCCATTGCCGTGCCATTGCCGTGCCATTGCCTTGCCATTGCCATGCCATTGTCATGCCATTGCTGTGCCATTGCCGTGCCATTTCCGTGCCATTGCCGTGCCATTGCCGTGCCATTGCCGTGCCATTGCCCTGCCATTGCCGTGCCATTGCCTTGCAATTGCCATGCCATTGTCATGCCATTACGATGCCATTGCCTTGCTATTGCCGTGCCATTGCCGTGTCATTGCCTTGCCATTGCCGTGCCATTGCCGTGCCATTGACGTGCCATTGTCATGCCATTGCGGTGCCATTGCCGTGCCATTGCTGTGCCATTGCCGTGCCATTGCCGTGCCATTGCCGTGCCATTGCCGTGCCATTGCCCTGCCATTGCCGTGCCATTGCCTTGCCATTCGCGTGCCATTGCCGTGCCATGGCCGTGCCATTGCCGTGCCATGGCCGTGCCATTGCCCTGCCATTGCCGTGCCATTGCCTTGCCATTGCCGTGCCATGGCCGTGCCATTGCCCTGCCATTGCCGTGCCATTGCCTTGCCATTGCCCTGCCATTGCCGTGCCATTGCCGTGCCATTGCCCTGCCATTGCCGTGCCATTGCCGTGCCATTGCCCTGCCATTGCCGTGCCATTGCCTTGCCATTGCCCTGCCATTGCCGTGCCATGGCCGTGCCATTGCCGTGCCATTGCCGTGCCATTGCCCTGCCATTGCCGTGCCATTGCCTTGCCATTGCCGTTCCATCGCCGTGCCATTGCCGTGCCATTGCCGTGCCATGGCCGTGCCATTGCCGTGCCATTGTCGTGCCATTGCCGTGCCATTACCTTGCCACTGCCGTGCCATTGCCGTGTCATTGCCGTGCCATTACCTTGCCACTGCCCTGCCATTGCCGTGCCATTGCCTTGCCATTGCCATGCTATTGTTATGCCATTACGGTGCCATTGCCGTGCCATTGCCGTGCCATTGCCGTGCCATTACCTTGCCATTGCCGTGCCATTGCTGTGCCATTGCCGTACCATTTCCGTGCCATTGCCGTGCCATTGCCGTGCCATTGCCCTGCCATTGCCGTGCCATTGCCGTGCCATTGCCGTGCCATTGCCGTGCTATTGCCATGCCATTACCTTGCCATTGCCATGCTATTGCCGTGCCATTGCCGTGCCATTGCCTTGCCATTGCCATGCCATTGTCATGCCATTGCGGTGCCATTGCCGTGCCATTGCCGTGCCATTACCTTGCCATTGCCGTGCCATTGCTGTGCCATTGCCGTACCATTTCCGTGCCATTGCCGTGCCATTGCCGTGCCATTGCCCTGCCATTGCCGTGCCATTGCCGTGCCATTGCCCTGCCATTGCCGTGCCATTGCCGTGCCATTGCCGTACCATTTCCGTGCCATTGCCGTGCCATTGCCGTGCCATTGCCCTGCCATTGCCGTGCCATTGCCGTGCCATTGCCGTGCCATTGCCGTGCCATTGCCATGCCATTACCTTGCCATTGCCATGCCATTGCCGTGCCATTGCCGTGCCATTGCCGTGCCATTGCCGTGCCATTGCCGTGCCATTGCCGTGCCATTGCCGTGCCATTGCCGTGCCATTGCCGTGCCATTGCCGTGCCATTGCCTTGCCATTGCCGTGCCATTGTCCTGCCATTGCCGTGCCATTGCCTTGCCATTGCCCTGCCATTGCGGTGCCATTGCCTTGCCATTGCCGTGCCATTGCCGTGCCATAGCCGTGCCATTGCCGTGCCATGGCCGTGCCATTGCCCTGCCATTGCCGTGCCATTGCCTTGCCATTGCCCTGCCATTGCCGTGCCATTGCCGTGCCATTGCCCTGCCATTGCCGTGCCATTGCCGTGCCATTGCCCTGCCATTGCCGTTCCATTGCCTTGCCATTGCCCTGCCATTGCCGTGCCATGGCCGTGCCATTGCCGTGCCATTGCCGTGCCATTGCCCTGCCATTGCCGTGCCATTGCCTTGCCATTGCCGTGCTATCGCCGTGCCATTGCCGTGCCATTGCCGTGCCATGGCCGTGCCATTGCCGTGCCATTGTCGTGCCATTGCCGTGCCATTACCTTGCCACTGCCGTGCCATTGCCGTGTCATTGCCGTGCCATTACCTTGCCACTGCCCTGCCATTGCCGTGCCATTGCCTTGCCATTGCCATGCTATTGTTATGCCATTACGGTGCCATTGCCGTGCCATTGCCGTGCCATTGCCATGCCATTACCTTGCCATTGCCGTGCCATTGCCGTGCCATTGCCGTGCCATTACCTTGTCATTGCCGTGCCATTGCCGTGCTATTGCCGTGCCATTACCTTGTCATTGCCGTGCCATTGCCGTGCCATTGCCGTGCCATTGCCGTGCCATTGCCGTGCCATTGCCGTTCCATTGCCTTGCCATTGCCATGCCATTGCCGTGTCATTGCCTTGCCATTGCCGTGCCATTGCCGTGCCATTGCCATGCCATTGTCATGCCATTGCGGTGCCATTGCCGTGCCATTTCCGTGCCATTGCCTTGCCATTGCCGTGCCATTGCCGTGCCATTGCCCTGCCATTGCCGTGCCATTGCCGTGCCATTGCCTTGCCATTGCCATGCCATTGTCATGCCATTGCGGTGCCATTGCCGTGCCATTTCCGTGCCATTGCCGTGCCATTGCCGTGCCATTGCCCTGCCATTGCCGTGCCATTGCCCTGCCATTGCCGTGCCATTGCCGTGCCATTACCTTGCCATTGCCGTGCCATTGCTGTGCCATTGCCGTACCATTTCCGTGCCATTACCTTGCCATTGCCATGCTATTGCCGTGCCATTGCCGTGCCATTGCCTTGCCATTGCCATGCCATTGTCATGCCATTGCGGTGCCATTGCCGTGCCATTTCCGTGCCATTGCCGTGCCATTGCCGTGCCATTGCCCTGCCATTGCCGTGCCATTGCCCTGCCATTGCCGTGCCATTGCCGTGCCATTACCTTGCCATTGCCGTGCCATTGCTGTGCCATTGCCGTACCATTTCCGTGCCATTACCTTGCCATTGCCATGCTATTGCCGTGCCATTGCCGTGCCATTGCCTTGCCATTGCCATGCCATTGTCATGCCATTGCGGTGCCATTGCCGTGCCATTTCCGTGCCATTGCCGTGCCATTGCCGTGCCATTACCTTGCCATTGCCATGCTATTGCCGTGCCATTGCCGTGCCATTGCCGTGCCATTGCCTTGCCATTGCCATGCCATTGTCATGCCATTGCGGTGCCATTGCCGTGCCATTTCCGTGCCATTGCCGTGCCATTGCCGTGCCATTGCCGTGCCATTACCTTGCCATTGCCGTGCCATTGCTGTGCCATTGCCGTGCCATTTCTGTGCCATTACCTTGCCATTGCCATGCTATTGCCGTGCCATTGCCGTGCCATTGCCTTGCCATTGCCATGCCATTGTCATGCCATTGCGGTGCCATTGCCGTGCCATTTCCGTGCCATTGCCGTGCCATTGCCGTGCCATTGCCCTGCCATTGCCGTGCCATTGCCCTGCCATTGCCGTGCCATTGCCGTGCCATTACCTTGCCATTGCCGTGCCATTGCTGTGCCATTGCCGTACCATTTCCGTGCCATTGCCGTGCCATTGCCGTGCCATTGCCCTGCCATTGCCGTGCCATTGCCGTGCCATTGCCGTGCCATTGCCGTGCTATTGCCATCCCATTACCTTGCCATTGCCATGCTATTGCCGTGCCATTGCCGTACCATTGCCTTGCCATTGCCATGCCATTGTCATGCCATTGCGGTGCCATTGCCGTACCATTTCCGTGCCATTGCCGTGCCATTGCCGTGCCATTGCCCTGCCATTGCCGTGCCATTGCCGTGCCATTGCCGTGCCATTGCCGTGCTATTGCCATGCCATTACCTTGCCATTGCCATGCTATTGCCGTGCCATTGCCGTGCCATTGCCTTGCCATTGCCATGCCATTGTCATGCCATTGCCGTGCCATTGCCGTGCCATTGCCCTGCCATTGCCGTGCCATTGCCTTGCCATTGCCATGCCATTGTCATACCATTACCTTGCCATTGCCGTGCCATTGCCGTGCCATTGCCGTGCCATTGCCGTGCCATTGCCGTGCCATTACCTTGCCATTGCCGTGCCATTGCCGTGCCATTGCCGTGCCATTGCCGTGCCATTACCTTGCCACTGCCGTGCCATTTCCGTGTCATTGCCGTGCCATTACCTTGCCACTGCCGTGCCATTGCCGTGCCATTGCCGTGCCATTGCCGTGCCATTGCCGTGCCATTGCCTTGCCATTGCCGGGCCATTGCCGTGCCATTGCCGTGCCATTGTCATGCCATTGCGGTGCCATTGCCGTGCCATTGCCGTGCCATTGCCGTGCCATTGCCGTGCCATTACCTTGCCATTGCCGTGCCATTGCTGTGCCATTGCCGTGCCATTTCTGTGCCATTGCCGTGCCATTGCCGTGCCATTGCCTTGCCATTGCCATGCCATTGTCATGCCATTGCTGTGCCATTGCCGTGCCATTTCCGTGCCATTGCCGTGCCATTGCCGTGCCATTGCCGTGCCATTGCCCTGCCATTGCCGTGCCATTGCCTTGCAATTGCCATGCCATTGTCATGCCATTACGATGCCATTGCCTTGCCATTGCCGTGCCATTGCCGTGTCATTGCCTTGCCATTGCCGTGCCATTGCCGTGCCATTGACGTGCCATTGTCATGCCATTGCGGTGCCATTGCCGTGCCATTGCTGTGCCATTGCCGTGCCATTGCCGTGCCATTGCCGTGCCATTGCCGTGCCATTGCCCTGCCATTGCCGTGCCATTGCCTTGCCATTGCCGTGCCATTGCCGTGCCATGGCCGTGCCATTGCCGTGCCATGGCCGTGCCATTGCCCTGCCATTGCCGTGCCATTGCCTTGCCATTGCCGTGCCATGGCCGTGCCATTGCCCTGCCATTGCCGTGCCATTGCCTTGCCATTGCCCTGCCATTGCCGTGCCATTGCCGTGCCATTGCCCTGCCATTGCCGTGCCATTGCCGTGCCATTGCCCTGCCATTGCCGTGCCATTGCCTTGCCATTGCCCTGCCATTGCCGTGCCATGGCCGTGCCATTGCCGTGCCATTGCCGTGCCATTGCCCTGCCATTGCCGTGCCATTGCCTTGCCATTGCCGTTCCATCGCCGTGCCATTGCCGTGCCATTGCCGTGCCATGGCCGTGCCATTGCCGTGCCATTGTCGTGCCATTGCCGTGCCATTACCTTGCCACTGCCGTGCCATTGCCGTGTCATTGCCGTGCCATTACCTTGCCACTGCCCTGCCATTGCCGTGCCATTGCCTTGCCATTGCCATGCTATTGTTATGCCATTACGGTGCCATTGCCGTGCCATTGCCGTGCCATTGCCGTGCCATTACCTTGCCATTGCCGTGCCATTGCTGTGCCATTGCCGTACCATTTCCGTGCCATTGCCGTGCCATTGCCGTGCCATTGCCCTGCCATTGCCGTGCTATTGCCGTGCCATTGCCGTGCCATTGCCGTGCTATTGCCATGCCATTACCTTGCCATTGCCATGCTATTGCCGTGCCATTGCCGTGCCATTGCCTTGCCATTGCCATGCCATTGTCATGCCATTGCGGTGCCATTGCCGTGCCATTGCCGTGCCATTACCTTGCCATTGCCGTGCCATTGCTGTGCCATTGCCGTACCATTTCCGTGCCATTGCCGTGCCATTGCCGTGCCATTGCCCTGCCATTGCCGTGCCATTGCCGTGCCATTGCCCTGCCATTGCCGTGCCATTGCCGTGCCATTGCCGTACCATTTCCGTGCCATTGCCGTGCCATTGCCGTGCCATTGCCCTGCCATTGCCGTGCCATTGCCGTGCCATTGCCGTGCCATTGCCGTGCCATTGCCATGCCATTACCTTGCCATTGCCATGCCATTGCCGTGCCATTGCCGTGCCATTGCCGTGCCATTGCCGTGCCATTGCCGTGCCATTGCCGTGCCATTGCCGTGCCATTGCCGTGCCATTGCCGTGCCATTGCCGTGCCATTGCCGTGCCATTGCCTTGCCATTGCCGTGCCATTGTCCTGCCATTGCCGTGCCATTGCCTTGCCATTGCCCTGCCATTGCGGTGCCATTGCCTTGCCATTGCCGTGCCATTGCCGTGCCATAGCCGTGCCATTGCCGTGCCATGGCCGTGCCATTGCCCTGCCATTGCCGTGCCATTGCCTTGCCATTGCCCTGCCATTGCCGTGCCATTGCCGTGCCATTGCCCTGCCATTGCCGTGCCATTGCCGTGCCATTGCCCTGCCATTGCCGTTCCATTGCCTTGCCATTGCCCTGCCATTGCCGTGCCATGGCCGTGCCATTGCCGTGCCATTGCCGTGCCATTGCCCTGCCATTGCCGTGCCATTGCCTTGCCATTGCCGTGCTATCGCCGTGCCATTGCCGTGCCATTGCCGTGCCATGGCCGTGCCATTGCCGTGCCATTGTCGTGCCATTGCCGTGCCATTACCTTGCCACTGCCGTGCCATTGCCGTGTCATTGCCGTGCCATTACCTTGCCACTGCCCTGCCATTGCCGTGCCATTGCCTTGCCATTGCCATGCTATTGTTATGCCATTACGGTGCCATTGCCGTGCCATTGCCGTGCCATTGCCATGCCATTACCTTGCCATTGCCGTGCCATTGCCGTGCCATTGCCGTGCCATTACCTTGTCATTGCCGTGCCATTGCCGTGCTATTGCCGTGCCATTACCTTGTCATTGCCGTGCCATTGCCGTGCCATTGCCGTGCCATTGCCGTGCCATTGCCGTGCCATTGCCGTTCCATTGCCTTGCCATTGCCATGCCATTGCCGTGTCATTGCCTTGCCATTGCCGTGCCATTGCCGTGCCATTGCCGTGCCATTGTCATGCCATTGCGGTGCCATTGCCGTGCCATTGCCGTGCCATTGCAGTGCCATTGAGGTGCCATTGCCGTGCCATTGCCGTACCATTGCCTTGCCATTGCCGTACCATTGCCGTGTCATTGCCTTGACATTGCCGTGCAATTGCTGTGCCATTGCCGTGCCATTGTCATGCCGTTGCGGTGCCATTGCCGTGCCATTGCTGTGCCATTCCCGTGCCATTTCCGTGCCATTGCCGTGCCATTGCCGTGCCATTGCCGTGCCATTGCCTTGCCATTGCCCTGCCATTGCCGTGCCATTACCTTGCCACTGCCGTGCCATTGCCGTGTCATTGCCGTGCCATTACTTTGCCACTGCCGTGCCATTGCCGTGCCATTGCCGTGCCATTGCCGTGCCATTGCCGTGCCATTGCCGTGCCATTGCCTTGCCATTGCCGTGCCATTGTCCTGCCATTGAGGTGCCATTGCCGTGCCATTGCTGTGCCATTGCCGTGCCATTTCCGTGACATTGCCGTGCCATTGCCGTGCCATTGCCGTGCCATTGCCGTGCCATTGCGATGCCATTGCCGTGCCATTGCCGTGTTATTACCTTGCCACTGCCGTGCCATTGCCGTGTCATTGCCGTGCCATTACTTTGCCACTGCCGTGCCATTGCCGTGCCATTGCCGTGCCATTCCAATGCCATTGCCGTGCCATTGCCGTGCCATTGCCGTGCCATTGCCGTGCCATTGCCGTTCCATTGCCTTGCCATTGCCATGCCATTGCCGTGTCATTGCCTTGCCATTGCCGTGCCATTGCCGTGCCATTGCCGTGCCATTGTCATGCCATTGCGGTGCCATTGCCGTGCCATTGCCGTGCCATTGCAGTGCCATTGAGGTGCCATTGCCGTGCCATTGCCGTACCATTGCCTTGCCATTGCCGTACCATTGCCGTGTCATTGCCTTGACATTGCCGTGCAATTGCTGTGCCATTGCCGTGCCATTGTCATGCCGTTGCGGTGCCATTGCCGTGCCATTGCTGTGCCATTCCCGTGCCATTTCCGTGCCATTGCCGTGCCATTGCCGTGCCATTGCCGTGCCATTGCCGTGCCATTGCCGTGCCATTGTCGTGCCATTGCCGTGCCATAGCCGTGCCATTTCTGTGCCATTGCCGTACCATTTCCGTGCCATTGCCGTGCCATTGCCGTGCCATTGCCGTGCCATTGCCGTGCCATTGCCGTGCCATTGCCGTGCCATTACCTTGCCATTGCCGTGCCATTGCTGTGCCATTGCCTTGCCATTGCCGTGCCATTGCCGTGCCATTGCCGTGCCATTTCTGTGCCATTGCCGTACCATTTCCGTGCCATTGCCGTGCCATTGCCGTGCCATTGCCGTGCCATTGCCGTGCCATTGCCGTGCCATTACCTTGCCATTGCCGTGCCATTGCCCTGCCATTGCCTTGCCATTGCCGTGCCATTGCCGTGCCATTGCCGTGCCATTGCCGTGCCATTGCCGTGCCATTACCTTGCCATTGCCGTGCCATTGCCGTGCCATTGCCGTGCCGTTGCCGTGCCATTGCCGTGCCATTGCCGTGCCATTGCCGTGCCATTGCCGTGCCATTGCCGTGCCATTGCCGTGCCATTGCCGTGCCATTGCCGTGCCATTGCCGTGCCATTGCGATGCCATTGCCGTGCCATGGCCGTGCCATTACCTTGCCACTGCCGTGCCATTTCCGTGTCATTGCCGTGCCATTACCTTGCCACTGCCGTGCCATTGCCTTGCCATTGCCGTGCCATTGCCGTGCCATTGCCGTGCCATTGCCGTGCCATTACCTTGCCATTGCCGTGCCATTGCCCTGCCATTGCTTTGCCATTGCCGTGCCATTGCCGTGCCATTGCCG
This sequence comes from Agriotes lineatus, assembly GCA_940337035.1. Lineage (NCBI taxonomy): Eukaryota > Metazoa > Arthropoda > Insecta > Coleoptera > Elateridae > Agriotes > Agriotes lineatus. The sequence continues at coordinate 42,038 of CALNHX010000693.1, read as the reverse complement.
TGCCATTGCCGTGCCATTGCCGTGCCATTACCTTGCCATTGCCGTGCCATTGCCGTGCTATTGCCGTGCCGTTGCCGTGCCATTGCCGTGCCATTGCCGTGCCATTGCCGTGCCATTGCCGTGCCATTGCCGTGCCATTGCCGTGCCATTGCCGTGCCATTGCCGTGCTATTGCCGTGCCATTGCCGTGCCATTGCGATGCCATTGCCGTGCCATGGCCGTGCCATTACCTTGCCACTGCCGTGCCATTTCCGTGTCATTGCCGTGCCATTACCTTGCCACTGCCGTGCCATTGCCTTGCCATTGCCGTGCCATTGTCCTGCCATTGAGGTGCCATTGCCGTGCCATTGCTGAGCCATTGCCGTGCCATTTCCGTGACATTGCCGTGCCATTGTCGTGCCATTGCCGTGCCATTGCCGTGCCATTGCCGTGCCATTGCCGTGCCATTGCCGTGCCATTGCTGTGCCATTGCCGTGCCATTGCCGTGCCATTGCCGTGCCATTGCCGTGCCATTGCGATGCCATTGCCGTGCCATTGCCGTGCCATTACCTTGCCACTGCCGTGCCATTGCCGTGTCATTGCCGTGCCATTACTTTGCCACTGCCGTGCCATTGCCGTGCCATTGCCGTGCCATTGCCGTGCCATTGCCGTGCCATTGCCGTGCCATTGCCGTGCCATTGCCGTGCCATTGCCGTGCCATTGCCGTGCCATTGCGATGCCATTGCCGTGCCATGGCCGTGCCATTACCTTGCCACTGCCGTGCCATTTCCGTGTCATTGCCGTGCCATTACCTTGCCACTGCCGTGCCATTGCCTTGCCATTGCCGTGCCATTGCCGTGCCATTGCCGTGCCATTGCCGTGCCATTACCTTGCCATTGCCGTGCCATTGCCCTGCCATTGCTTTGCCATTGCCGTGCCATTGCCGTGCCATTGCCGTGCCATTGCCGTGCCATTGCCGTGCCATTGCCGTGCCATTACCTTGCCATTGCCGTGCCATTGCCGTGCTATTGCCGTGCCGTTGCCGTGCCATTGCCGTGCCATTGCCGTGCCATTGCCGTGCCATTGCCGTGCCATTGCCGTGCCATTGCCGTGCCATTGCCGTGCCATTGCCGTGCTATTGCCGTGCCATTGCCGTGCCATTGCGATGCCATTGCCGTGCCATGGCCGTGCCATTACCTTGCCACTGCCGTGCCATTTCCGTGTCATTGCCGTGCCATTACCTTGCCACTGCCGTGCCATTGCCTTGCCATTGCCGTGCCATTGTCCTGCCATTGAGGTGCCATTGCCGTGCCATTGCTGAGCCATTGCCGTGCCATTTCCGTGACATTGCCGTGCCATTGTCGTGCCATTGCCGTGCCATTGCCGTGCCATTGCCGTGCCATTGCCGTGCCATTGCCGTGCCATTGCTGTGCCATTGCCGTGCCATTGCCGTGCCATTGCCGTGCCATTGCCGTGCCATTGCGATGCCATTGCCGTGCCATTGCCGTGCCATTACCTTGCCACTGCCGTGCCATTGCCGTGTCATTGCCGTGCCATTACTTTGCCACTGCCGTGCCATTGCCGTGCCATTGCCGTGCCATTGCCGTGCCATTGCCGTGCCATTGCCGTGCCATTGGCGTGCCATTGCCCTGCCATTGCCTTACCATTGCCGTGCCATTGCCGTGCCATTGCCGTGCCATTGCCGTGCCATTGCCGTGCCATTGCCGTGCCATTACTTTGCCATTGCCGTGCCATTGCTGTGCCATTGCCGCACCATTTCCGTGCCATTGCCGTGCCATTGCCGTGCCATTACCCTGCCATTGCCGTGCCATTGCCGTGCCATTGCCGTGCCATTGCCGTGCCATTGCCGTGCCATTACCTTGCCATTGCCATGCCATTGCCGTGCCATTGCCGTGCCATTGCCTTGCCATTGCCATGCCATTGTCATGCCATTGCGGTGCCATTGCCGTGCCATTGCCGTGCCATTACCTTGCCATTGCCGTGCCATTGCTGTGCCATTGCCGTACCATTTCCGTGCCATTGCCGTGCCATTGCCCTGCCATTGCCGTGCCATTGCCGTGCCATTGCCGTGCCAGTGCCGTGCCATTGCAGTGCCATTGAGGTGCCATTGCCGTGCCATTGCCGTGCCATTGCCTTGCCATTGCCATGCCATTGTCATGCCATTACGGTGCCATTGCCGTGCTATTGCCGTGCCATTGCCGTGCCATTGCCGTGCCATTGCCGTGCCATTGCCGTGCCATTGGCGTGCCATTGCCCTGCCATTGCCTTGCCATTGCCCTGCCATTGCCGTGCCATTGCCGTGCCATTGCCGTGCCAGTGCCGTGCCATTGCAGTGCCATTGAGGTGCCATTGCCGTGCCATTGCCGTGCCATTGCCTTGCCATTGCCATGCCATTGTCATGCCATTACGGTGCCATTGCCGTGCTATTGCCGTGCCATTGCCGTGCCATTGCCGTGCCATTGCCGTGCCATGGCCGTGCCATTGCCCTGCCATTGCCGTGCCATTGCCTTGCCATTGCCCTGCCATTGCCGTGCCATTGCCGTGCCATTGCCCTGCCATTGCCGTGCCATTGCCGTGCCATTGCCCTGCCATTGCCGTTCCATTGCCTTGCCATTGCCCTGCCATTGCCGTGCCATGGCCGTGCCATTGCCGTGCCATTGCCGTGCCATTGCCCTGCCATTGCCGTGCCATTGCCTTGCCATTGCCGTGCCATCGCCGTGCCATTGCCGTGCCATTGCCGTGCCATGGCCGTGCCATTGCCGTGCCATTGTCGTGCCATTGCCGTGCCATTACCTTGCCACTGCCGTGCCATTGCCGTGTCATTGCCGTGCCATTACCTTGCCACTGCCCTGCCATTGCCGTGCCATTGCCTTGCCATTGCCATGCTATTGTTATGCCATTACGGTGCCATTGCCGTGCCATTGCCGTGCCATTGCCATGCCATTACCTTGCCATTGCCGTGCCATTGCCGTGCCATTGCCGTGCCATTGCCGTGCCATTACCTTGTCATTGCCGTGCCATTGCCGTGCTATTGCCGTGCCATTACCTTGTCATTGCCGTGCCATTGCCGTGCCATTGCCGTGCCATTGCCGTGCCATTGCCGTGCCATTCCAATGCCATTGCCGTGCCATTGCCGTGCCATTGCCGTGCCATTGCCGTGCCATTGCCGTTCCATTGCCTTGCCATTGCCATGCCATTGCCGTGTCATTGCCTTGCCATTGCCGTGCCATTGCCGTGCCATTGCCGTGCCATTGTCATGCCATTGCGGTGCCATTGCCGTGCCATTGCCGTGCCATTGCAGTGCCATTGAGGTGCCATTGCCGTGCCATTGCCGTACCATTGCCTTGCCATTGCCGTGCCATTGCAGTGCCATTGAGGTGCCATTGCCGTGCCATTGCCGTACCATTGTCTTGCCATTGCCGTGCCATTGCCGTGTCATTGCCTTGACATTGCCGTGCAATTGCTGTGCCATTGCCGTGCCATTGTCATGCCGTTGCGGTGCCATTGCCGTGCCATTGCTGTGCCATTCCCGTGCCATTTCCGTGCCATTGCCGTGCCATTGCCGTGCCATTGCCGTGCCATTGCCGTGCCATTGCCGTGCCATTGTCGTGCCATTGCCGTGCCATAGCCGTGCCATTTCTGTGCCATTGCCGTACCATTTCCGTGCCATTGCCGTGCCATTGCCGTGCCATTGCCGTGCCATTGCCGTGCCATTGCCGTGCCATTGCCGTGCCATTACCTTGCCATTGCCGTGCCATTGCTGTGCCATTGCCTTGCCATTGCCGTGCCATTGCCGTGCCATTGCCGTGCCATTTCTGTGCCATTGCCGTACCATTTCCGTGCCATTGCCGTGCCATTGCCGTGCCATTGCCGTGCCATTGCCGTGCCATTGCCCTGCCATTACCTTGCCATTGCCGTGCCATTGCCCTGCCATTGCTTTGCCATTGCCGTGCCATTGCCGTGCCATTGCCGTGCCATTGCCGTGCCATTGCCGTGCCATTACCTTGCCATTGCCGTGCCATTGCCGTGCCATTGCCGTGCCGTTGCCGTGCCATTGCCGTGCCATTGCCGTGCCATTGCCGTGCCATTGCCGTGCCATTGCCGTGCCATTGCCGTGCCATTGCCGTGCCATTGCGATGCCATTGCCGTGCCATGGCCGTGCCATTACCTTGCCACTGCCGTGCCATTTCCGTGTCATTGCCGTGCCATTACCTTGCCACTGCCGTGCCATTGCCTTGCCATTGCCGTGCCATTGCCGTGCCATTGCCGTGCCATTGCCGTGCCATTACCTTGCCATTGCCGTGCCATTGCCCTGCCATTGCTTTGCCATTGCCGTGCCATTGCCGTGCCATTGCCGTGCCATTGCCGTGCCATTGCCGTGCCATTACCTTGCCATTGCCGTGCCATTGCCGTGCTATTGCCGTGCCGTTGCCGTGCCATTGCCGTGCCATTGCCGTGCCATTGCCGTGCCATTGCCGTGCCATTGCCGTGCCATTGCCGTGCCATTGCCGTGCCATTGCCGTGCCGTTGCCGTGCCATTACCGTGCCATTGCCCTGCCATTGCTTTGCCATTGCCGTGCCATTGCCGTGCCATTGCCGTGCCATTGCCGTGCCATTGCCGTGCCATTACCTTGCCATTGCCGTGCCATTGCCGTGCTATTGCCGTGCCGTTGCCGTGCCATTGCCGTGCCATTGCCGTGCCATTGCCGTGCCATTGCCGTGCCATTGCCGTGCCATTGCCGTGCCATTACCTTGCCATTGCCGTGCCATTGCCGTGCTATTGCCGTGCCGTTGCCGTGCCATTGCCGTGCCATTGCCGTGCCATTGCCGTGCCATTGCCGTGCCATTGCCGTGCCATTGCCGTGCCATTGCCGTGCCATTGCCGTGCTATTGCCGTGCCATTGCCGTTCCATTGCTATGCCATTGCCGTGCCATGGCCGTGCCATTACCTTGCCACTGCCGTGCCATTTCCGTGTCATTGCCGTGCCATTACCTTGCCACTGCCGTGCCATTGATTTGCCATTGCCGTGCCATTGTCCTGCCATTGAGGTGCCATTACCGTGCCATTGCCGTGCCATTGCCGTGCCATTGCCGTGCCATTGCTGTGCCATTGCCGTGCCATTGCCGTGCCATTGCCGTGCCATTGCCGTGCCATTGCGATGCCTTTGCCGTGCCATTGCCGTGCCATTACCTTGCCACTGCCGTTACATTGCCGTGCCATTGCCGTGCTATTGCCGTGCCATTACCTTGCCATTGCCGTGCCATTGCCGTGCCATTGCCGTGCCATTGCCGTGCCATTGCCGTGCCATTGCCGTGCCATTGCCGTGCCATTGCCTTGCCATTGCCGTGCTATTGTCCTGCCATTGAGGTGCCATTGCCGTGCCATTGCTGTGCCATTGCCATGCCATTTCCGTGACATTGCCGTGCCATTGCCGTGCCATTGCGATGCCATTGCCGTGCCATTGCCGTGCCATTACCTTGCCACTGCCGTGCCATTGCCGTGTCATTGCCGTGCCATTACCTTGCCACTGCCGTGCCATTTCCGTGTCATTGCCGTGCCATTGCCGTGCCATTGCCGTGCCATTGCCGTGCCATTGGCGTGCCATTGCCCTGCCATTGCCTTGCCATTGCCGTGCCATTGCCGTGCCATTGCCGTGCCATTGCCGTGCCATTGCCGTGCCATTGCCGTCCCATTACCTTGCCACTGCCGTGCCATTTCCGTGTCATTGCCGTGCCATTACCTTGCCACTGCCGTGCCATTGCCGTGCCATTGCCGTGCTATTGCCGTGCCATTGGCGTGCCATTGCCGTGCCATTGCCTTGCCATTGCCGTGCCATTGCCGTGCCATTGTAGTGCCATTGTCATGCCATTGCGGTGCCATTGCCGTGCCATTGCCGTGTCATTGCCGTGCCATTGCCGTGCCATTGCCGTGCCATTACTTTGCCATTGCCGTGCCATTGCTGTGCCATTGCCGTGCCATTTTCGTGCCATTGCCGTGCCATTGCCGTGCCATTGCCCTGCCATTGCCGTGGCATTGCCTTTCCATTGCCATGCCATTGTCATGCCATTGCTGTGCCATTGCCGTGCCATTTCCGTGCCATTGCCGTGCCATTGCCGTGCCATTGCCGTGCCATTGCCCTGCCATTGCCGTGCCATTGTCATACCATTACCTTGCCATTGCCGTGCCATTGCCGTGCCATTGCCGTGCCATTGCCCTGCCATTGCCATGCCATTGTCATACCATTACCTTGCCATTGCCGTGCCATTGCCGTGCCATTGCCGTGCCATTGCCTTGCCATTGCCGTGCTATTGTCCTGCCATTGAGGTGCCATTGCCGTGCCATTGCTGTGCCATTGCCGTGCCATTTCCGTGACATTGCCGTGCCATTGCCGTGCCATTGCGATGCCATTGCCGTGCCATTGCCGTGCCATTACCTTGCCACTGCCGTGCCATTGCCGTGTCATTGCCGTGCCATTACCTTGCCACTGCCGTGCCATTGCCGTGTCATTGCCGTGCCACTGCCGTGCCATTGCCGTGCCATTGCCGTGCCATTGGCGTGCCATTGCCCTGCCATTGCCTTGCCATTGCCGTGCCATTGCCGTGCCATTGCCGTGCCATTGCCGTGCCATTGCCGTCCCATTACCTTGCCACTGCCGTGCTATTTCCGTGTCATTGCCGTGTTATTACCTTGCCACTGCCGTGCCATTGCCGTGCCATTGCCGTGCTATTGCCGTGCCATTGGCGTGCCATTGCCGTGCCATTGCCTTGCCATTGCCGTGCCATTGCCGTGCCATTGTAGTGCCATTGTCATGCCATTGCGGTGCCATTGCCGTGCCATTGCCGTGCCATTGCCGTGCCATTTCCGTGCCATTGCCGTGCCATTACCTTGCCATTGCCGTGCCATTGCTGTGCCATTGCCGTGCCATTTTCGTGCCATTGCCCTGCCATTGCTTTGCCATTGCCGTGCCATTGCCGTGCCATTGCCGTGCCATTGCCGTGCCATTTCCGTGCCATTGCCGTGCCATTACCTTGCCATTGCCGTGCCATTGCTGTGCCATTGCCGTGCCATTTTCGTGCCATTGCCCTGCCATTGCTTTGCCATTGCCGTGCCATTGCCGTGCTATTGCCGTGCCATTGCCGTGCTATTGCCGTGCCATTGGCGTGCCATTGCCGTGCCATTGCCTTGCCATTGCCGTGCCATTGCCGTGCCATTGTAGTGCCATTGTCATGCCATTGCGGTGCCATTGCCGTGCCATTGCCGTGCCATTGCCGTGCCATTTCCGTGCCATTGCCGTGCCATTACCTTGCCATTGCCGTGCCATTGCTGTGCCATTACCTTGCCATTGCCGTGCCATTGCCCTGCCATTGCTTTGCCATTGCCGTGCCATTGCCGTGCCATTGCCGTGCCATTGCCGTGCCATTGCCGTGCCATTACCTTGCCATTGCCGTGCCATTGCCGTGCTATTGCCGTGCCGTTGCCGTGCCATTGCCGTGCCATTGCCGTGCCATTGCCGTGCCATTGCCGTGCCATTGCCGTGCCATTGCCGTGCCATTGCCGTGCCATTGCCGTGCCATTGCCGTGCCATTACCTTGCCATTGCCGTGCCATTGCCGTGCTATTGCCGTGCCGTTGCCGTGCCATTGCCGTGCCATTGCCGTGCCATTGCCGTGCCATTGCCGTGCCATTGCCGTGCCATTGCCGTGCCATTGCCGTGCCATTGCCGTGCTATTGCCGTGCCATTGCCGTTCCATTGCTATGCCATTGCCGTGCCATGGCCGTGCCATTACCTTGCCACTGCCGTGCCATTTCCGTGTCATTGCCGTGCCATTACCTTGCCACTGCCGTGCCATTGCCTTGCCATTGCCGTGCCATTGTCCTGCCATTGAGGTGCCATTACCGTGCCATTGCCGTGCCATTGCCGTGCCATTGCCGTGCCATTGCTGTGCCATTGCCGTGCCATTGCCGTGCCATTGCCGTGCCATTGCCGTGCCATTGCGATGCCTTTGCCGTGCCATTGCCGTGCCATTACCTTGCCACTGCCGTTACATTGCCGTGCCATTGCCGTGCTATTGCCGTGCCATTACCTTGCCATTGCCGTGCCATTGCCGTGCCATTGCCGTGCCATTGCCGTGCCATTGCCGTGCCATTGCCGTGCCATTGCCGTGCCATTGCCTTGCCATTGCCGTGCTATTGTCCTGCCATTGAGGTGCCATTGCCGTGCCATTGCTGTGCCATTGCCATGCCATTTCCGTGACATTGCCGTGCCATTGCCGTGCCATTGCGATGCCATTGCCGTGCCATTGCCGTGCCATTACCTTGCCACTGCCGTGCCATTGCCGTGTCATTGCCGTGCCATTACCTTGCCACTGCCGTGCCATTTCCGTGTCATTGCCGTGCCATTGCCGTGCCATTGCCGTGCCATTGCCGTGCCATTGGCGTGCCATTGCCCTGCCATTGCCTTGCCATTGCCGTGCCATTGCCGTGCCATTGCCGTGCCATTGCCGTGCCATTGCCGTGCCATTGCCGTCCCATTACCTTGCCACTGCCGTGCCATTTCCGTGTCATTGCCGTGCCATTACCTTGCCACTGCCGTGCCATTGCCGTGCCATTGCCGTGCTATTGCCGTGCCATTGGCGTGCCATTGCCGTGCCATTGCCTTGCCATTGCCGTGCCATTGCCGTGCCATTGTAGTGCCATTGTCATGCCATTGCGGTGCCATTGCCGTGCCATTGCCGTGTCATTGCCGTGCCATTGCCGTGCCATTGCCGTGCCATTACTTTGCCATTGCCGTGCCATTGCTGTGCCATTGCCGTGCCATTTTCGTGCCATTGCCGTGCCATTGCCGTGCCATTGCCCTGCCATTGCCGTGGCATTGCCTTGCCATTGCCATGCCATTGTCATGCCATTGCTGTGCCATTGCCGTGCCATTTCCGTGCCATTGCCGTGCCATTGCCGTGCCATTGCCGTGCCATTGCCCTGCCATTGCCGTGCCATTGTCATACCATTACCTTGCCATTGCCGTGCCATTGCCGTGCCATTGCCGTGCCATTGCCCTGCCATTGCCATGCCATTGTCATACCATTACCTTGCCATTGCCGTGCCATTGCCGTGCCATTGCCGTGCCATTGCCTTGCCATTGCCGTGCTATTGTCCTGCCATTGAGGTGCCATTGCCGTGCCATTGCTGTGCCATTGCCGTGCCATTTCCGTGACATTGCCGTGCCATTGCCGTGCCATTGCGATGCCATTGCCGTGCCATTGCCGTGCCATTACCTTGCCACTGCCGTGCCATTGCCGTGTCATTGCCGTGCCATTACCTTGCCACTGCCGTGCCATTGCCGTGTCATTGCCGTGCCACTGCCGTGCCATTGCCGTGCCATTGCCGTGCCATTGGCGTGCCATTGCCCTGCCATTGCCTTGCCATTGCCGTGCCATTGCCGTGCCATTGCCGTGCCATTGCCGTGCCATTGCCGTCCCATTACCTTGCCACTGCCGTGCTATTTCCGTGTCATTGCCGTGTTATTACCTTGCCACTGCCGTGCCATTGCCGTGCCATTGCCGTGCTATTGCCGTGCCATTGGCGTGCCATTGCCGTGCCATTGCCTTGCCATTGCCGTGCCATTGCCGTGCCATTGTAGTGCCATTGTCATGCCATTGCGGTGCCATTGCCGTGCCATTGCCGTGCCATTGCCGTGCCATTTCCGTGCCATTGCCGTGCCATTACCTTGCCATTGCCGTGCCATTGCTGTGCCATTGCCGTGCCATTTTCGTGCCATTGCCGTGCCATTGCCGTGCCATTGCACTGCCATTGCCGTGCCATTGCCATGCCATTGTCATGCCATTGCTGTGCCATTGCCGTGCCATTTCCGTGCCATTGCCGTGCCATTGCCGTGCCATTGCCGTGCCATTGCCCTGCCATTGCCGTGCCATTGCCTTGCCATTGCCATGCCATTGTCATGCCATTGCTGTGCCATTGCCGTGCCATTTCCGTGCCATTGCCGTGCCATTGCCGTGCCATTGCCGTGCCATTGCCCTGCCATTGCCGTGCCATTGCCTTGCCATTGCCATGCCATTGTCATACCATTACCTTGCCATTGCCGTGCGATTGCCGTGCCATTGCCGTGCCATTGCCGTGCCATTACCTTGCCACTGCCGTGCCAATTCCGTGTCATTGCCGTGCCATTACCTTGCCACTGCCGTGCCATTGCCGTGCCATTGCCGTGCCATTGCCGTGCCATTGCCGTGCCATTGCCGTGCCATTGCCTTGCCATTGCCGGGCCATTGCCGTGCCATTGCCGTGCCATTGTCATGCCATTGCGGTGCCATTGCCGTGCCATTGCCGTGCCATTGCCGTGCCATTGCCCTGCCATTGCCGTGCCATTGCCGTGCCATTGCCCTGCCATTGCCGTGCCATTGCCGTGCCATTGCCATGCCATTGCCGTGCCATTGCCTTGCCATTGCCCTGCCATTGCCGTGCCATGGCCGTGCCATTGCCGTGCCATTGCCGTGCCATTGCCCTGCCATTGCCGTGCCATTGCCTTGCCATTGCCGTGCCATCGCCGTGCCATTGCCGTGCCATTGCCGTGCCATGGCCGTGCCATTGCCGTGCCATTGTCGTGCCATTGCCGTGCCATTACCTTGCCACTGCCGTGCCATTGCCGTGTCATTGCCGTGCCATTACCTTGCCACTGCCCTGCCATTGCCGTGCCATTGCCTTGCCATTGCCGGGCCATTGCCGTGCCATTGCCGTGCCATTGTCATGCCATTGCGGTGCCATTGCTGTGCCATTGCCGTGCCATTGCCGTGCCATTGCCGTGCCAATGCGATGCCATTGCCGTGCCATTGCCGTGCCATTACCTTGCCACTGCCCTGCCATTGCCGTGCCATTGCCTTGCCATTGCCGGGCCATTGCCGTGCCATTGCCGTGCCATTGTCATGCCATTGCGGTGCCATTGCCGTGCCATTGCCGTGCCATTGCCGTGCCATTGCCGTGCCATTGCGATGCCATTGCCGTGCCATTGCCTTGCCATTGCCGTGCCATTACCTTGCCACTGCCGTGCCATTTCCGTGTCATTGCCGTGCCATTACCTTGCCACTGCCGTGCCATTGCCGTGCCATTGCCGTGCCATTGCCGTGCCATTGCCGTGCCATTGCCTTGCCATTGCCGGGCCATTGCCGTGCCATTGCCGTGCCATTGTCATGCCATTGCGGTGCCATTGCCGTGCCATTGCCGTGCCATTGCCGTGCCATTGCCGTGCCATTGCGATGCCATTGCCGTGCCATTGCCGTGCCATTACCTTGCCACTGCCGTTACATTGCCGTGCCATTGCCGTGCTATTGCCGTGCCATTACCTTGCCATTGCCGTGCCATTGCCGTGCCATTGCCGTGCCATTGCCGTGCCATTGCCGTGCCATTGCCGTGCCATTGCCGTGCCATTGCCTTGCCATTGCCGTGCTATTGTCCTGCCATTGAGGTGCCATTGCCGTGCCATTGCTGTGCCATTGCCATGCCATTTCCGTGACATTGCCGTGCCATTGCCGTGCCATTGCGATGCCATTGCCGTGCCATTGCCGTACCATTACCTTGCCACTGCCGTGCCATTGCCGTGTCATTGCCGTGCCATTACCTTGCCACTGCCGTGCCATTTCCGTGTCATTGCCGTGCCATTGCCGTGCCATTGCCGTGCCATTGCCGTGCCATTGGCGTGCCATTGCCCTGCCATTGCCTTGCCATTGCCGTGCCATTGCCGTGCCATTGCCGTGCCATTGCCGTGCCATTGCCGTGCCATTGCCGTCCCATTACCTTGCCACTGCCGTGCCATTTCCGTGTCATTGCCGTGCCATTACCTTGCCACTGCCGTGCCATTGCCGTGCCATTGCCGTGCTATTGCCGTGCCATTGGCGTGCCATTGCCGTGCCATTGCCTTGCCATTGCCGTGCCATTGCCGTGCCATTGTAGTGCCATTGTCATGCCATTGCGGTGCCATTGCCGTGCCATTGCCGTGTCATTGCCGTGCCATTGCCGTGCCATTGCCGTGCCATTACTTTGCCATTGCCGTGCCATTGCTGTGCCATTGCCGTGCCATTTTCGTGCCATTGCCGTGCCATTGCCGTGCCATTGCCCTGCCATTGCCGTGCCATTGCCTTGCCATTGCCATGCCATTGTCATGCCATTGCTGTGCCATTGCCGTGCCATTTCCGTGCCATTGCCGTGCCATTGCCGTGCCATTGCCGTGCCATTGCCCTGCCATTGCCGTGCCATTGCCTTGCCATTGCCATGCCATTGTCATACCATTACCTTGCCATTGCCGTGCCATTGCCGTGCCATTGCCGTGCCATTGCCGTGCCATTGCCGTGCCATTACCTTGCCATTGCCGTGCCATTGCCGTGCCATTGCCGTGCCATTGCCGTGCCATTACCTTGCCACTGCCGTGCCATTTCCGTGTCATTGCCGTGCCATTACCTTGCCACTGCCGTGCCATTGCCGTGCCATTGCCGTGCCATTGCCGTGCCATTGCCGTTCCATTGCCTTACCATTCCGGGCCATTGCCGTGCCATTGCCGTGCCATTGTCATGCCATTGCGGTGCCATTGCCGTGCCATTGCCGTGCCATTGCCGTGCCATTGCCGTGCCATTACCTTGCCATTGCCGTGCCATTGCTGTGCCATTGCCGTGCCATTTCTGTGCCATTGCCGTGCCATTGCCGTGCCATTGCCTTGCCATTGCCATGCCATTGTCATGCCATTGCTGTGCCATTGCCGTGCCATTTCCGTGCCATTGCCGTGCCATTGCCGTGCCATTGCCGTGCCATTGCCCTGCCATTGCCGTGCCATTGCCTTGCAATTGCCATGCCATTGTCATGCCATTACGATGCCATTGCCTTGCCATTGCCGTGCCATTGCCGTGTCATTGCCTTGCCATTGCCGTGCCATTGCCGTGCCATTGACGTGCCATTGTCATGCCATTGCGGTGCCATTGCCGTGCCATTGCTGTGCCATTGCCGTGCCATTGCCGTGCCATTGCCGTGCCATTGCCGTGCCATTGCCCTGCCATTGCCGTGCCATTGCCTTGCCATTGCCGTGCCATTGCCGTGCCATGGCCGTGCCATTGCCGTGCCATGGCCGTGCCATTGCCCTGCCATTGCCGTGCCATTGCCTTGCCATTGCCCTGCCATTGCCGTGCCATTGCCTTGCCATTGCCGTGCCATTGCCGTGCCATGGCCGTGCCATTGCCGTGCCATGGCCGTGCCATTGCCCTGCCATTGCCGTGCCATTGCCTTGCCATTGCCCTGCCATTGCCGTGCCATTGCCGTGCCATTGCCCTGCCATTGCCGTGCCATTGCCGTGCCATTGCCCTGCCATTGCCGTGCCATTGCCTTGCCATTGCCCTGCCATTGCCGTGCCATGGCCGTGCCATTGCCGTGCCATTGCCGTGCCATTGCCCTGCCATTGCCGTGCCATTGCCTTGCCATTGCCGTGCCATCGCCGTGCCATTGCCGTGCCATTGCCGTGCCATGGCCGTGCCATTGCCGTGCCATTGTCGTGCCATTGCCGTGCCATTACCTTGCCAATGCCGTGCCATTGCCGTGTCATTGCCGTGCCATTACCTTGCCACTGCCCTGCCATTGCCGTGCCATTGCCTTGCCATTGCCATGCTATTGTTATGCCATTACGGTGCCATTGCCGTGCCATTGCCGTGCCATTGCCGTGCCATTACCTTGCCATTGCCGTGCCATTGCTGTTCCATTGCCGTACCATTTCCGTGCCATTGCCGTGCCATTGCCGTGCCATTGCCCTGCCATTGCCGTGCCATTGCCGTGCCATTGCCGTACCATTTCCGTGCCATTGCCGTGCCATTGCCATGCCATTTCCGTGCCATTGCCGTGCCATTGCCGTGCCATTGCCGTGCCATTGCCGTACCATTTCCGTGCCATTGCCGTGCCATTGCCGTACCATTTCCGTGCCATTGCCGTGCCATTGCCGTGCCATTGCCCTGCCATTGCCGTGCCATTGCCGTGCCATTGCCGTGCCATTGCCGTGCCATTGCCGTACCATTTCCGTGCCATTGCCGTGCCATTGCCGTACCATTTCCGTGCCATTGCCGTGCCATTGCCGTGCCATTGCCCTGCCATTGCCGTGCCATTGCCGTGCCATTGCCGTGCCATTGCCGTGGCATTGCCATGCCATTACCTTGCCATTGCCATGCCATTGCCGTGCCATTGCCGTGCCATTGCCGTGTCATTGCCTTGCCATTGCCGTGCCATTGTCCTGCCATTGCCGTGCCATTGCCTTGCCATTGCCCTGCCATTGCCTTGCCATTGCCTTGCCATTGCCGTGCCATTGCCGTGCCATGGCCGTGCCATTGCCGTGCCATGGCCGTGCCATTGCCCTGCCATTGCCGTGCCATTGCCTTGCCATTGCCCTGCCATTGCCGTGCCATTGCCGTGCCATTACCTTGCCACTGCCGTGCCATTGCCGTGTCATTGCCGTGCCATTACCTTGCCACTGCCCTGCCATTGCCGTGCCATTGCCTTGCCATTGCCATGCTATTGTTATGCCATTACGGTGCCATTGCCGTGCCATTGCCGTGCCATTGCCATGCCATTACCTTGCCATTGCCGTGCCATTGCCGTGCCATTGCCGTGCCATTACCTTGTCATTGCCGTGCCATTGCCGTGCTATTGCCGTGCCATTACCTTGTCATTGCCGTGCCATTGCCGTGCCATTGCCGTGCCATTGCCGTGCCATTGCCGTGCCATTCCAATGCCATTGCCGTGCCATTGCCGTGCCATTGCCGTGCCATTGCCGTGCCATTGCCGTTCCATTGCCTTGCCATTGCCATGCCATTGCCGTGTCATTGCCTTGCCATTGCCGTGCCATTGCCGTGCCATTGCCGTGCCATTGTCATGCCATTGCGGTGCCATTGCCGTGCCATTGCCGTGCCATTGCAGTGCCATTGAGGTGCCATTGCCGTGCCATTGCCGTACCATTGCCTTGCCATTGCCGTGCCATTGCCGTGTCATTGCCTTGACATTGCCGTGCAATTGCTGTGCCATTGCCGTGCCATTGTCATGCCGTTGCGGTGCCATTGCCGTGCCATTGCTGTGCCATTCCCGTGCCATTTCCGTGCCATTGCCGTGCCATTGCCGTGCCATTGCCGTGCCATTGCCGTGCCATTGCCGTGCCATTGCCGTGCCATTGTCGTGCCATTGCCGTGCCATAGCCGTGCCATTTCTGTGCCATTGCCGTACCATTTCCGTGCCATTGCCGTGCCATTGCCGTGCCATTGCCGTGCCATTGCCGTGCCATTGCCGTGCCATTGCCGTGCCATTACCTTGCCATTGCCGTGCCATTGCTGTGCCATTGCCTTGCCATTGCCGTGCCATTGCCGTGCCATTGCCGTGCCATTTCTGTGCCATTGCCGTATCATTTCCGTGCCATTGCCGTGCCATTACCTTGCCATTGCCATGCCATTTCCGTGCCATTGCCGTGCCATTGCCGTGCCATTGCCGTGCCATTGCCGTACCATATCCGTGCCATTGCCGTGCCATTGCCGTGCCATTGCCCTGCCATTGCCGTGCCATTGCCGTGCCATTGCCGTGCCATTGCCGTGCCATTGCCGTACCATTTCCGTGCCATTGCCGTGCCATTGCCGTACCATTTCCGTGCCATTGCCGTGCCATTGCCGTGCCATTGCCCTGCCATTGCCGTGCCATTGCCGTGCCATTGCCGTGCCATTGCCGTGCCATTGCCGTACCATTTCCGTGCCATTGCCGTGCCATTGCCGTACCATTTCCGTGCCATTGCCGTGCCATTGCCGTGCCATTGCCCTGCCATTGCCGTGCCATTGCCGTGCCATTGCCGTGCCATTACCGTGCCATTGCCGTGCCATTGCCGTGATATTGCCGTGCCATTGCCGTGCCATTGCCGTACCATTTCCGTGCCATTGCCATGCCATTTCCGTGCCATTGCCGTGCCATTGCCCTGCCATTGCCGTGCCATTGCCGTGCCATTGCCGTGCCATTGCCGTACCATTTCCGTGCCATTGCCGTGCTATTGCCGTGCCATTGCCCTGCCATTGCCGTGCCATTGCCGTGATATTGCCGTGCCATTGCCGTGCCATTGCCATGCCATTACCTTGCCATTGCCATGCCATTTCCGTGCCATTGCCGTGCCATTGCCGTGCCATTGCCGTACCATTTCCGTGCCATTGCCGTGCCATTGCCGTACCATTTCCGTGCCATTGCCGTGCCATTGCCGTGCCATTGCCCTGCCATTGCCGTGCCATTGCCGTGCCATTGCCGTGCCATTGCCGTGCCATTGCCGTACCATTTCCGTGCCATTGCCGTGCCATTGCCGTACCATTTCCGTGCCATTGCCGTGCCATTGCCGTGCCATTGCCCTGCCATTGCCGTGCCATTGCCGTGCCATTGCCGTGCCATTGCCGTGCCATTGCCATGCCATTACCTTGCCATTGCCATGCCATTGCCGTGCCATTGCCGTGCCATTGCCGTGCCATTGCCGTGCCATTGCCGTGCCATTGCCGTGCCATTGCCGTGCCATTGCCGTGCCATTGCCGTGCCATTGCCGTGTCATTGCCTTGCCATTGCCGTGCCATTGTCCTGCCATTGCCGTGCCATTGCCTTGCCATTGCCCTGCCATTGCGGTGCCATTGCCTTGCCATTGCCGTGCCATTGCCGTGCCATGGCCGTGCCATTGCCGTGCCATTGCCCTGCCATTGCCGTTCCATTGCCTTGCCATTGCCCTGCCATTGCCGTGCCATGGCCCTGCCATTGCCGTGCCATTGCCGTGATATTGCCGTGCCATTGCCGTGCCATTGCCATGCCATTACCTTGCCATTGCCATGCCATTTCCGTGCCATTGCCGTGCCATTGCCGTGCCATTGCCGTGCCATTGCCGTACCATTTCCGTGCCATTGCCGTGCCATTGCCGTACCATTTCCGTGCCATTGCCGTGCCATTGCCGTGCCATTGCCCTGCCATTGCCGTGCCATTGCCGTGCCATTGCCGTGCCATTGCCGTGCCATTGCCGTACCATTTCCGTGCCATTGCCGTGCCATTGCCGTACCATTTCCGTGCCATTGCCGTGCCATTGCCGTGCCATTGCCCTGCCATTGCCGTGCCATTGCCGTGCCATTGCCGTGCCATTGCCGTGGCATTGCCATGCCATTACCTTGCCATTGCCATGCCATTGCCGTGCCATTGCCGTGCCATTGCCGTGCCATTGCCGTGCCATTGCCGTGCCATTGCCGTGCCATTGCCGTGCCATTGCCGTGCCATTGCCGTGCCATTGCCGTGTCATTGCCTTGCCATTGCCGTGCCATTGTCCTGCCATTGCCGTGCCATTGCCTTGCCATTGCCCTGCCATTGCGGTGCCATTGCCTTGCCATTGCCGTGCCATTGCCGTGCCATGGCCGTGCCATTGCCGTGCCATGGCCGTGCCATTGCCCTGCCATTGCCGTGCCATTGCCTTGCCATTGCCCTGCCATTGCCGTGCCATTGCCGTGCCATTACCTTGCCACTGCCGTGCCATTGCCGTGTCATTGCCGTGCCATTACCTTGCCACTGCCCTGCCATTGCCGTGCCATTGCCTTGCCATTGCCATGCTATTGTTATGCCATTACGGTGCCATTGCCGTGCCATTGCCTTGCCATTGCCATGCCATTACCTTGCCATTGCCGTGCCATTGCCGTGCCATTGCCGTGCCATTACCTTGTCATTGCCGTGCCATTGCCGTGCTATTGCCGTGCCATTACCTTGTCATTGCCGTGCCATTGCCGTGCCATTGCCGTGCCATTGCCGTGCCATTGCCGTGCCATTCCAATGCCATTGCCGTGCCATTGCCGTGCCATTGCCGTGCCATTGCCGTGCCATTGCCGTTCCATTGCCTTGCCATTGCCATGCCATTGCCGTGTCATTGCCTTGCCATTGCCGTGCCATTGCCGTGCCATTGCCGTGCCATTGTCATGCCATTGCGGTGCCATTGCCGTGCCATTGCCGTGCCATTGCAGTGCCATTGAGGTGCCATTGCCGTGCCATTGCCGTACCATTGCCTTGCCATTGCCGTGCCATTGCCGTGTCATTGCCTTGACATTGCCGTGCAATTGCTGTGCCATTGCCGTGCCATTGTCATGCCATTGCCGTGCCATTGCCGTGCCATTGCCGTGCCATTGCCGTGCCATTGCCGTGCCATTGCCGTGCCATTGTCGTGCCATTGCCGTGCCATAGCCGTGCCATTTCTGTGCCATTGCCGTACCATTTCCGTGCCATTGCCGTGCCATTGCCGTGCCATTGCCGTGCCATTGCCGTGCCATTGCCGTGCCATTGCCGTGCCATTACCTTGCCATTGCCGTGCCATTGCTGTGCCATTGCCTTGCCATTGCCGTGCCATTGCCGTGCCATTGCCGTGCCATTTCTGTGCCATTGCCGTACCATTTCCGTGCCATTGCCGTGCCATTACCTTGCCATTGCCATGCCATTTCCGTGCCATTGCCGTGCCATTGCCGTGCCATTGCCGTGCCATTGCCGTACCATTTCCGTGCCATTGCCGTGCCATTGCCGTACCATTTCCGTGCCATTGTCGTGCCATTGCCGTGCCATTGCCCTGCCATTGCCGTGCCATTGCCGTGCCATTGCCGTGCCATTGCCGTGCCATTGCCGTACCATTTCCGTGCCATTGCCGTGCCATTGCCGTACCATTTCCGTGCCATTGCCGTGCTATTGCCGTGCCATTGCCCTGCCATTGCCGTGCCATTGCCGTGCCATTGTCATACCATTACCTTGCCATTGCCGTGCCATTGCCGTGCCATTGCCGTGCCATTGCCCTGCCATTGCCATGCCATTGTCATACCATTACCTTGCCATTGCCGTGCCATTGCCGTGCCATTGCCGTGCCATTGCCTTGCCATTGCCGTGCTATTGTCCTGCCATTGAGGTGCCATTGCCGTGCCATTGCTGTGCCATTGCCGTGCCATTTCCGTGACATTGCCGTGCCATTGCCGTGCCATTGCGATGCCATTGCCGTGCCATTGCCGTGCCATTACCTTGCCACTGCCGTGCCATTGCCGTGTCATTGCCGTGCCATTACCTTGCCACTGCCGTGCCATTGCCGTGTCATTGCCGTGCCACTGCCGTGCCATTGCCGTGCCATTGCCGTGCCATTGGCGTGCCATTGCCCTGCCATTGCCTTGCCATTGCCGTGCCATTGCCGTGCCATTGCCGTGCCATTGCCGTGCCATTGCCGTCCCATTACCTTGCCACTGCCGTGCTATTTCCGTGTCATTGCCGTGTTATTACCTTGCCACTGCCGTGCCATTGCCGTGCCATTGCCGTGCTATTGCCGTGCCATTGGCGTGCCATTGCCGTGCCATTGCCTTGCCATTGCCGTGCCATTGCCGTGCCATTGTAGTGCCATTGTCATGCCATTGCGGTGCCATTGCCGTGCCATTGCCGTGCCATTGCCGTGCCATTTCCGTGCCATTGCCGTGCCATTACCTTGCCATTGCCGTGCCATTGCTGTGCCATTGCCGTGCCATTTTCGTGCCATTGCCGTGCCATTGCCGTGCCATTGCACTGCCATTGCCGTGCCATTGCCATGCCATTGTCATGCCATTGCTGTGCCATTGCCGTGCCATTTCCGTGCCATTGCCGTGCCATTGCCGTGCCATTGCCGTGCCATTGCCCTGCCATTGCCGTGCCATTGCCTTGCCATTGCCATGCCATTGTCATGCCATTGCTGTGCCATTGCCGTGCCATTTCCGTGCCATTGCCGTGCCATTGCCGTGCCATTGCCGTGCCATTGCCCTGCCATTGCCGTGCCATTGCCTTGCCATTGCCATGCCATTGTCATACCATTACCTTGCCATTGCCGTGCGATTGCCGTGCCATTGCCGTGCCATTGCCGTGCCATTACCTTGCCACTGCCGTGCCATTTCCGTGTCATTGCCGTGCCATTACCTTGCCACTGCCGTGCCATTGCCGTGCCATTGCCGTGCCATTGCCGTGCCATTGCCGTGCCATTGCCGTGCCATTGCCTTGCCATTGCCGGGCCATTGCCGTGCCATTGCCGTGCCATTGTCATGCCATTGCGGTGCCATTGCCGTGCCATTGCCGTGCCATTGCCGTGCCATTGCCCTGCCATTGCCGTGCCATTGCCGTGCCATTGCCCTGCCATTGCCGTGCCATTGCCGTGCCATTGCCCTGCCATTGCCGTGCCATTGCCTTGCCATTGCCCTGCCATTGCCGTGCCATGGCCGTGCCATTGCCGTGCCATTGCCGTGCCATTGCCCTGCCATTGCCGTGCCATTGCCTTGCCATTGCCGTGCCATCGCCGTGCCATTGCCGTGCCATTGCCGTGCCATGGCCGTGCCATTGCCGTGCCATTGTCGTGCCATTGCCGTGCCATTACCTTGCCACTGCCGTGCCATTGCCGTGTCATTGCCGTGCCATTACCTTGCCACTGCCCTGCCATTGCCGTGCCATTGCCTTGCCATTGCCGGGCCATTGCCGTGCCATTGCCGTGCCATTGTCATGCCATTGCGGTGCCATTGCTGTGCCATTGCCGTGCCATTGCCGTGCCATTGCCGTGCCAATGCGATGCCATTGCCGTGCCATTGCCGTGCCATTACCTTGCCACTGCCCTGCCATTGCCGTGCCATTGCCTTGCCATTGCCGGGCCATTGCCGTGCCATTGCCGTGCCATTGTCATGCCATTGCGGTGCCATTGCCGTGCCATTGCCGTGCCATTGCCGTGCCATTGCCGTGCCATTGCGATGCCATTGCCGTGCCATTGCCTTGCCATTGCCGTGCCATTACCTTGCCACTGCCGTGCCATTTCCGTGTCATTGCCGTGCCATTACCTTGCCACTGCCGTGCCATTGCCGTGCCATTGCCGTGCCATTGCCGTGCCATTGCCGTGCCATTGCCTTGCCATTGCCGGGCCATTGCCGTGCCATTGCCGTGCCATTGTCATGCCATTGCGGTGCCATTGCCGTGCCATTGCCGTGCCATTGCCGTGCCATTGCCGTGCCATTGCGATGCCATTGCCGTGCCATTGCCGTGCCATTACCTTGCCACTGCCGTTACATTGCCGTGCCATTGCCGTGCTATTGCCGTGCCATTACCTTGCCATTGCCGTGCCATTGCCGTGCCATTGCCGTGCCATTGCCGTGCCATTGCCGTGCCATTGCCGTGCCATTGCCGTGCCATTGCCTTGCCATTGCCGTGCTATTGTCCTGCCATTGAGGTGCCATTGCCGTGCCATTGCTGTGCCATTGCCATGCCATTTCCGTGACATTGCCGTGCCATTGCCGTGCCATTGCGATGCCATTGCCGTGCCATTGCCGTGCCATTACCTTGCCACTGCCGTGCCATTGCCGTGTCATTGCCGTGCCATTACCTTGCCACTGCCGTGCCATTTCCGTGTCATTGCCGTGCCATTGCCGTGCCATTGCCGTGCCATTGCCGTGCCATTGGCGTGCCATTGCCCTGCCATTGCCTTGCCATTGCCGTGCCATTGCCGTGCCATTGCCGTGCCATTGCCGTGCCATTGCCGTGCCATTGCCGTCCCATTACCTTGCCACTGCCGTGCCATTTCCGTGTCATTGCCGTGCCATTACCTTGCCACTGCCGTGCCATTGCCGTGCCATTGCCGTGCTATTGCCGTGCCATTGGCGTGCCATTGCCGTGCCATTGCCTTGCCATTGCCGTGCCATTGCCGTGCCATTGTAGTGCCATTGTCATGCCATTGCGGTGCCATTGCCGTGCCATTGCCGTGTCATTGCCGTGCCATTGCCGTGCCATTGCCGTGCCATTACTTTGCCATTGCCGTGCCATTGCTGTGCCATTGCCGTGCCATTTTCGTGCCATTGCCGTGCCATTGCCGTGCCATTGCCCTGCCATTGCCGTGCCATTGCCTTGCCATTGCCATGCCATTGTCATGCCATTGCTGTGCCATTGCCGTGCCATTTCCGTGCCATTGCCGTGCCATTGCCGTGCCATTGCCGTGCCATTGCCCTGCCATTGCCGTGCCATTGCCTTGCCATTGCCATGCCATTGTCATACCATTACCTTGCCATTGCCGTGCCATTGCCGTGCCATTGCCGTGCCATTGCCGTGCCATTGCCGTGCCATTACCTTGCCATTGCCGTGCCATTGCCGTGCCATTGCCGTGCCATTGCCGTGCCATTACCTTGCCACTGCCGTGCCATTTCCGTGTCATTGCCGTGCCATTACCTTGCCACTGCCGTGCCATTGCCGTGCCATTGCCGTGCCATTGCCGTGCCATTGCCGTTCCATTGCCTTGCCATTCCGGGCCATTGCCGTGCCATTGCCGTGCCATTGTCATGCCATTGCGGTGCCATTGCCGTGCCATTGCCGTGCCATTGCCGTGCCATTGCCGTGCCATTACCTTGCCATTGCCGTGCCATTGCTGTGCCATTGCCGTGCCATTTCTGTGCCATTGCCGTGCCATTGCCGTGCCATTGCCTTGCCATTGCCATGCCATTGTCATGCCATTGCTGTGCCATTGCCGTGCCATTTCCGTGCCATTGCCGTGCCATTGCCGTGCCATTGCCGTGCCATTGCCCTGCCATTGCCGTGCCATTGCCTTGCAATTGCCATGCCATTGTCATGCCATTACGATGCCATTGCCTTGCCATTGCCGTGCCATTGCCGTGTCATTGCCTTGCCATTGCCGTGCCATTGCCGTGCCATTGACGTGCCATTGTCATGCCATTGCGGTGCCATTGCCGTGCCATTGCTGTGCCATTGCCGTGCCATTGCCGTGCCATTGCCGTGCCATTGCCGTGCCATTGCCCTGCCATTGCCGTGCCATTGCCTTGCCATTGCCGTGCCATTGCCGTGCCATGGCCGTGCCATTGCCGTGCCATGGCCGTGCCATTGCCCTGCCATTGCCGTGCCATTGCCTTGCCATTGCCCTGCCATTGCCGTGCCATTGCCTTGCCATTGCCGTGCCATTGCCGTGCCATGGCCGTGCCATTGCCGTGCCATGGCCGTGCCATTGCCCTGCCATTGCCGTGCCATTGCCTTGCCATTGCCCTGCCATTGCCGTGCCATTGCCGTGCCATTGCCCTGCCATTGCCGTGCCATTGCCGTGCCATTGCCCTGCCATTGCCGTGCCATTGCCTTGCCATTGCCCTGCCATTGCCGTGCCATGGCCGTGCCATTGCCGTGCCATTGCCGTGCCATTGCCCTGCCATTGCCGTGCCATTGCCTTGCCATTGCCGTGCCATCGCCGTGCCATTGCCGTGCCATTGCCGTGCCATGGCCGTGCCATTGCCGTGCCATTGTCGTGCCATTGCCGTGCCATTACCTTGCCACTGCCGTGCCATTGCCGTGTCATTGCCGTGCCATTACCTTGCCACTGCCCTGCCATTGCCGTGCCATTGCCTTGCCATTGCCATGCTATTGTTATGCCATTACGGTGCCATTGCCGTGCCATTGCCGTGCCATTGCCGTGCCATTACCTTGCCATTGCCGTGCCATTGCTGTTCCATTGCCGTACCATTTCCGTGCCATTGCCGTGCCATTGCCGTGCCATTGCCCTGCCATTGCCGTGCCATTGCCGTGCCATTGCCGTACCATTTCCGTGCCATTGCCGTGCCATTGCCATGCCATTTCCGTGCCATTGCCGTGCCATTGCCGTGCCATTGCCGTGCCATTGCCGTACCATTTCCGTGCCATTGCCGTGCCATTGCCGTACCATTTCCGTGCCATTGCCGTGCCATTGCCGTGCCATTGCCCTGCCATTGCCGTGCCATTGCCGTGCCATTGCCGTGCCATTGCCGTGCCATTGCCGTACCATTTCCGTGCCATTGCCGTGCCATTGCCGTACCATTTCCGTGCCATTGCCGTGCCATTGCCGTGCCATTGCCCTGCCATTGCCGTGCCATTGCCGTGCCATTGCCGTGCCATTGCCGTGGCATTGCCATGCCATTACCTTGCCATTGCCATGCCATTGCCGTGCCATTGCCGTGCCATTGCCGTGTCATTGCCTTGCCATTGCCGTGCCATTGTCCTGCCATTGCCGTGCCATTGCCTTGCCATTGCCCTGCCATTGCGGTGCCATTGCCTTGCCATTGCCGTGCCATTGCCGTGCCATGGCCGTGCCATTGCCGTGCCATGGCCGTGCCATTGCCCTGCCATTGCCGTGCCATTGCCTTGCCATTGCCCTGCCATTGCCGTGCCATTGCCGTGCCATTACCTTGCCACTGCCGTGCCATTGCCGTGTCATTGCCGTGCCATTACCTTGCCACTGCCCTGCCATTGCCGTGCCATTGCCTTGCCATTGCCATGCTATTGTTATGCCATTACGGTGCCATTGCCGTGCCATTGCCGTGCCATTGCCATGCCATTACCTTGCCATTGCCGTGCCATTGCCGTGCCATTGCCGTGCCATTACCTTGTCATTGCCGTGCCATTGCCGTGCTATTGCCGTGCCATTACCTTGTCATTGCCGTGCCATTGCCGTGCCATTGCCGTGCCATTGCCGTGCCATTGCCGTGCCATTCCAATGCCATTGCCGTGCCATTGCCGTGCCATTGCCGTGCCATTGCCGTTCCATTGCCTTGCCATTGCCATGCCATTGCCGTGTCATTGCCTTGCCATTGCCGTGCCATTGCCGTGCCATTGCCGTGCCATTGTCATGCCATTGCGGTGCCATTGCCGTGCCATTGCCGTGCCATTGCAGTGCCATTGAGGTGCCATTGCCGTGCCATTGCCGTACCATTGCCTTGCCATTGCCGTGCCATTGCCGTGTCATTGCCTTGACATTGCCGTGCAATTGCTGTGCCATTGCCGTGCCATTGTCATGCCGTTGCGGTGCCATTGCCGTGCCATTGCTGTGCCATTCCCGTGCCATTTCCGTGCCATTGCCGTGCCATTGCCGTGCCATTGCCGTGCCATTGCCGTGCCATTGCCGTGCCATTGCCGTGCCATTGTCGTGCCATTGCCGTGCCATAGCCGTGCCATTTCTGTGCCATTGCCGTACCATTTCCGTGCCATTGCCGTGCCATTGCCGTGCCATTGCCGTGCCATTGCCGTGCCATTGCCGTGCCATTGCCGTGCCATTACCTTGCCATTGCCGTGCCATTGCTGTGCCATTGCCTTGCCATTGCCGTGCCATTGCCGTGCCATTGCCGTGCCATTTCTGTGCCATTGCCGTATCATTTCCGTGCCATTGCCGTGCCATTACCTTGCCATTGCCATGCCATTTCCGTGCCATTGCCGTGCCATTGCCGTGCCATTGCCGTGCCATTGCCGTACCATTTCCGTGCCATTGCCGTGCCATTGCCGTACCATTTCCGTGCCATTGCCGTGCCATTGCCGTGCCATTGCCCTGCCATTGCCGTGCCATTGCCGTGCCATTGCCGTGCCATTGCCGTGCCATTGCCGTACCATTTCCGTGCCATTGCCGTGCCATTGCCGTACCATTTCCGTGCCATTGCCGTGCCATTGCCGTGCCATTGCCCTGCCATTGCCGTGCCATTGCCGTGCCATTGCCGTGCCATTGCCGTGCCATTGCCGTGCCATTGCCGTGATATTGCCGTGCCATTGCCGTGCCATTGCCGTACCATTTCCGTGCCATTGCCATGCCATTTCCGTGCCATTGCCGTGCCATTGCCCTGCCATTGCCGTGCCATTGCCGTGCCATTGCCGTGCCATTGCCGTACCATTTCCGTGCCATTGCCGTGCCATTGCCGTGCCATTGCCCTGCCATTGCCGTGCCATTGCCGTGATATTGCCGTGCCATTGCCGTGCCATTGCCATGCCATTACCTTGCCATTGCCATGCCATTTCCGTGCCATTGCCGTGCCATTGCCGTGCCATTGCCGTACCATTTCCGTGCCATTGCCGTGCCATTGCCGTACCATTTCCGTGCCATTGCCGTGCCATTGCCGTGCCATTGCCCTGCCATTGCCGTGCCATTGCCGTGCCATTGCCGTGCCATTGCCGTGCCATTGCCGTACCATTTCCGTGCCATTGCCGTGCCATTGCCGTACCATTTCCGTGCCATTGCCGTGCCATTGCCGTGCCATTGCCCTGCCATTGCCGTGCCATTGCCGTGCCATTGCCGTGCCATTGCCGTGCCATTGCCATGCCATTACCTTGCCATTGCCATGCCATTGCCGTGCCATTGCCGTGCCATTGCCGTGCCATTGCCGTGCCATTGCCGTGCCATTGCCGTGCCATTGCCGTGCCATTGCCGTGCCATTGCCGTGCCATTGCCGTGTCATTGCCTTGCCATTGCCGTGCCATTGTCCTGCCATTGCCGTGCCATTGCCTTGCCATTGCCCTGCCATTGCGGTGCCATTGCCTTGCCATTGCCGTGCCATTGCCGTGCCATGGCCGTGCCATTGCCGTGCCATTGCCCTGCCATTGCCGTTCCATTGCCTTGCCATTGCCCTGCCATTGCCGTGCCATGGCCCTGCCATTGCCGTGCCATTGCCGTGATATTGCCGTGCCATTGCCGTGCCATTGCCATGCCATTACCTTGCCATTGCCATGCCATTTCCGTGCCATTGCCGTGCCATTGCCGTGCCATTGCCGTGCCATTGCCGTACCATTTCCGTGCCATTGCCGTGCCATTGCCGTACCATTTCCGTGCCATTGCCGTGCCATTGCCGTGCCATTGCCCTGCCATTGCCGTGCCATTGCCGTGCCATTGCCGTGCCATTGCCGTACCATTTCCGTGCCATTGCCGTGCCATTGCCGTACCATTTCCGTGCCATTGCCGTGCCATTGCCGTGCCATTGCCCTGCCATTGCCGTGCCATTGCCGTGCCATTGCCGTGCCATTGCCGTGGCATTGCCATGCCATTACCTTGCCATTGCCATGCCATTGCCGTGCCATTGCCGTGCCATTGCCGTGCCATTGCCGTGCCATTGCCGTGCCATTGCCGTGCCATTGCCGTGCCATTGCCGTGCCATTGCCGTGCCATTGCCGTGTCATTGCCTTGCCATTGCCGTGCCATTGTCCTGCCATTGCCGTGCCATTGCCTTGCCATTGCCCTGCCATTGCGGTGCCATTGCCTTGCCATTGCCGTGCCATTGCCGTGCCATGGCCGTGCCATTGCCGTGCCATGGCCGTGCCATTGCCCTGCCATTGCCGTGCCATTGCCTTGCCATTGCCCTGCCATTGCCGTGCCATTGCCGTGCCATTACCTTGCCACTGCCGTGCCATTGCCGTGTCATTGCCGTGCCATTACCTTGCCACTGCCCTGCCATTGCCGTGCCATTGCCTTGCCATTGCCATGCTATTGTTATGCCATTACGGTGCCATTGCCGTGCCATTGCCTTGCCATTGCCATGCCATTACCTTGCCATTGCCGTGCCATTGCCGTGCCATTGCCGTGCCATTACCTTGTCATTGCCGTGCCATTGCCGTGCTATTGCCGTGCCATTACCTTGTCATTGCCGTGCCATTGCCGTGCCATTGCCGTGCCATTGCCGTGCCATTGCCGTGCCATTCCAATGCCATTGCCGTGCCATTGCCGTGCCATTGCCGTGCCATTGCCGTGCCATTGCCGTTCCATTGCCTTGCCATTGCCATGCCATTGCCGTGTCATTGCCTTGCCATTGCCGTGCCATTGCCGTGCCATTGCCGTGCCATTGTCATGCCATTGCGGTGCCATTGCCGTGCCATTGCCGTGCCATTGCAGTGCCATTGAGGTGCCATTGCCGTGCCATTGCCGTACCATTGCCTTGCCATTGCCGTGCCATTGCCGTGTCATTGCCTTGACATTGCCGTGCAATTGCTGTGCCATTGCCGTGCCATTGTCATGCCATTGCCGTGCCATTGCCGTGCCATTGCCGTGCCATTGCCGTGCCATTGCCGTGCCATTGCCGTGCCATTGTCGTGCCATTGCCGTGCCATAGCCGTGCCATTTCTGTGCCATTGCCGTACCATTTCCGTGCCATTGCCGTGCCATTGCCGTGCCATTGCCGTGCCATTGCCGTGCCATTGCCGTGCCATTGCCGTGCCATTACCTTGCCATTGCCGTGCCATTGCTGTGCCATTGCCTTGCCATTGCCGTGCCATTGCCGTGCCATTGCCGTGCCATTTCTGTGCCATTGCCGTACCATTTCCGTGCCATTGCCGTGCCATTACCTTGCCATTGCCATGCCATTTCCGTGCCATTGCCGTGCCATTGCCGTGCCATTGCCGTGCCATTGCCGTACCATTTCCGTGCCATTGCCGTGCCATTGCCGTACCATTTCCGTGCCATTGCCGTGCCATTGCCGTGCCATTGCCCTGCCATTGCCGTGCCATTGCCGTGCCATTGCCGTGCCATTGCCGTGCCATTGCCGTACCATTTCCGTGCCATTGCCGTGCCATTGCCGTACCATTTCCGTGCCATTGCCGTGCCATTGCCGTGCCATTGCCCTGCCATTGCCGTGCCATTGCCGTGCCATTGCCGTGCCATTGCCGTGCCATTGCCGTGCCATTGCCGTGATATTGCCGTGCCATTGCCGTGCCATTGCCGTACCATTTCCGTGCCATTGCCATGCCATTTCCGTGCCATTGCCGTGCCATTGCCCTGCCATTGCCGTGCCATTGCCGTGCCATTGCCGTGCCATTGCCGTACCATTTCCGTGCCATTGCCGTGCCATTGCCGTGCCATTGCCCTGCCATTGCCGTGCCATTGCCGTGATATTGCCGTGCCATTGCCGTGCCATTGCCATGCCATTACCTTGCCATTGCCATGCCATTTCCGTGCCATTGCCGTGCCATTGCCGTGCCATTGCCGTGCCATTGCCGTACCATTTCCGTGCCATTGCCGTGCCATTGCCGTACCATTTCCGTGCCATTGCCGTGCCATTGCCGTGCCATTGCCCTGCCATTGCCGTGCCATTGCCGTGCCATTGCCGTGCCATTGCCGTGCCATTGCCGTACCATTTCCGTGCCATTGCCGTGCCATTGCCGTACCATTTCCGTGCCATTGCCGTGCCATTGCCGTGCCATTGCCCTGCCATTGCCGTGCCATTGCCGTGCCATTGCCGTGCCATTGCCGTGCCATTGCCGTGCCATTGCCATGCCATTACCTTGCCATTGCCATGCCATTGCCGTGCCATTGCCGTGCCATTGCCGTGCCATTGCCGTGCCATTGCCGTGCCATTGCCGTGCCATTGCCGTGCCATTGCCGTGCCATTGCCGTGCCATTGCCGTGTCATTGCCTTGCCATTGCCGTGCCATTGTCCTGCCATTGCCGTGCCATTGCCTTGCCATTGCCCTGCCATTGCGGTGCCATTGCCTTGCCATTGCCGTGCCATTGCCGTGCCATGGCCGTGCCATTGCCGTGCCATGGCCGTGCCATTGCCGTGCCATGGCCGTGCCATTGCCCTGCCATTGCCGTGCCATTGCCTTGCCATTGCCCTGCCATTGCCGTGCCATTGCCGTGCCATTGCCCTGCCATTGCCGTGCCATTGCCGTGCCATTGCCCTGCCATTGCCGTTCCATTGCCTTGCCATTGCCCTGCCATTGCCGTGCCATGGCCGTGCCATTGCCGTGCCATTGCCGTGCCATTGCCCTGCCATTGCCGTGCCATTGCCTTGCCATTGCCGTGCCATCGCCGTGCCATTGCCGTGCCATTGCCGTGCCATGGCCGTGCCATTGCCGTGCCATTGTCGTGCCATTGCCGTGCCATTACCTTGCCACTGCCGTGCCATTGCCGTGTCATTGCCGTGCCATTACCTTGCCACTGCCCTGCCATTGCCGTGCCATTGCCTTGCCATTGCCATGCTATTGTTATGCCATTACGGTGCCATTGCCGTGCCATTGCCGTGCCATTGCCATGCCATTACCTTGCCATTGCCGTGCCATTGCCGTGCCATTGCCGTGCCATTACCTTGTCATTGCCGTGCCATTGCCGTGCTATTGCCGTGCCATTACCTTGTCATTGCCGTGCCATTGCCGTGCCATTGCCGTGCCATTGCCGTGCCATTGCCGTGCCATTTTAATGCCATTGCCGTGCCATTGCCGTGCCATTGCCGTGCCATTGCCGTGCCATTGCCGTTCCATTGCCTTGCCATTGCCATGCCATTGCCGTGTCATTGCCTTGCCATTGCCGTGCCATTGCCGTGCCATTGCCGTGCCATTGTCATGCCATTGCGGTGCCATTGCCGTGCCATTGCCGTGCCATTGCAGTGCCATTGAGGTGCCATTGCCGTGCCATTGCCGTACCATTGCCTTGCCATTGCCGTGCCATTGCCGTGTCATTGCCTTGACATTGCCGTGCAATTGCTGTGCCATTGCCGTGCCATTGTCATGCCGTTGCGGTGCCATTGCCGTGCCATTGCTGTGCCATTCCCGTGCCATTTCCGTGCCATTGCCGTGCCATTGCCGTGCCATTGCCGTGCCATTGCCGTGCCATTGCCGTGCCATTGCCGTGCCATTGTCGTGCCATTGCCGTGCCATAGCCGTGCCATTTCTGTGCCATTGCCGTACCATTTCCGTGCCATTGCCGTGCCATTGCCGTGCCATTGCCGTGCCATTGCCGTGCCATTGCCGTGCCATTGCCGTGCCATTACCTTGCCATTGCCGTGCCATTGCTGTGCCATTGCCTTGCCATTGCCGTGCCATTGCCGTGCCATTGCCGTGCCATTTCTGTGCCATTGCCGTACCATTTCCGTGCCATTGCCGTGCCATTGCCGTGCCATTGCCGTGCCATTGCCGTGCCATTGCCGTGCCATTACCTTGCCATTGCCGTGCCATTGCCCTGCCATTGCTTTGCCATTGCCGTGCCATTGCCGTGCCATTGCCGTGCCATTGCCGTGCCATTGCCGTGCCATTGCCGTGCCATTACCTTGCCATTGCCGTGCCATTGCCGTGCCATTGCCGTGCCGTTGCCGTGCCATTGCCGTGCCATTGCCGTGCCATTGCCGTGCCATTGCCGTGCCATTGCCGTGCCATTGCCGTGCCATTGCCGTGCCATTGCCGTGCCATTGCCGTGCCATTGCCGTGCCATTGCGATGCCATTGCCGTGCCATGGCCGTGCCATTACCTTGCCACTGCCGTGCCATTGCCGCGCTATTGCCGTGCCATTGCCTTGCAATTGCCATGCCATTGTCATGCCATTACGATGCCATTGCCTTGCCATTGCCGTGCCATTGCCGTGTCATTGCCTTGCCATTGCCGTGCCATTGCCGTGCCATTGACGTGCCATTGTCATGCCATTGCCGTGCCATTGCCGTGCCATTGCCGTGCCATTGCCTTGCCATTGCCGTGCCATTGCCGTGCCATTGACGTGCCATTGTCATGCCATTGCCGTGCCATTGCCTTGCCATTGCCGTGCCATTGCCGTGCCATGGCCGTGCCATTGCCGTGTCATTGCCTTGCCATTGCCGTGCCATTGCCGTGCCATTGACGTGCCATTGTCATGCCATTGCCGTGCCATTGCCTTGCCATTGCCGTGCCATTGCCGTGCCATGGCCGTGCCATTGCCGTGCCATGGCCGTGCCATTGCCCTGCCATTGCCGTGCCATTGCCTTGCCATTGCCCTGCCATTGCCGTGCCATTGCCTTGCCATTGCCGTGCCATTGCCGTGCCATGGCCGTGCCATTGCCGTGCCATGGCCGTGCCATTGCCCTGCCATTGCCGTGCCATTGCCTTGCCATTGCCCTGCCATTGCCGTGCCATTGCCGTGCCATTGCCCTGCCATTGCCGTGCCATTGCCGTGCCATTGCCCTGCCATTGCCGTGCCATTGCCTTGCCATTGCCCTGCCATTGCCGTGCCATGGCCGTGCCATTGCCGTGCCATTGCCGTGCCATTGCCCTGCCATTGCCGTGCCATTGCCTTGCCATTGCCGTGCCATCGCCGTGCCATTGCCGTGCCATTGCCGTGCCATGGCCGTGCCATTGCCGTGCCATTGTCGTGCCATTGCCGTGCCATTACCTTGCCACTGCCGTGCCATTGCCGTGTCATTGCCGTGCCATTACCTTGCCACTGCCCTGCCATTGCCGTGCCATTGCCTTGCCATTGCCATGCTATTGTTATGCCATTACGGTGCCATTGCCGTGCCATTGCCGTGCCATTGCCGTGCCATTACCTTGCCATTGCCGTGCCATTGCTGTTCCATTGCCGTACCATTTCCGTGCCATTGCCGTGCCATTGCCGTGCCATTGCCCTGCCATTGCCGTGCCATTGCCGTGCCATTGCCGTGCCATTGCCGTGCTATTGCCATGCCATTACCTTGCCATTGCCATGCTATTGCCGTGCCATTGCCGTGCCATTGCCTTGCCATTGCCATGCCATTGTCATGCCATTGCGGTGCCATTGCCGTGCCATTGCCGTGCCATTACCTTGCCATTGCCGTGCCATTGCTGTGCCATTGCCGTACCATTTCCGTGCCATTGCCGTGCCATTGCCGTGCCATTGCCCTGCCATTGCCGTGCCATTGCCGTGCCATTGCCCTGCCATTGCCGTGCCATTGCCGTGATATTGCCGTGCCATTGCCGTGCCATTGCCATGCCATTACCTTGCCATTGCCATGCCATTTCCGTGCCATTGCCGTGCCATTGCCGTGCCATTGCCGTGCCATTGCCGTACCATTTCCGTGCCATTGCCGTGCCATTGCCGTACCATTTCCGTGCCATTGCCGTGCCATTGCCGTGCCATTGCCCTGCCATTGCCGTGCCATTGCCGTGCCATTGCCGTGCCATTGCCGTGCCATTGCCGTACCATTTCCGTGCCATTGCCGTGCCATTGCCGTACCATTTCCGTGCCATTGCCGTGCCATTGCCGTGCCATTGCCCTGCCATTGCCGTGCCATTGCCGTGCCATTGCCGTGCCATTGCCGTGGCATTGCCATGCCATTACCTTGCCATTGCCATGCCATTGCCGTGCCATTGCCGTGCCATTGCCGTGTCATTGCCTTGCCATTGCCGTGCCATTGTCCTGCCATTGCCGTGCCATTGCCTTGCCATTGCCCTGCCATTGCGGTGCCATTGCCTTGCCATTGCCGTGCCATTGCCGTGCCATGGCCGTGCCATTGCCGTGCCATGGCCGTGCCATTGCCCTGCCATTGCCGTGCCATTGCCTTGCCATTGCCCTGCCATTGCCGTGCCATTGCCGTGCCATTACCTTGCCACTGCCGTGCCATTGCCGTGTCATTGCCGTGCCATTACCTTGCCACTGCCCTGCCATTGCCGTGCCATTGCCTTGCCATTGCCATGCTATTGTTATGCCATTACGGTGCCATTGCCGTGCCATTGCCGTGCCATTGCCATGCCATTACCTTGCCATTGCCGTGCCATTGCCGTGCCATTGCCGTGCCATTACCTTGTCATTGCCGTGCCATTGCCGTGCTATTGCCGTGCCATTACCTTGTCATTGCCGTGCCATTGCCGTGCCATTGCCGTGCCATTGCCGTGCCATTGCCGTGCCATTCCAATGCCATTGCCGTGCCATTGCCGTGCCATTGCCGTGCCATTGCCGTGCCATTGCCGTTCCATTGCCTTGCCATTGCCATGCCATTGCCGTGTCATTGCCTTGCCATTGCCGTGCCATTGCCGTGCCATTGCCGTGCCATTGTCATGCCATTGCGGTGCCATTGCCGTGCCATTGCCGTGCCATTGCAGTGCCATTGAGGTGCCATTGCCGTGCCATTGCCGTACCATTGCCTTGCCATTGCCGTGCCATTGCCGTGTCATTGCCTTGACATTGCCGTGCAATTGCTGTGCCATTGCCGTGCCATTGTCATGCCGTTGCGGTGCCATTGCCGTGCCATTGCTGTGCCATTCCCGTGCCATTTCCGTGCCATTGCCGTGCCATTGCCGTGCCATTGCCGTGCCATTGCCGTGCCATTGCCGTGCCATTGCCGTGCCATTGTCGTGCCATTGCCGTGCCATAGCCGTGCCATTTCTGTGCCATTGCCGTACCATTTCCGTGCCATTGCCGTGCCATTGCCGTGCCATTGCCGTGCCATTGCCGTGCCATTGCCGTGCCATTGCCGTGCCATTACCTTGCCATTGCCGTGCCATTGCTGTGCCATTGCCTTGCCATTGCCGTGCCATTGCCGTGCCATTGTCATGCCATTGCGGTGCCATTGCCGTGCCATTGCCGTGCCATTGCCGTGCCATTGCCGTGCCATTGCCGTGCCATTACCTTGCCATTGCCGTGCCATTGCTGTGCCATTGCCGTGCCATTTCCGTGCCATTGCCGTTCCATTGCCGTGCCATTGCCGTGCCATTGCCGTGCCATTGCCGTGCCATTACCTTGCCATTGCCGTGCCATTGCCGTGCCATTGCCGTGCCGTTGCCGTGCCATTGCCGTGCCATTGCCGTGCCATTGCCGTGCCATTGCCGTGCCATTGCCGTGCCATTGCCGTGCCATTGCCGTGCCATTGCCGTGCCATTGCGATGCCATTGCCGTGCCATGGCCGTGCCATTACCTTGCCACTGCCGTGCCATTTCCGTGTCATTGCCGTGCCATTACCTTGCCACTGCCGTGCCATTGCTGTGCCATTGCCGTGCTATTGCCGTGCCATTGGCGTGCCATTGCCGTGCCATTGCCTTGCCATTGCCGTGCCATTGCCGTGCCATTACCTTGCCATTGCCGTGCCATTGCTGTGCCATTGTCATGCCATTGCGGTGCCATTGCCGTGCCATTGCCGTGCCATTGCCGTGCCATTGCCGTGCCATTACCTTGCCATTGCCGTGCCATTGCTGTGCCATTGCCGTGCCATTTCCGTGCCATTGCCGTGCCATTGCCGTGCCATTGCCATGCCATTGCCGTGCCATTGCCTTGCCATTGCCATGCCATTGTCATGCCATTGCTGTGCCATTGCCGTGCCATTTCCGTGATATTGCCGTGCCATTGCCGTGCCATTGCCGTGCCATTGCCCTGCCATTGCCGTGCCATTGCCTTGCCATTGCCATGCCATTGCCATACCATTACCTTGCCATTGCCGTGCCATTGCCGTGCCATTGCCGTGCCATTGCCGCGCCATTGCCGTGCCATTACCTTGCCATTGCCGTGCCATTGCCGTGCCATTGCCGTGCCATTGCCGTGCCATTGCCGTGCCATTGCCGTGCCATTGCCGTGCCATTGCCGTGCCATTGCCGTGCCATTGCCGTGCCATTGCCGTGCCATTGCCGTGCCATTACCTTGCCACTGCCGTGCCATTTCCGTGTCATTGCCGTGCCATTACCTTGCCACTGCCGTGCCATTGCCGTGCCATTGTCGTGCCATTGCCGTGCCATTGCCGTGCCATTGCCGTGCCATTGGCGTGCCATTGCCGTGCCAATGCCTTGCCATTGCCGGGCCATTGCCGTGCCATTGCCGTGCCATTGTCATGCCATTGCGGTGCCATTGCCGTGCCATTGCCGTGCCATTGCCGTGCCATTGCCGTGCCATTACCTTGCCATTGCCTTGCCATTGCCGTGCCATTGCCGTGCCATTGCCGTGCCATTGCCGTGCCATTGCCGTGCCATTGCCGTCCCATTACCTTGCCACTGCCGTGCCATTTCCGTGTCATTGCCGTGCCATTACCTTGCCACTGCCGTGCCATTGCCGTGCCATTGCCGTGCTATTGCCGTGCCATTGGCGTGCCATTGCCGTGCCATTGCCTTGCCATTGCCGTGCCATTGCCGTGCCATTGTAGTGCCATTGTCATGCCATTGCGGTGCCATTGCCGTGCCATTGCCGTGTCATTGCCGTGCCATTGCCGTGCCATTGCCGTGCCATTACTTTGCCATTGCCGTGCCATTGCTGTGCCATTGCCGTGCCATTTTCGTGCCATTGCCGTGCCATTGCCGTGCCATTGCCGTGCCATTACCTTGCCACTGCCGTGCCATTGCTGTGCCATTGCCGTGCCATTTCTGTGCCATTGCCGTGCCATTGCCGTGCCATTGCCGTGCCATTACCTTGCCATTGCCGTGCCATTGCTGTGCCATTGCCGTGCCATTTCTGTGCCATTGCCGTGCCATTGCCGTGCCATTGCCTTGCCATTGCCATGCCATTGTCATGCCATTGCTGTGCCATTGCCGTGCCATTTCCGTGCCATTGCCGTGCCATTGCCGTGCCATTGCCGTGCCATTGCCCTGCCATTGCCGTGCCATTGCCTTGCAATTGCCATGCCATTGTCATGCCATTACGATGCCATTGCCTTGCCATTGCCGTGCCATTGCCGTGTCATTGCCTTGCCATTGCCGTGCCATTGCCGTGCCATTGACGTGCCATTGTCATGCCATTGCGGTGCCATTGCCGTGCCATTGCTGTGCCATTGCCGTGCCATTGCCGTGCCATTGCCGTGCCATTGCCGTGCCATTGCCCTGCCATTGCCGTGCCATTGCCTTGCCATTGCCGTGCCATTGCCGTGCCATGGCCGTGCCATTGCCGTGCCATGGCCGTGCCATTGCCCTGCCATTGCCGTGCCATTGCCTTGCCATTGCCCTGCCATTGCCGTGCCATTGCCTTGCCATTGCCGTGCCATTGCCGTGCCATGGCCGTGCCATTGCCGTGCCATGGCCGTGCCATTGCCCTGCCATTGCCGTGCCATTGCCTTGCCATTGCCCTGCCATTGCCGTGCCATTGCCGTGCCATTGCCCTGCCATTGCCGTGCCATTGCCGTGCCATTGCCCTGCCATTGCCGTGCCATTGCCTTGCCATTGCCCTGCCATTGCCGTGCCATGGCCGTGCCATTGCCGTGCCATTGCCGTGCCATTGCCCTGCCATTGCCGTGCCATTGCCTTGCCATTGCCGTGCCATCGCCGTGCCATTGCCGTGCCATTGCCGTGCCATGGCCGTGCCATTGCCGTGCCATTGTCGTGCCATTGCCGTGCCATTACCTTGCCACTGCCGTGCCATTGCCGTGTCATTGCCGTGCCATTACCTTGCCACTGCCCTGCCATTGCCGTGCCATTGCCTTGCCATTGCCATGCTATTGTTATGCCATTACGGTGCCATTGCCGTGCCATTGCCGTGCCATTGCCGTGCATTACCTTGCCATTGCCGTGCCATTGCTGTTCCATTGCCGTACCATTTCCGTGCCATTGCCGTGCCATTGCCGTGCCATTGCCCTGCCATTGCCGTGCCATTGCCGTGCCATTGCCGTGCCATTGCCGTGCTATTGCCATGCCATTACCTTGCCATTGCCATGCTATTGCCGTGCCATTGCCGTGCCATTGCCTTGCCATTGCCATGCCATTGTCATGCCATTGCGGTGCCATTGCCGTGCCATTGCCGTGCCATTACCTTGCCATTGCCGTGCCATTGCTGTGCCATTGCCGTACCATTTCCGTGCCATTGCCGTGCCATTGCCGTGCCATTGCCCTGCCATTGCCGTGCCATTGCCGTGCCATTGCCCTGCCATTGCCGTGCCATTGCCGTGATATTGCCGTGCCATTGCCGTGCCATTGCCATGCCATTACCTTGCCATTGCCATGCCATTTCCGTGCCATTGCCGTGCCATTGCCGTGCCATTGCCGTGCCATTGCCGTACCATTTCCGTGCCATTGCCGTGCCATTGCCGTACCATTTCCGTGCCATTGCCGTGCCATTGCCGTGCCATTGCCCTGCCATTGCCGTGCCATTGCCGTGCCATTGCCGTGCCATTGCCGTGCCATTGCCGTACCATTTCCGTGCCATTGCCGTGCCATTGCCGTACCATTTCCGTGCCATTGCCGTGCCATTGCCGTGCCATTGCCCTGCCATTGCCGTGCCATTGCCGTGCCATTGCCGTGCCATTGCCGTGGCATTGCCATGCCATTACCTTGCCATTGCCGTGTCATTGCCTTGCCATTGCCGTGCCATTGTCCTGCCATTGCCGTGCCATTGCCTTGCCATTGCCCTGCCATTGCGGTGCCATTGCCTTGCCATTGCCGTGCCATTGCCGTGCCATGGCCGTGCCATTGCCGTGCCATGGCCGTGCCATTGCCCTGCCATTGCCGTGCCATTGCCTTGCCATTGCCCTGCCATTGCCGTGCCATTGCCGTGCCATTACCTTGCCACTGCCGTGCCATTGCCGTGTCATTGCCGTGCCATTACCTTGCCACTGCCCTGCCATTGCCGTGCCATTGCCTTGCCATTGCCATGCTATTGTTATGCCATTACGGTGCCATTGCCGTGCCATTGCCGTGCCATTGCCATGCCATTACCTTGCCATTGCCGTGCCATTGCCGTGCCATTGCCGTGCCATTACCTTGTCATTGCCGTGCCATTGCCGTGCTATTGCCGTGCCATTACCTTGTCATTGCCGTGCCATTGCCGTGCCATTGCCGTGCCATTGCCGTGCCATTGCCGTGCCATTCCAATGCCATTGCCGTGCCATTGCCGTGCCATTGCCGTGCCATTGCCGTGCCATTGCCGTTCCATTGCCTTGCCATTGCCATGCCATTGCCGTGTCATTGCCTTGCCATTGCCGTGCCATTGCCGTGCCATTGCCGTGCCATTGTCATGCCATTGCGGTGCCATTGCCGTGCCATTGCCGTGCCATTGCAGTGCCATTGAGGTGCCATTGCCGTGCCATTGCCGTACCATTGCCTTGCCATTGCCGTGCCATTGCCGTGTCATTGCCTTGACATTGCCGTGCAATTGCTGTGCCATTGCCGTGCCATTGTCATGCCGTTGCGGTGCCATTGCCGTGCCATTGCTGTGCCATTCCCGTGCCATTTCCGTGCCATTGCCGTGCCATTGCCGTGCCATTGCCGTGCCATTGCCGTGCCATTGCCGTGCCATTGCCGTGCCATTGTCGTGCTATTGCCGTGCCATAGCCGTGCCATTTCTGTGCCATTGCCGTACCATTTCCGTGCCATTGCCGTGCCATTGCCGTGCCATTGCCGTGCCATTGCCGTGCCATTGCCGTGCCATTGCCGTGCCATTACCTTGCCATTGCCGTGCCATTGCTGTGCCATTGCCTTGCCATTGCCGTGCCATTGCCGTGCCATTGTCATGCCATTGCGGTGCCATTGCCGTGCCATTGCCGTGCCATTGCCGTGCCATTGCCGTGCCATTGCCGTGCCATTACCTTGCCATTGCCGTGCCATTGCTGTGCCATTGCCGTGCCATTTCCGTGCCATTGCCGTTCCATTGCCGTGCCATTGCCGTGCCATTGCCGTGCCATTGCCGTGCCATTACCTTGCCATTGCCGTGCCATTGCCGTGCCATTGCCGTGCCGTTGCCGTGCCATTGCCGTGCCATTGCCGTGCCATTGCCGTGCCATTGCCGTGCCATTGCCGTGCCATTGCCGTGCCATTGCCGTGCCATTGCCGTGCCATTGCGATGCCATTGCCGTGCCATGGCCGTGCCATTACCTTGCCACTGCCGTGCCATTTCCGTGTCATTGCCGTGCCATTACCTTGCCACTTCCGTGTCATTGCCGTGCCATTACCTTGCCACTGCCGTGCCATTGCTGTGCCATTGCCGTGCTATTGCCGTGCCATTGGCGTGCCATTGCCGTGCCATTGCCTTGCCATTGCCGTGCCATTGCCGTGCCATTACCTTGCCATTGCCGTGCCATTGCTGTGCCATTGTCATGCCATTGCGGTGCCATTGCCGTGCCATTGCCGTGCCATTGCCGTGCCATTGCCGTGCATTACCTTGCCATTGCCGTGCCATTGCTGTGCCATTGCCGTGCCATTTCCGTGCCATTGCCGTGCCATTGCCGTGCCATTGCCATGCCATTGCCGTGCCATTGCCTGCCATTGCCATGCCATTGTCATGCCATTGCTGTGCCATTGCCGTGCCATTTCCGTGATATTGCCGTGCCATTGCCGTGCCATTGCCGTGCCATTGCCCTGCCATTGCCGTGCCATTGCCTTGCCATTGCCATGCCATTGCCATACCATTACCTTGCCATTGCCGTGCCATTGCCGTGCCATTGCCGTGCCATTGCCGCGCCATTGCCGTGCCATTACCTTGCCATTGCCGTGCCATTGCCGTGCCATTGCCGTGCCATTGCCGTGCCATTGGCGTGCCATTGCCGTGCATTGCCGTGCCATTGCCGTGCCATTGCCGTGCCATTGCCGTGCCATTGCCGTGCCATTACCTTGCCACTGCCGTGCCATTTCCGTGTCATTGCCGTGCCATTACCTTGCCACTGCCGTGCCATTGCCGTGCCATTGTCGTGCCATTGGGCGTGCCATTGCCGTGCCATTGCCGTGCCATTGGCGTGCCATTGCCGTGCCAATGCCTTGCCATTGCCGGGCATTGCCGTGCCATTGCCGTGCCATTGTCATGCCATTGCGGTGCCATTGCCGTGCCATTGCCGTGCCATTGCCGTGCCATTGCCGTGCCATTACCTTGCCATTGCCGTGCCATTGCTGCCTTGCCATTGCCGTGCCATTTCTGTGCCATTGCCGTGCATTGCCGTGCCATTGCCTTGCCATTGCCATGCCATTGTCATGCCTTGCTGTGCCATTGCCGTGCCGTTTCGTGCCATTGCCGTGCCATTGCCGTGCCATTGCCGTGCCATTGCCTGCCATTGCCGTGCCATTGCCTTGCCATTGCCATGCCATTGTCATGCCATTACGATGCCATTGCCTTGCCATTGCCGTGCTATTGCCGTGTCATTGCTTTGCCATTGCCGTGCCATTGCCGTGCCATTGACGTGCCATTGTCATGCCATTGCGGTGCCATTGCCGTGCCATTGCTGTGCCCATTGCCGTGCCATTGTCCTGCCATTGAGGTGCCATTGCCGTGCCATTGCTGTGCCATTGCCGTGCCATTTCCGTGACATTGCCGTGCCATTGCCGTGCCATTGCGATGCCATTGCCGTGCCATTGCCGTGCCATTACCTTGCCACTGCCGTGCCATTGCCGTGTCATTGCCGTGCCATTACTTTGCCACTGCGTGCCATTGCCGTGCCATTGCCGTGCCATTGCCGTGCCATTGCCGTGCCATTGCCGTGCCATTGCCGTGCCATTGGCGTGCCAAATGCCCTGCCATTGCCTTGCCATTGCCGTGCCATTGCCGTGCCATTGCCGTGCCATTGCCGTGCCATTGCCGTGCCATTGCCGTGCCATTGCCGTCCCATTACCTTGCCACTGCCGTGCCATTTCCGTGTCATTGCGGTGCCATTACCTTGCCACTGCCGTGCCATTGCCGTGCCATTGCCGTGCTATTGCCGTGCCATTGGCGTGCCATTGCCGTGCCATTGCCGTGCCATTGCTGTGCCATTGCTGTGCCATTGCTGTGCCATTGCCGTGCCATTTCCGTGCCATTGCCGTTCCATTGCCGTGCCATTGCCGTGCCATTGCCGTGCCATTGCCGTGCCATTACCTTGCCATTGCCGTGCCATTGCTGTGCCATTGCCGTGCCATTTCCGTGCCATTGCCGTGCCATTGCTGTGCCATTGCCGTGCCATTTCCGTGCCATTGCCGTGCCATTGCCGTGCCATTGCCGTGCCATTGCCGTGCCATTGCCGTGCCATTGCCGTGCCATTGCCGTCCCATTACCTTGCCACTGCCGTGCCATTTCCGTGTCATTGCGGTGCCATTACCTTGCCACTTGCCGTGCCATTGCCGTGCCATTGCCGTGCTATTGCCGTGCCATTGGCGTGCCATTGCCGTGCCATTGCCGTGCCATTGCTGTGCCATTGCTGTGCCATTGCTGTGCCATTGCCGTGCCATTTCCGTGCCATTGCCTTTCCATTGCCGTGCCATTGCCGTGCCATTGCCGTGCCATTGCCGTGCCAATACCTTGCCATTGCCGTGCCATTGCTGTGCCATTGCCGTGCCATTTCCGTGCCATTGCCGTGCATTGCCGTGCCATTGCCGTGCATTACCTTGCCATTGCCGTGCCATTGCTGTGCATTGCCGTGCCATTTCCGTGCCATTGCCGTGCCATTGCCGTGCCATTGCCTTGCCATTGCCGTGCCATTGCCGTGCCATTGCCGTGCCATTGTCATGCCATTGCCGGTGCCATTGCCGTGCCATTTCCGTGCCATTGCCGTGCCATTGCCGTGCCATTGCCCTTGCCATTGCCGTGCCATTGCCGTGCATTGCCGTGCCATTGTCATGCCATTGCTAGGTGCCATTGCCGTGCCATTGCCGTGCCATTGCCGT